>JAEAOA010000528.1:342500-380000 GCA_016746295.1 Potamilus streckersoni
TAGAAGGTCAAGGTAACTGTGACCATTGTTGTGATGCTGTTCAGAGTCAGGCATGCTTTTGTAGTATCTAAATATAGTACTACTAATAAAGGGGGAGGGGCAATGTACATTACAAAAAAATTTTGTTATCAGACACAAAAAAATTTCAGCCAGTTATTTTAGTCGAACACAACTGAACTTTTCTCAAGTATAGTAAAAAAATGGGGCAAATGTTTCAATTTTCAGCATTTTAATTAATCTCATGATTCTGGGTTCATATTTTCCACAGTATGTCTTTTGTATGCATTGAGTCAAATGTAGATGATTTGAGCTTCTAAAAATTATATTTTTTACAGGGAAAAGGTCTTTTTACATGGTTAGACTTGATGTAAGCAAAACTTTTGTGCTTAAGTATTTTAATAATTGGGAACTATAAGCAGCATTGACCAATGCTCAATGAGCTTGTAAGGTGCTAAATTTTCAGGAATAATACATACTTGTTTCATAAACTGCAACAGTACTGAGAAAAAAACAAATGGTAACCAATGCATCAGTAGCTGGACAGTTATTAACAATTTCGGTTTCATCAATTTTTTTTAACAATTTGTTTTCTTTCATCAAAGTGGAAAGAAAGTATTTTTTAACAATGCTGTTTACAGTGAAATATCAACAATTTTGATGAAAAAATGTGAACATATAAATCCTAGCTTTGGTATGAATGTAAAGTCAGTTAGCAAAAAGCAAATCAGGAATTAATATAGTTAATAAGAAATTTGATATAATCAAAGCTACCCAAAAAAGTGACCTTTGGTACAATGTCCTTCATGAATTTGCTGCTGCTCATCATATGGGTACTCTCATTCATTCTATTAAATTGTATGAATTCTGTTTTATCCTTGCTACTTGAATTATTTTACTTCAGTTTAGTTTCTGGATTATGGGAACAAATTAATAACATTTATTTCACATTATGAAATACCCTGTATTGTTCTGATGTGTTAGTATGACATGACCTTGTTGGAACATACCTATAGTAGTTTGTAGGGTCAGAGTACTAACAGATTTTAAAAGGTTGAAAGTATCGGTTAACTATAAACAACTGATTAATCATGTAACTACTTATGTAAGAAACATTTACATCTGAACACTTCCAAAAAAAACATATTTGGAAAGCCAGAAATGCAACCTTTGAGGACAGATCTATGTTATTAAGTAAAAGAGGAAATAATCTGGGACTTAACTCTATTGTCACCAATTTTCTATAAAAAGGGGGATACAGTATTAGATTGGGCCTGTCTATCCTTCAATCATCCTAACATTCTAACCTTCTGTCTCTCTGTAAAACTTAATTCATTGAATATGACATTTTCCCAATAAAATATAAAAATTTAGATTAAGTTATGTTAAAAGTAAAAGGTTATTTAAAATAAATCTCAGTAGCATTAAACAAAGTTAACATTTTCACATATAAAAATGTTTTGTTTAAATGTTAATTTTGTAAACAATTGCTTTTAAGTATTCTATGTCATGATTTTCAAAGTCAGTGACTATGTCTGCAATTCTCAAAGAACAGTCTTTGTACTTCCTCTTTGGTTGTAACATCATAATCCCTTATGTCAACATCTAGCCTGAGTACTGTACTGAAACAACTACAATTAATTGAATGATGGCTAATCCATCTGTGGTTTATCTTAAATATACTAAAAATGCACTATAAATAAAGGTTAGACTCAAGCCTCATCAACATATTTCAAAGAAACCTCCTGTTCTACATTCAGTAAAAGCACTAGCAATTTATTGACAAATAGACAATGCCCATTTTTGTTATAACTAACAATGCTTAAAAATGGGTTTGAATTTATGTTCACAGTTAAATGTGATGTCAAGCTCCCCTTAAGATCCATGAGTGTGTGTGTGTGTGTGTGTGTGTGTGTGTGTGTGTGAGAGAGAGAGAGAGAGAGAGAGAGAGAGAGAGAGAGAGAGAGAAAGAGAGAGAGAGAGAAAAAGAGAGAGAGAAAAAGAGAGAGAGGTCAGGAAAGTAGATATTTCACATTTAATAATGCATTCATTTCAGGTGACAACAGTCATACCTGTGCACTAATGGAGATTCGAGTATACATTAAAGCTAAATGTTAAGATATATGAATATGAAGTTGTATATAGATAATGGGAGGAAATGACTGGGGGGGAGTCCTATCTGATGGAGGGGGGATCCAGTGGGAAATGTCCGGGGGGGAGATGTCAGTGGGGGATGTCGGGAGGGAGATGTCCTGATACCAGAGCTGCCATCCCTCCAGACTTGAAATTTGTGAAAAGAGGGATAAAAATTAGTGAATTTTGAACACAATTAATGAAAATTTATATAATGACATTAGCTCTATCCACTCTAATAGTCAGTACTGCATTACATGAAAATTCCAAAATAAAACAAAAACATTTTAATTACACTGATTACATGTATACATTTATTTGGAGCCAAACTTACTTATATATACACACAGATCTGCAGGGTTTAGGACATCTCCCCCCGACATCCCCCCCATCAGATAGGACTTATTATTACCCCCCCCATGATCTTAAAACTTAATTCATTTAATATGACATTTTGCCAATAAAATATAAACACTTATATCAAGTTATGTTAAAAGAAAAAGGTTATTTAAAATAAATCTCAGTAGCATTAAACAAAGTTAACATTTTCACATATTAAAAATGTTTTGTTTAAATGTTAATTTTGTAAACAATTGCTTTTAAGTATTCTATGCCATGATTGTCAAAGTCAGTGACTATGTCTGCAATTCTCCAAGAACAGTCTTTGTACTTCCTCTTTGGTTGTTACATCATAATCCCTTATGTCAACATCTGGCCTGAGTACTGTACTGAAACAACTACAATTAATTGAATGATGGCTAATCCATCAGTTGTTATCTTAAATATACCAAAAATGCACAATAAATAAAGGTTAGACTCAAGCCTCATCAACATATTTCAAAAAAAACACCTGTTTTACATTTAGTAGAAGCACTAGCAATTGATTGACAAATAGACAAAACCCATTTTTGTTATAACAATGCTTAAAAATGGGTTTGAATTTATGTTCACAGTTCAAATGTGGTGTCAAGCTACCCTTAAGATCCATGAGTGTGTGTATGTGTGTGTGTGTGTGTGTGTGTGTGTGTGTATGTGTGTATGTGTGTGTGAGATTGAGATGTCAGGAAAGTAGATATTTTACATTTAATAATGCATTTATTTCAGGTGACAACAGTCATACCTGTGCACTACTGGTGATGCAGGATACAAGTAAACATTAAAGCTAAATGTTACTATATATAAATAAAGTTGTATAAAGATAATAGGGGGCAAAATGACTGGGGGAGGGAAAGTCCTATCTGATGGGGGGGAAAAAGTCCAAGTGGTAAATATCTGGGGGGGATGTCGGGTGGAAAAGTCGGGGGGGATGTCCGGGGAGTAGATGTCCTGATACCCATTCATTTGTTCCAATTTTGTTCTGAACAATAATTTCCAAATCTCTTGAAAACGAAATTATCAAGAAAAAAAATAGCTATTTAATATCTTATTGATCTAAATAATTTCAACAATAAGAAAATTAATACAACCAGGTATATATAAACTATTGTTTTTTTATTGTATTGCACAGAAGTGTACTAATTGGCAGAGAAGAAATTCACTATTGTCCAATAGTTTCAAGAATCAAATGACAATGTTGTTAGGTCAAAGGATGAGAAAGTAAGATCACATGAGAAAATTTAAGTTATGACAAGATGAAGCACTGTAATTTACATTGCAATTTATCTAATTAACCAGATTTCATCTGCAGTCAGTAAATTAATCACACAAGATCCAACAATGTTTACATATAACTGATGATTGCTGTAACTAATAATTGAATTTTGAAACCGAAGTGTATTCCAGTTCAATCTCTAATTTGTAATTTTCATGCATAAGTAATCCCTGATGATATTGAGCTTTCATCCATACAGGAAACAAAGTGTTGCTTCAATATTTATTTAAAGCCAGATTACTGACGTTTTTGATCATTTATTCAGTTTAATGAGATGGGGCATAAAATCTGAAACCGTAATAATCTGATATCAAATATTTTCTTAATTAATATGGAAGATTTTGTTTAATAAAATTGTAAAAGTTAAATCTAGCATTTGTTTCCACTAATTAAAGCCATAGCCATAAAGTTAAGTGGGTGATTAACTTGGTTGTGTTTTCTGTTATTCCATCTAAGTGTTCTTGAAGCCGCTTGGCATATGTGCTCTGGTTTATTGTGTGCCCAATTGCAAGTAGTGTATAACTAGATCTGCTGTTGCATAATGGATAGATTAAGATTTATTGTATGCTGTTTATTTGGTATATGATTTCAAGGAAACAGGAAAGACCCTGCTCTACTGGCATTGTATGTAATGGCAGATATAGGTCAATGCAATCAAAGTTAGTACACACTATGACCTGGGTAGATACTGTGATTTTGAGTACACAAAAGTCTTCCCTTGTGCAAGTGCATTATCTTTACTCAGTTTACTGTACAATCCATTACAAAAATATATTCAGACATTCAAAACTGATTCCAGAAATGAGTTTATATAATTAGAGTTATTCAATTAAATGTCAGTCTGGCCATAACAGTGCAGCTATGAATGAAAATGAGCATAACAACTCTAATTTGATACAAAGTGTGCATGAGATTTGATTCTCTTAGCACATGGCATTAATGATTGAAGAATAGCAGAAATGGTTTGGCATAGTTAGTGTTTTGGATTCATGACCAGATGGTTGCAGGTTTGAACCCTTTAACTGAATCAGTCAGGATCAGATACCAATGCAAACCTTCGGGTAAATCATTTTACTGACTTCAGGCATGATACGACTTTCATGTGCTGATTTACCATTTTAACAATTACATACACACATACAAATCTAATACAGAAATTTGTTGTAATGAGCTACATAAACAGTGGAGAATTTGATCTCAGTGAGACTCCTAATGGACTAATATGGTCCATTTGCATATTTGTGGAAAACATGATCTCATTTACACTCCTCATGGACTACCAGCAATGTAGCCATTTGCAGAAATAGGGGAGAATGTTATTTCAGTTTGATTCCTCATAGACTAATATGGGAAATTTTATTAACTTTCAGCAAGTTGGAGCCTGTTAACTTAAAGAGAAAAAAGGTGGGTTGAGAATTGTGCAATGTTAGTGACCATGGCAAATGTTTTGTACAAAAATGTTTTGTTGCATGGTCCTTCCAGTCCTGATGACAGTAGATTTGTCCATGGAATGCCGTCAATATGATTTGTGTTAGCCCTAAATTCTTAAACCTTTTGGGGATGAAACTCAAGTTGATACTCCCAAAAATGGAGCTGTAAGACATTGGTATAAGCTATTTAATTTTCTTCTTTTTTCTTCCAACCCAAACACACTTCTTGCCAGCATATAGGATCAGAAATATTTATTGTCACCTGTTCATAAATACAAAACAATATACCAACTTCATTTACCTCAGTCAATGAACATGGAGTTCAGGTTGCAAGGAAGAATCTATATAACTTATGAGAATGCAATATTTGACCATCACTCCTTCCTTCCCTGACGGGGGCCCCTAGTAGCCAAGTGGTCTAAAGCTCTGTCCATTACGGATCACTACCATCTCACCTCTGTCTTCTTGGGTTCGAGTCTAGGATTCGGCGAATGTGGATATGTGAGAAAGCTTACCAATAGCTTCTCGTGGGTCGGTGGTTCTTTCCGGTGATTTCCTGGTTTCTTCCTCCACCATTAATACTGGCTGCCATGAATAGCCAATCGTGTGCTGAAAAATGGCGTTAAGCCCAACAACAACAACAACCTTCCTTCCCTGAAGGCAGCATGCAGGAACTGAAATGGTTATTGCCATCTATGTAGTTGGAATTCATGTTACAAGGTCAGCAAAATTATGGACAGGTAGAATGATGGATACATGGACACATGGCAAAATGGATGGATGGATGGACTTGACAATTCACAATATAGCTTCACATCTATAAATATAATTAGGTATGATTCTATGACATTTGCATCCTTGAAATTTAACATATTGGAAGAGGAACCAGACTTTATACTTTATTTCTATAATTCACATTTTAGTGCCATAATGTCCATTATAAACCTATGCTCAATGATACACCTACCACTCTTAAGTATAAGAAAATTTAAATTTTTAATCACAGCACAGTTCAAAGACAAATCAAGGATTTTCACCCTGCCTATCTGGACATGTATAATGTCAAACAACACCTCTTCCTACACTGTTCAAATTGAGAGTTCAAACCATATGATATGATGGGTGTGGGAGGTGTTCTGTAGATTTGTACAATAGTTTTAGAATTTAAATCCATCTTTTGAAGGCAGAGCTTTTTGAAGGGTTAGATTGTTGTAGCTAAATAATTTTATATACAAGATAGTTTCATGATTTCAGATATTTCTATTGTCACCAAAATCCTCCAATAACTGTTCAAATTAGAGACTTCAAATTCTGGATTTTCATTGGGAGAGGTCACTAGATGTGGACATTGCTTTTAAAATTTTGAAACAGCTCCCAAGGTTGGTGCTGTTGAAGTATTAAATTATAAGACTAATTTTCATGATAATTTCAGTATATGATTATCAACTCAAGTGGCAACACATTTCAAAGTGCGGTTTGAATGGGGCTATTGAAATTCCCACACTGTAACAATACATACACTGGTCATGTCAAGATACCAATTCAGATATATTCATGTAATTATCTTTTCTCCACCCCACCCACCCCCCGTGCCTATTCTTATCAAATGGATTTTGTCCCAATTGCATAACTTTCAAGTGGTCCCTGGTGGTTTAGTGGTCTAAAGTGTTCCCTTTTTACCAATCACTGTGATCTCACCTGTCTATGTGGGTCTTACCCTTGATCTCAGTTAATGTGAGAAAGCTTGTCAGTAGCTTTGATAGAGTACACAACTGATATATACATTTACTGAGCATGAAAAAAGTTCATAATACAAACAGAGACTTAGCCAATGGGTTTTATTTTCAGATCCCCATCAGTATGTTGTTGTTTGTCCTTTCAGTTCAAAGACGACCATGATTTGCAAACTGGCTTGGTTTCTTTGAGTATGTGATTGGTTGATCAGGCCAGTTTGCGTTCTGTACTACCTGTGCTTGATCTGCAGAAGACATGTAAAGATTTGAAATTTATGCTGCTTGCACTTTTCTGCACTGTCTCTGCAATTCTCCTCAACTAAGACTCTGTTATGGATGAGACTGTACCATGTGCACTGATCTTGTGCAAGATCTTCCCAAGACTCAATGGTTCTGGGATGACTTGAGAGTCTTTGAAGCATTTCTTCTTGAGATTACTTTCCCTCCTTCAGGTCACTTCTTTGGCAGTGATTCATCCGACATCCTGGTGATGTTGCCTGCCCATCTCAGCTGTGATGTTGTCAGCAGTGTGTGGATACTTGAGTACCCCAGTGTGAGGACCATGTCTGGACCATTATTATCCTCATCAGTTTTCTCATGCAGCCCACAAGAAAATGGTTCAGCTTCTTGGTCTCATATGCATACAGCAAGGTTAGCAGCATAGTTACCATGTGGACCTAAACTCATTCTAGAAGGAAGTGTGCTGAACATAATGCCCTAAACAGCCACAGTTTTCACTCTAACAAACCACAACTAAATGTGTTAAATGTACACATGCTCCAAGCACTAGCATCTCGCTGTCATGAGAAGCAACACACAGGAAGTTTGAGTGATGAAGGCAATAAGAAATGCAGGATACTGGGCTGTTCATAGTCTCCAAGCTCAATATCTGGATTCAGTACAGCATACAGTACGCAGGAAAAAGTGCCCTCCCCCTCCTCCAAGTCTAATGTCTTTTAATTGAAACAGGAGAATGTGAGACAGGCATTTGTTGAAGAACATATGCAAACATCCAGATTGGTTTGATGTGAGTGATGCTGACATTAGAGACAACTAAATGAGAAACATCAGCTAAAAAGGTCTGCTAAGAAGACAAAACTAAACATCTAAGCTTTCAACATCATCGACAGTCCAATGCAAACTAAGTTATAAGACTTAAAACTTGTCAAGGATGCTGATGAGATACAGTCCTATGCAAACAGAATTGACACAAAGAACTTATATACTCCTTTGAAGCTTTCAATTTATGTATGCACACAATAAAACATAAACTTAAATAAAACATAACTTTTAAAAAAATAAAAACAAATAATAAACTTAACTGGTACGAATTTGATATTGAAGCAATTAAACACTGACAAAATGCTTAGCATTATTCTCTCTCTCTCTCTCTCTCTCTCTCTCACACACACACACACACACACACAAGCACACACACACACACACACACACAACTGATATGAAAGTATCAACGTATGTGATTATTGATTAATATAAGGAATAGTTTGATCTACGATTCTGAAAGGCAACTCAGTTTTCAACATCGTGGCCCGGAGATACTTCCACACATTCTCTCGTGTACTTCCTCCAAATCCTATCAAGTTTGTCAGTTTTCCTTCCGATGCCATCTTTACTTGAGATGGCATCATTTGGGCTTCTTTGTATAGTAGAGTAAGCATAAAATAAAGCTGAAGGCTGCTTTTACGCGTTTTGCGATTCAATCGACTGTGCCAGCCCTCTACGTCATTGTTTGTTCGTACAGTTTTTCCAAAGACACTCCACACAGATATGGGCTAAATTGTGCTGGATATCCACCTGTCACTATTATACATCATCCATTCATCTAGTGTGGCGTTTGTGACCTTTCCTTTTAAATTTTTTTTTAAAGCTATGGGGATATCTTTGAATGGAAGAAAGGACAAAGCAAACACCTTTCTACAAAACTTCAAAACAGCATCCCGCTGGTTGTATACCGTCTACAGATAAACAATATGAATACATTAGCCTTTATATTGATGCATATAATGATATTATTAATAAGGAAAATTTTACAAATGAACATCGTGAACCATCTTATCACCATGTTCAAATAATGAAGAAATGATGAAAATATAAATGAAGACTTTACGTGTCACGAATCGACTAAATATGAAATATAAACTATAACAGTGGTATATAATAAAAAAAAAATTCTATATTTACCTGAAGACCAGTGGGTTATGTCAATAATTTTCCTTTTTATGAACAAAAATATCCCCATGTTTTCTTTCATCACTAACAATAAAAGTACCCTTAGCAACCGAAATCTATTGCATCTGCTTGTTGTACAATGTAATGTCAATTCTTGTGTTGTCATTCATCCCCACTCTAACAACTGGACTTGTTCTAGATGAGATTTTCTTTGCAGGAGGAAATCTTGCATAATTTCTTCTGTTTTGAAGATAACATTGTAATGTCTTCTAAGTTTAAGTGGAGATGAAATTGATATTACGATGCCTGTAAAGCATCCATGCGTTGCAAAACAAAGAGCGTGGTTACTAAAGTGAGTCTTGCTTCTGATCAAATGGAGCAGCCTTAAATGGCCTAAAACGTTGAATAAAAATAACTGACAACTTCGAAGTAATCTGACAGTAGTTTTATTCTCTTGTCATCGACGCGAATGGGATATAAATAGATGTCAAGTATATGTCTGTAATCAGCATATTGGAAATATAACCACCTACCACTGACAAACCTTCTAAAGATGGAAAGACCATCAAGTTCAAATGTGTATCGATAATGTATCGTATCACAGGCTGTGAACCGTGAACCGTATTGATACATGGCTCATGTATACCGTTTGACCACTACACATCACTGCATTGTTTGTTTCATAATAAATTCACAGACACATAATTTTCCCTACACATTGTAAGACCACGACACGATTTTGAATCTAGACTAAATGTAATTGAGAAAAAAATCATGTCCTAATTAAACTAGTACACATTTGGATAATTTAGTCACTACATGTAATCATAGAATGTCAAAGGAAGGCTGTGCTTTTGCACATAAGGTGAGAAAAATTAGTTTTGTACAGGCTAGACAATTTTACTCATGCTACCACAATGAATATGGTAGAGTCATATAGCAGTAGGCTACTTTTCTAAATGTCACATTCAGGCTTATTGTATTTTAAAGACAAATACGTGTTTTCTCTGTTTACAAATTCAGCTAGGTCATTCTGTGTATCATCAAATGATTTCAGATGGATGTTTAAAAGCCTCTTCCCGGTCAAAAACAAATGCTCTTTTATTTCCATCAAGGTTAATGGAGCACTGTGGTTATTAAATTAATCAGCTTTGTCAGGATAAACTAATGTTATGGATAAATTATGACACAGACATTATAAAATCACATCATACCGTGATCCTTTGGGATCAATACATTATATTAGAATAATTTCTCTTTCATTTTCCATTTTCAGGCTCATTAAATCTTCCTTTTTTATAACAATGAGGAAGTTGCACGATACGGTCTTTTATGACAAAATTATTCCAGATAATATTTCCCGTTTCATCGTTAAAACTTAATTTACTTTAATTTTACTTGCACAATGTAAACTGCGTAGGCTCTTGATCAATTATAGGCTGGTGGGTAATTAAGGATGAGTAACTTGTTCTCACAAGAAACTGTTTTTCTGTCATGCAGACAAGTGGCAATTAGTCTCTCTGTGGTTTTTAATCCTGCAGAACAGGTGGGTGGTTAATGACACATTACCTTTTCTAGCAAGAAATTATAGTCTCGTTGTGGTCTTCTATCATACAGGACAAGTGGAAATTTAAGGACCTGCTTGGGTTAGACCCCTGGTAGAGTCAATTAAATACTGTTAATTTAGAAATTAAACCAGACTTACCTGTTAGTCTAAGTTTTATAATAGTTCCATTGTGCCTTTGGTATCTGAGAGATTACAATCTATAACCTGTAAGACACCTTTAGAGCAGCAAAATCATGGATACGTCGAGCATAAATGAGAAAGAGTGGGCTATGACACAATAGAGGGCCTGTAATCTCTCAAATAACAAAGGGACAATTGAATTATCATCAAGTCTTGGAGACAGATATTCCTCCCATTTAGCTGCAAATATCGCTGAACGTTTTAATTCCATTTTTCTACGGATTTTCATTGTAGATTACAATGACTTAGTCCTTTAAGTCACCATTTTAAGCACAAAAAAAACGTAATTTTTCCATACCTTTTGTTTTCATTTACATACAGAAATTTACTGGTGATTACCAAAATTTTAACATTATAATAGCTCATTTTGAATTCCAGTTAATTATCATAAACTTTAGCTGATCATGTGACCTTTGTGGATACTCAATATGTTATTGCTAGGGACAATTTGACATTTTTAGTTGTTCTAATTGTTTTTAAATAGATTTTTTTGTATTTTGGAACTTTTCCAAAACTTATTATTTAATGTCTAGAGAGGTTGCAATACTTTTTTTAAAAAATTTGATAATAGGATTGAACTTCAGCCTGCTCTTTGATTTTGTTCTTCACTTTGTTCTAAAGAAGGTTTAAAATATGTAAATATTTTATTCCTAACCATCATGTCAGTACAAATATACGAGTTATTGCTGGTTATGTATGCTGCTTTAAAATACTTGACTTAAATACCTAACAAACTGGGTGTTTAGAGTATGCCCTCCCCATTTTCAACAATAATTTGGTTGGTTTACTTTAATCAACATTTTCAATACTTCATTAACATATATCATGTCCTGGAAAAGGAGGTAAGTTTCTTTCCCAATGACTCACTAGGGAAGCCAGTTCGTTATGGCTAGGGTGAGAGTAGAACCAGCAAGATATAACATGTAGTTAGTTTTTTTAATGGGAGATAATTATACATGTGTGCGTATGTGTGTGTGTGTGTGTGTGAGAGAGAGAGAGAGAGAGATTGATTTGGATTTTTCACGTAGCTTTAACAATTTTTCAGTCATATCGATACGATGTTTGAAGTGTGGCACTTTATATAGTGATGTCTAGCACTGGGGCATTAAGACACAGACACGTAGCATCATGTCCCACCCAATAATATTATCCTGACTTTATAGTGATTTCTAACACTGTCCAGTCTTAACACTAATATCATAATGCTGAGTGCCAAGCTCAGTAGCCGTTAGTACCAATTTATAGGTCTTCGGTATGACTTGACCGGTGTTCGAACCCACGACCTCCTGCATCCAAGGCGTACGCACTAATCAATTAGGCAAGCGGAGCGGTATTAATGTGACAAATCCAAACCATATATAGGAGATGTACAAACTCTTGTCATTATTCCTTTATGAAGATATCTCATATGCTTCTGGAGATATTTACCAGGCATCGAATGACTAAAAGACTCAGTTCGCAACAAGAATTGGAGATAATGCTTACAAAATGTTGATCAGATAGACTTATTTTTTTACAGCACACATTACCTAATCAATACTATAGAAACATACAAAGTTTCTCAACATTATATCAAAGAATTCAATAAATGATTTAAATTTAGACAGCCTGCTGGTCACATCTTGCCTGGTTTTATTAAGTTGCATTTATATCATAAACTTTTTGGCTTTAAAATTAGCTATCCAGTCTTGTGCCATCTGGAAGTTGCACATGTCTGCTTTGCACCCATTATGCACTGCGCTGATGTGAGACTAGCAACCAATGTTCAGGAAGTAGTTTCCAAAAAAAAACCTTCATGGGAATATTAAGACTTTTGTGCAAACGATGTCACTGGCTAACCCTTTTGGGAGACGAGACTTTGCTAGTTACCGGCCAACGATATCAGCTTGTCAATTTAAGTCAGGGACCAGTGATAACTTCTACATTTAGTCTGATTTCTTTACCCTCGTTCTTGTTTGGATTTCATTGCATACATAGAGAATGACATTAGGAACCAGTCAAGATTCTTTTTATATTACTCCACGGAGACATTGAAATAAAGCTTTGATAACCTAGAGGTCGAAACAATATATTCTGACAGAGCTTAAACTGTGAGAAGCATATTTTATTGACATTTATGGGTCTTTCGCGTCAGCCAGGATGATGTCACAGAAATAACTTTGTTGTAGCAGAGAATATGGGAGTGGGGAATAGATAAATTTATTTCAAAACTGCATATTTGATGAGAATAATCGAATGTAATGATTTGTTTTCAAGATAAATATTACTTTTAGTGAAGTTTTGCAACTCAGACTAGTTTGTCTTCAACTAATTGTCAGAAAGAGAATATATTGGTCTTTTACTGATATCCAGTCAGGTTATAGATATTCTCTCCAATCGTTTTTATTTTTGTGATTGGTCCTGCATTAGTCAATCAAAGACTGATCTTTTCAGCCAATAGAATTTGAGCAGCTAGTTGTATAAGTGGCTGATTTCGGCAATTTGCTCATTCCAAGAAAAGAGGGAATAACATCAAGAGAGAAGCTAAGCAATATTTTTTTGTTTTGGAACTTTTTATTTGGTACACCATATCTCAGTGTTTCACGAATAAGACTAACTTACAATGAAGGCTGTTGTTCTGTTAATACATCTTTACGGGTTGAAACGTATAAAATTGTGATTGACTATATAAAGCACGTAGTACTAAAGAACCGGTATAGTGTGTGGTTATTGTCGTAGGTTACCCTTATGGAGTAAAATTGTACATATTCTAGATATGAAAAGGCAATGGATTGTGATAGTTCTGAGATGCTCTGTGATTTCACGTAGTTGCTATATAAGGCATAGATTGTGGTAGCTCTGTAATAAACACACTTTTAGATTCAGGTATGCATATGTATGCAACATACAGCGTAAAGGGATCAAAAAATAACCATCTTCCTCGTCCCTCTTCAAAAAGGAGTTTCATTAATCCTCCATATTGATTGCAAAGAGCTTCAAAACATTTTGGTGTTTTTTCCTTAATAAATTGCAGTAATACTATAAAGGAATTCATTGTTCAAAGGAGAGTTGCCCTTGTTGTGATATACATATTTGCCAGTTACTTGAAATAGGAGAGCTTCCAAATCATTAAGTATAATTTAGTTTTGACTGAGTATATTTGCACATACATTGGAAGTCTATCCCCTTCATCCTGAAATAGCCATGGTACAAACTTGATGACAAATAGCCTTGCCATGCCGACACATTGCATATAATCTCCCAACTCAAATTCGAGTCTGTGTTTCTTTTCAGCCATCCAGGTAATGAGACAGTTGGCTAGTTATGTGTCCGTGTTACTTAGTTCTTGTTGGGGTGAAACTGCTATGGATACAGTTATTTCTATTATTAATTTGGGTTATTTAACACAAGAAATATTAACAAATTTCATTGGTATTTAAATTTTGAGGTCATATATTAATTAGTTCACTCTTAATTAATTCACCGATGGACGATTATTTGTCATTATATTGAAATTCATGGTTTGTAGCTACCATAAAATTTATAAAAATTGATACCTCCAAAAATGTATATCCATCAAATTTATGCCCTCAAAAGGCAACACCAACAAAATAATTAAAGTTATTTCACATCAGTTAGCTTGAAATATTTAAAACTAGTTATCTTTGACATGTTTTTATCTCTTCATGACTCCTAATTTCCAATTTGAATGACTTATAGGTTAAAAAAGGGTATGGTTTTAAAAGCAGAGCATTTAATCGCCATCTGTTTTAGATGCGCGTGTGTGTAAGCAAGTTATGATGCCTTTAAAAGGCAAGAGAAATATAAATTGATTTGAAACTCTATCCATAGTTACCAACATGATGGAAATACTGACATTTAACGACATGACATAATTAGTGTTAGATCCAATGTTGCTGAGATGTCAAATCGATATTTAAACAGTGTTAATATTACATTACAGATTTTCTTGTCAATTCATAAAAGTTTGTAGTGTATAACAGATGCTATCTTTTGAACTGTTTGACTGGGTGTTTTTGTTTGTTTTTAATCGTTCCAGCCTTGCTTAATCTTCCTACGATAAGAGATGCTCTGTTACATTTGAGTTATTGTTTTATAAATGAATCCAAAGTCAGTTTACCATGATGGTATTTGGAAAGGTAAGCATTTATACTTTTGATTTGTAAAATTGTATAAGTACATGGCATTTTTGTTTTTATCTCTTCCACCTTTCAGCCCAGGTAGGACTAATAATACAGACTAATTTCCAGCATGTATCATTTATCATCCGTCAACTGTCATCCATCAGTGATAATTACTTTGACTTTGCTGTCATTGACATCTGAGTCTATAGTTTCAGCCAAATTTTGCACAGATTACAAATAATGCCGATCTGCCATCGAATATGGCTACGTTATTATGTCAGTATGTTGCATTCAAACCAATGACACACTATGGCTTCTTCTATAAAAGACTTTTCAAAACCCATGCAATAGAACTCGATAAGATATACTCGGAAGAACGATCCAAATCACAGTTACAGTTTCTCTTGCATTGACACTTAAGGCGTGGGCATTGCTGTGGTACGTACCACGCTCTCTGTATGTTATACATTATTAGCTGAAGTTTCATTACAATATTTTTAGTGATTAAAAGTGACAGAATTATGTTTTTTCCTTGTTGCGACCATAACCGTTATATGTATCATGGCTTGACTTTGTACGTGACACAGTGTCCAGTCATGGTATATACATACTTGGGCGAAGTTTCGTTATGATATATTTAGTTGTTCCAAACTTTTACTCCAATTTTGCATTCAATGAGGTCACCATTTTAAAGACATGGAAAATCTTTCAAAAGGCTTGTCAAATAAAAATGAATATGACCAAACTTAAAACAGCATTATGGCGTTAAAACCTTTTTATTTTGTACTCTGCCATCACATATGGCAACATTAAACAGAAACACAATTAAACATTTCCTTCTCACAATTCGCTGAACAGAATTTAACCAATTCTGGCACAAAGGCTTTTTTTAAAAAAAGTTTATATAATTGATTCTGATTTGCCATCAAACTTGGCATTATTATGATCATCTGAAAAACTTTTAAAAAACTTCTGAAACCCAAGGATAACACCACCACCTATACAAGTCGTTGATCCCTTACAAATGAGATTGATCCGCCCGAAGAGATTCAATCGTCAATCCCTTACCAGAGGTTGATCCGCACGAGGAGATTCAGTCGTCAATCCCTTACAAATGAAGTTGATCTAGCATCAAATAATGTGGATGTTACTTAAAATTAAATAAAAATTCAAGGCCAGCAAGTTGATATTAATACACACCTGTATATGTATCCTAAATGTCAGAAAGAATAGATTTAATATTTTAGATTTTAGAACACTTCAAACCACAAACTTTTAATATCATCTGCCTCTAAATTCTTCGCGCATTTACATACGATGCATTCTCATGCATAGACTTGCAAACCAGCTGATAAATTATTTTTTCTTTACTGAATAATTAATTGAAAATTTTCATTTTGAAAAATAGCTACCTGGCCGACCACGTTAACGTTTATTTTCATGCAAATCATAATGCGTAGATTTGTTATTTTTATATGCGGGTGATAAAATATGTAATTGTATCACATATACCTGGAATGCACTCACGCACGCATACACACACGTACGTGCGTGCGTGTGTGTGTGCGTGTGTGTGTGTGTGATACGTAATCGTAGCCCTAAGTTTAGATTTAAAAAATGAACAGACCTGGCCAGCACGAAGTCACACATAAGTATTATGAACCTCATCGCAGTACAGATGATTAGTTTTCTTATTAATATTACATTTATAGTCAGTTTTCTTCTCACGAACTTTTGTAAAGGTGTCATAAGTAATTAATACGATTAAATTATTTTGTTGACTCGTGTCCGGGTTTGTTTAGATCCATCTTTGAACACGTGCAGTTATTTTTCAGAAAATTGTTGTACCACATGCATGCATAAGAAATTAATATAAGATGAAAGTACAACTATTTGCCTAATTGTAATGCTTCCAGAGTAAAACTTTCTACCGATGACATGCCGTATAATTAATTAGATAGACGCGTGCAAAATATTCAAGCAGGCTTCGTGTTTGAGTAAAATAGTGGGATATTGCATTTGATTTACGACGATTTCAAGTCCTTCAGGAAACAACAAGAAACACAACAAAATACTTCTTCATGGAAATGTTTTGCACAATGTCACTCATGCCAAAATTTTAAATATTAACCTTTCTCAGTATTCGCTTCTGGAATTACATGCTGATGAAATTACTATTATTTTTCCAAATTAAACATTCGAGCGCAAATAATTATAAACAGTAAGAATAAACAAAGTAGTCAACGATGAAATTATGTAGTTGACATGGTTAGATTTTCAGCATTTAACCTCGTTTATTAAAACGTTTCATGATTCTTTGACTTGCTTTCCTAGCACAATTAAGCTAAGAATATCTCTAGATGAAACCCTTTTTACTACATTAAAGCAAAATGTGCTCGAGGTGGATATATGAAATTTGGTTGGTATGTTTGCATAAGAGCATGACCTGAACACATTTTCATGGCTTTATATCAGAATCGTGTCTTTTACAAGTACACATCTAGTTATAGCATTTATTGCTCAGGGTATTTCCATAATTTAGAATATATTTTTTTATTGACAGGCTATATTTAGAGGTCATATTTCTGGTCAAAGATCCAAGGGATTAAAGGTGAACCCAATCTACAGTGACATATACGGCCAGTACAACGAAGGTATTCAGAGTAAAGATTCCATTGGACGTCCTAATGGAGATATATATTTAGAAATTTATGAGACATTTCCTTCCGTGCACAACAAACGCATCCATCAAAAAACCAGAAGCGCTCCACCCAGGAATAAAGATAGTTGGCAAACAAATTTCGGAAACACAACTAATGACACTCTTAAGGATGAACCTATTCGGATTTTACAAGAAAAAATGGATGAAGCAGCTGTTCATGCAACCGTGAAAAGAAACTTCAGTAACGGAAATAAAACTAAAATAATGAATAATGTGTCCTCAAATTCCAGAATTATTTTAAAGGGTACCAGTAGTTTAATCCAGGGGGATGCAAATGCAGACAGAAAGAATATATTTGGCATACGAAATCCAGCTTTTGATCAGAATGAAAATCCTATTGATTCTCAGTCTCAGGTGATAATCAAAGATGAGAACCAGCCAGAGTTAGAGACTGGGCCACATTCAGTAAGCAACCTCAATGTTCTTGTTACAGAGGCTGTAGTTCATAGTGCTCTACAAAAGGAAAAAGGGCCAGGGAATAAAACTGATTTGACCGTTGACACCGTCTCAGATTGGCCACATTTAGATAGTATAACTTTACCGGTTGATGAGGGGCATAGCCTAACTGTAGAAAAGAACATTGATGAACAGAATTTGCTGAAACAAAATCTTGTAACTAATCGTGAAATTCAAAACGCAATTTCAGATATCAAGTCTTGTGAAAGTAAACATTTAATCTCCTCAAAACTAGATTATCCATCTTCAGTATCAGTTTCAGAGGAGAAAAACAATTCTGTTTTAAATGTGAACAGTTCAGTAAGTGCCAGAGGAACTGACATCGATTTTAATGTTGAAGTAAGCTTAAATTATGATGAACGTAGCACTGAGCAGTCACTAAACTCATCCCAGTCTAGTCATGATAGACATTCTGAATATGACAAAGAACAGCTTAAATCCCACTCAGGTAATGTTGAACAGAGTTCCAGTCGACCAATTAAATCAATATTGGCAATTACAAATACTAATGCTCAAACTGGGAACAGCAAAAGTAAGTCACATCCTAATTCTGTATCAGAACACAAGTCTGTTAAGTTTACAGAAGATACCGTGTTCAATGAGGATAGACCAAAAAAATACAAAGCAGAACAAATTAATCTTCGTGAAATCTATGGTAATCGAATAAGTAATGATGCAGCCTTTGTCAAAATTAATCCAGTTTATATGGAGAACGTGAGTGACCTTGACAGGGAAAAAGCTCATAGCTTGACTGATGATGAAAAAATGGAATTTCGACGCTCATTCCATAGGACAGACCGACATGGCGCTGACAGGGTAAGACCATATACGTAATCATGATTGCTGGGTAATTTGTAGAATAACATGTACTTTTCAAGAAATGACAATTATGTTGTTATCCACTGTACCGGCAGTGGTGCATTGAGTCAATAGTTTCATTGTCTGCCGTCCAACATTAAAGATTGTGTGCATGCTAGATCATAACTCCTAAACGTTTAAGACACTTCAAGCCATACAACCCTTGTTTTGCATGTAAATAATTTTAAGTGTTCTGTAAGCTAAAAACTTTGATCATTGCTGCATTAGTAAATATCATGACAAATTTAATTTACGTGTATCAGCACCATTAAGCTGAAGTGTTGTGTTCGGGTTTTTGTGAATCACATTGAGATCATTTTAGCACTGTAACGATCAGATAAAGCATTATCCGGACAGATTTATCAGTCTATCTACGAAAGAGAACCCTTTTTCTTGTATAACACCAGCAACATTTGCAGGAGCTATGACACGGCTTAAACATAATTTTGCCTAAAAGAAATTTAATTTTCAAACAAGTTTTTCTCATTTTGGATTCCACTTCTACTAATATCAAAAGAATGTCACAAAATTCTGAATGCCTTATGATAAATCAAAATTAAAGACTCGAGGATCGCAATGGCATGCTATAAAAGTATGATATACGTCTCATATAGATTGCCTGGTAAACTAATACGTTAATGTAATTTCATCAATGAGGCAGTATATGCACGATGTTTGGGATTATGGTATGACCCTACCTAAGGTGTCCATCAAAAATTGCTTGTTTAACTTCCCCTGTTAAGCTTTTAAACATTTTGGCACAAAACACTTTGACATGAATGGCTTAATTTGTTTTGGCAATGATGTAGAGCCATAATCAAATATAGCCATTATTAGTGATAATCGTAAATAGGTATCAATCAGCATTTTGTTAAACTCCTCCAACTCAACCCAAAGTGTTCAAATCAAAAACTTTTCATGTTTTACAAATGATGCTGATCAGCCTTCGAAAACAGCCATTATTGCTAAACATGGAAAAGCCGATCTTACTGGAAATATTTTACAAGAAACCATTTAAAAGAATATGCGTTAAAACTTGTTCTAGAGAATTTAACCAAATTAAGCAGAAACCATTCAGACTTAGAATTTATATAACTTTGCTTAACGAATTTGAAATATTGTAGCTGTTACTAAAACACAGAAAAACTTGAAACGACTTCTTTTAAACTGTTTAGAAGAATTTGGCCAAACTTTAAAGGAAGCTCCTGGCAAAAAATATTGTAAAGGTTGAAAGAAGATGCTAAACAGCCATCAAATATGGTAACTGTTACTAAAAGCAGAAAAATGTAAACAAGTTATCCTTAAAAATCGCCACGCTGGTGCTGATTCATTAATAAAAAGCTCTAAATGACTTCTCTACAAAGAATGAATGAATAGAAGCTGAGAAAACATAGCATCAGGACTTTTCCAGTCTGTACAAATAATGCAGACCTGTTTTTAAATGTGGCCACTGTCCATTAAAAATAGAAAAGCCTTTAACAACTTGTTCTTTTTGAAAACGGAATTTGACCTTATTTGACAAAATGCATCCTGGCAAAGAAGTCTTTTATTTTGTTGTGCGTCTAATGTTGTTCCACAACCAAATATAAATCTTACTAAAACCAGAGAAACTTAACACATAACTTCATCAAAATTATAGCAGATTATATAAATCTTTATAGAAAGTAACCAATCACGAAGACCTTTCATATTTATACAAATAAGACCAATCTGTCATCATTTGTATTTTATAGAAAGTAACCAATCACAAAGACCCTTCTTATTAATACAAATAAGACCAACCAATAATTTGTGGCCACTATGACTACGATTTTTTTTAAAAATATAATTTAAATTATTTCTAAAAGTCAGTGAACTGTATTAGACCAGCATTATGGGTGAGTATGCAGATGGTATAAATCAACATATAAAAGTAGATTTTTAAAACTAGTTTTATCTATAATACTAATTGCTGAACATGATTGACCACGTTGACAAGGTATCCTGACATGGTCATTATTGGAGAAATGAATCTGATATGTCATCAGATACAGATGAAGATAGAAAACCACGAAGATTTGTTTTCATAACATAATACGTATGCAATCAACAGCACTGAAAGAAGTTTCAGCGGAAAGTATCCTATCGAGGGCAACCCTATAAAACGCCCTAACTGACAAGCAGGTCCAGTAAGTCCTTACCGACTAGCATGTCCTGTGACTTTGGGAAATCTATATCCTCTATGTGATGGACTTCTCTCGTTCTGTTTATAATGTTATACCTGGTCGTAGAAGCTTGAAATAAAATTAAGTTATTAATGAGGATTAATACCCCACTACTATGACATGTAAATAAAATATAAAGTTTTTACTTTAAAAAAAAAACAGAGCAAAAGTGTTGATTTAGAAATATTACATAACAGGCCACCGTTTTCAGGAATTAATTAAATCTCATGCAAGTAAAGATTTGAATTATTTGTAATAATTTTAACAATATTTGTGCAAGCGATCAGCTGTATAATAGGGCTTGTAAACTTCATGTTCCCTGTTCAAAACGAAAAATTACCGGTCTCCGGCTGTGAAGCTGACGGTAATATTGCACACTATTGTTTGCTTTGCGTCTCTGTGTCCCGGGATTCAATTACCAGTTTCAACCCATCCAAAGTCAATGGTTTTAGCCACCTCTAGGACTACAACAGACTGTTATCTGAATCATGCAAATTTCTTTATTAAATTTCTAAAACTCGATTTGTATTTTACTGATACCCAAATCACACCCTGTTAGGGACAATCACATCTAATCATTAAAATATTGTTTAATTAGAGATAATCACTGATAATAGTAAACAAAGTGTTGGCTTGTAAGACATATCCAACCCTAATTGCTAAAATAATGTTTTATCAAATATGATAACACCTAATTAAAAGATTGTCGCAATTTATTAGATAATCAGACTTAATACTTAACCTATTGTATTTTATTAGAGATAATTCCACTTAATTAAATCTAATGCTCTTTTGTCATGCTGTTTTGTCAGAGATAACCACATTTAATTAAAATATTGTTCTTTTATTTGAGATACAAAAGATCCGATAGTGAACAGTATTGTAATTTGTCAGACCTAATCACAGCTAATACTCCAAGTAATGTTGTTTTATCAAAGATTATCACACCTAATAGTTAAAATAATGTTGCTTTATCAGAGATAATCCTATCTGATAGTTAATATAGTATTGTGTTTTATCAGACATAATCACACCTATTAGTCAAAATAATGTTATTCTATCAGAAGATAATCACATCTAATAGTCAAACTAATATTACTTTATCAGAGATAATCACACCTATTAGTCAAAACTATGTTGTTTTATCAGAAGATAATCAGACCTTATAGTCAAATTAATAGTTTTATCACAAGATAATCACACCTAATAGTTAAAACAATGCTAGATAATCACATCTAATAGTCAAAATAATATTTTTACATCAAAGAAAATTACACCTCTTAGTCAAAATGATGCTTTATCAGAGATATTCACACCCATTAGTCACAATAATGTTGCTTTATCAGAGATATTCACACCCATTAGTCACAATAATGTTGCTTTATCAGAGATATTCACACCCATTAGTCACAATAATGTTGCTTTATCAGATATATTCACACCCATTAGTCACAATAATGTTGCTTTATCAGAGATATTCACACCCATTAGTCACAATAATGTTGCTTTATCAGAGATATTCACACCCATTAGTCACAATAATGTTGCTTTATCAGAGATATTCACACCCATTAGTCACAATAATGTTGCTTTATCAGAGATATTCACACCCATTAGTCACAATAATGTTGCTTTATCAGAGATATTCACACCCATTAGTCACAATAATGTTGCTTTATCAGAGATATTCATCTGATAGTCAAAATAATGTTTTATCAGAGATAATCACATCAAATAGTCAAACGAGTGTTGCTTTATCAGAAATAATCACCCCATATAGTAAAAATAACGTTGTCTTGTCAGATATAATCACACCTACTAGTCACAATAATGTTTTATCAGAGATAATCACACCTATTTCTCAAAATAATGTTGTTTATCGGAGATAATTTTGCCCAATATTTAACACATTGCAGTTGATATGTATATTTAATCCGTATTGTTTGTTCACTTTCTTAATAATTATATTTATGTACATCTGTATTTTGCACCTGACATTTACCATAATCAAGTTATTGGTGTACCTTACCTTTGACAGTTATATTGTAAACAGCATTATGCATATCTAGTATTTCTCTATGAAAATATCTTAAATATTCGGATCGATAACTCTCCGACATCTACAGTAACAAACATTGTGGATAGCTTGCGTTTAGGGTGAATAAGAACCTTATAAATTTCGGGATAAAAATATCAAAAAAAGTTTAATTTCACTGTAAAAAAAAATGACTGAAAGAAAAGAATATTATGTTCAGACGTGTCTTCATCCCCTGTATATCATTATGTAATAAATCAAACCTGAACTCACCTGGAGACTGGGCGTTGCTAAATAAATAAGACTGACAAAGCCTGTGGTAGGAGGGGAGGTTGGGGACTTGTCAAATGATGTAGTATAATAAAGTCTGAACGTGATTGTCAGATGAATGAAGCTTGAGTAACATTATTCAACTATGACTGACACTTCCATTATCCTATTTTGTCTAAGTAGCATATTCATGGTCCGTTAGAGGTTCAACTTTTGCAACAATAATGGATTTATCATAGTAAAAGTTACGATTGCCAAAGTTTTGAGTTACATTCTTGCGAGTCATATACAGATGAAGTAAGTAAAATATATCTATATCATGGCATGCAGGTGCAAAAACATGTTCTAAAGACCTTTTTCACTCTTTGCAATCATCTAAATGATATTGAAGAAAAATACCAATCGATACAGTTGTATATTTATGTTTGCTTTTCAGAATGGCAAGATTATAGGAGTGGAGGTCCCAAGATATGATAGGCTTTTGCAGAGGACCATAGCCAAAAAAAGAAGACAGCTTTGCATCAAGTGGATGCTAGTCATCGTCATAGTTATCATCATCACAACTGTAGCTACAGTCCTTGGTGTTCATTTTTCAGATCCTAAATAGATCATCTTGACCTTTCTCTTGTCTCAGATCCATTTTTTGCATAGATAAGGTTTAATAATCACTTCTGAGACAGGGTTTATATTGTCATCATTGTGGTTAATTATTTGTTCGTCAGTTAAGTTGGACTGGGAGATACTATCTTGCCCATTCATGCCTGTGTTCGTTTAATTGTTGGTGTGTTTGTGTTCATGTACTCATCGTTTAGTTTCATTTTTGTCTTGCATTCAATATCTTAAGAACATGCATCTTAAAGAGAGTAGATCAACCTTACCAAAATTAGATCACTGTGACCTAATATTCATACCTGAGTAATGTTTTTCTTTTAATTTTCGTCCATTTGTTTCTTTCATCGTTTCATTCTTAGTATTTTTAAATTCTATTACATCTAGACAAATCCAACTCTGTTTTGATCCTACACTGATGAAACTTGGCATGTTGATGCATCTTAATTACCTTCCACCACACAATATTGCAATGGTTAGCTTGAACTCACAACCAAAAAATAACATTGTTTAGTCCTGTTCAAACTAGCCTTGATCTTAGCATATCTCTACTTGACATGTACTCAATTTAGTGAGTTGATTCATGTTTTAAAAGACCTTGGTTTGTGCCTAACTATAATTTGTTTATTCATTCCGTTCTTCAATCCCTCGCTCATTTTTCTTTCTTTCTCTCCTTAAGGCCTTGTATTCATTAGTCATGCAATGGATTTCTTCTCTATCTCATGTAAGATTACACAACTATTTATACTTTACTTCAATTCTCTCTCTCTCTCTCTCTCTCTCTCTCTCTCTCTCTCTCTCTCTCTCTCTCTCTCTCTCTCTCTCTCTCTCTCTCTCTCTCTCTCTCTCTGATTTAATCCTCAGGTTCATTCCCATTGTTGTCATACCAACATTAGTGTAAACATTATTTGTTGTTTTTCAAAATTTATATAGCGTCGTCAAATAATCATTTAACAATTGTTTTTTATTTTAACATTCGCATGCACAATCATGAAATTTGATGATTGCTTTTGTTTTGGATACTCAAAAAAAAACAGCAAAAGGAGGATCCAGTAACGTACTTTCACGTTTCGATGAATAGTGAAAATTTTGCATTGAGTTCCATTTCGTTGTAACAGGTGCTCAGTTAGATTCAGTGACTATGCTAGGTTTCTGATAATGATTTGCGGTAAAAGACATAACATGGCATTGTATTGTTTTTAAAAAATAATTACCATGAGCATTCCATTACATTTCTCAGTTTTATACGGGATTTAAGTTCTACAACAGGTACAGATGGATTGTTTCAGATTTCATAGATATGACAAAATGGACCATTCCTAAAATGACCAAATGTTTTGGAAAGCCATTATCACATGTCGTATATAGAAATATTACAGAATTTTTCAAAATTATTTTCCTTGCACATGAGATTGTTATAGCAGAAATATGTTTTTTAAAATTGTGTTAGACATTCAAATGGTATGGCTTGGCAATTATCGCAAAAGCTTTTTTTATCTCATATAACACTTCTGAATTAACTGCCTTAGTAAGTAATTGAACATAGTTTCACACTTAAGTATTTAAACATAACAAAATGTTTTCACTTCAGGAGTGAAATATTTCTCTATATCTATCCACAAACGGTAGATTTTTAATTTGTGTGATTTTGTTGCAAATTCTTTCAATTTCCGTGGATTTGTTTTTCTGTATTCTATGTGATTGCGACTAACGGCTGCAATACTGCATGGACAAAACGAAGTTCTGAGATTTTACACTAATTTTAAGGCAACGACTTCCTATAAATTTAGATTGTACGTGTAATTCTTGAAATCAAAGTATATTTTCATGCATAATTGAAGAGATTTTTATTCTCGTTAAGACATTTCTTGCGGGTAATGATAACATGCATATTGCAGGGGTGTTTGTTGTACTATAGCTAAATGTCAGAACACTACAAGAGACTTCAGAGTGTAACATCATTAAATATGAGATTTGAATGATTGTGAATTAACTTATAATGATTTTAGCTGTAATTTGTTTTATTTATTTTTTATTCAGACGTGGGTTC
The DNA here is from genome assembly GCA_016746295.1 of Potamilus streckersoni. Lineage (NCBI taxonomy): Eukaryota > Metazoa > Mollusca > Bivalvia > Unionida > Unionidae > Potamilus > Potamilus streckersoni. The sequence continues at coordinate 368,710 of JAEAOA010000528.1, forward strand.
ATTTGTATGTTCGCATGCTTAATGTATATCTGGTGAATGACGCTGCGCCCAAATTGCGATTTTCGCCTAATTTTTATTTGGAGTCGACGCTAATCAATGTTCAATTTCTCCATCGTTTGAGACATAATTATAATTGTGATGAGAGGAAAAATTGCAACTTAAACATTTTTTGCTATATTTATTCAAGAAGTTTTCTTAAAAATGTGTACCATTTGTCATTAAGCGTAACAGGAAAAAAAAACAGTACATTAACAGAAATTTCAGTAGCAACAGGTTATGTACGTTCAGTTACTGACAATCTGTATGATTCATGTGGAAAACTAATTATAAACAATTAATACTTAAAGCTGTCTTTTTGTTAGTAGTGTTCAGCTTGAAATGTATACTAGAGGTTTAACACATTTTACGTCTATTCATCTTGGTGGAGAGAGAGAGAGAGAGAGAGAGAGAGAGAGAGAGAGAGAGAGAGAGAGAGAGAGAGAGAGAGAGAGAGAGAGAGAGAGAGAGAGAGAGAGATTATAATAAGGACATGTCTCCAAAAGTAATATTCCATTATGGCTATTTAATTTTTCTCCAATGATATATTTCAATGACTCATTACGAAATGCGTGATAATTTGTTTTATCAAATGTTTGTTTACATAAAACTGAATGAGTTTCTTAGGGACATAATTAAAACGTCAAATCATTATTCTGAGATACACTTCTCACCTTCGGGAAAGGTTGTCTTGACAAACTAATTGCAGTCATATTCATAACATTAATATGTACATATAGACTACAAATTAAAATAATTACTCCTGCTGCAACGTTCACAAGTCTATAACTATTTGACAGTCACCTTGTCCATTCTAGGACAGAAAACACATGTAAACAATAAGGGACAGGACACAGTCTCTATATTGATTACCCGTGTTAAATATGGAGTATGACAGTCTGTCTTGATTACCCATGTTAAAAATGGAGTATTACAGTCTCTGTCTTGATTACACATGTCATGCGTAAAAATGTTGTTGCCATATTAAATATGGAGAATTACAGTCTGTCTTCATTACCCATGCCATCGTTTAAGCCATAAAGATGATACCACTTTTCCATAATTCATATTAAGATTTCTCCAGTCATACAGCAGTTTTTCGCTGTGTGACTTTTTTCCATGAGTTTTGATTAGTTGACTCCATATTCAACCACTAAACTTACTATATCCAAATCTGCAGCCTCAATTTTGGCCTGTGTCTATGCAAGGGTATCACAATTAATACTAGCTTTTACTAAATCTTTAACTGTTTCACTGTTTTCATCTTCTCCATGACTTCATTACAATTCGACAGAGAAAATTGATCGGAAGAAGAGAAAAGCAGGCAAATAGTCTTGATGACTTGATGAAATATCTCTGACTTTTAATGCAGTATTGGGGGTCTCGGCTGATCAAGCGGTCTAAAACGCTCACCTTTACTGATCACTGCCATCTCACCTCAGTCAGCGTGGGTTCGAGTCTCGGACGCGGCCTATGTGGATATACACAAAAGCTTTCCAGTATCTTCCCGTGGATCAGCGGTTCTTCTTGCTCTTTTTTCAGTTCATCTTCCACAGGTACAGGGATACTGGCCGCCATTGATAGCTTCTCATGTACTGAAATGGCATTAAGCCCAAAACAGCATCAACAGTCATGCGAACATTATAAGCAATCAGTATCGGGATTTGACTTACAATGTCTGTAACCAGTGGTGAAGAAAAAATTTGCTTAAGAAACCATTTGTCGATGTTCTGTAGCATCTATTTGTGCTGTGAAAAGGATTGTTAGCGAATTGTTATTTGCTCTAGCCTCCAATTTGTGAACATTATCATGCCATTCACCGTGACTTAGACTACAACTAATGTATGCAATGACATATTCACTTCCTGTCTGACTCTGATATAGCACCAACCCCAAACCATCAGTATTTGCATCAACATTGAAAATGAATGGGACAGGATAATGTACAGCCTGTTACAGGTCTGATATCAGTCGTCCTTCAAAGCCTCCATGTTTGACCACTGTCCATCTCCACGTAACGCTGACTTTCTTTGATGTAGCTTCCTCTCTAGTGATTCGTCCCAAAGGCTGGTCTTTTAGTAGTCTCACTGTCTTGGTATAGTTCTTAGAGAACCTTCTAAAGTACCCTGTAATCACTACAATATAATAACATCTTTGATATTTGGGGATTGGCTATTTCTTAAGACTGCATCCTTCTCGAGATCAGTTTCCATTTGTATGACAGATACAATATGGCACTGGTACAGCTCCCTTGGGTGAAAACGATCTTGTGTATTGGCTCTATGCTTTAGACCATGTTGTTTTAGCTGACTAAATACAGTATCTAACATTTTCCATTGTTCTGCAATAGTTTTGAAGAACAATATAATTTTGTTAAAGTAATTCCTGCAATCTTGTAGATTGAGATCACCCATACAACACGGTATCAACCTTTCAAAGGTACCTGGTACATTTGTGAGTTCAAATGCCGTGTTATTGCATTCATAAAACCAAAAAGATCCTAACACCGACTGATGTATTGTGGTTGTCTTCCTCTTTGACTAAACTTGCCTCCAGATGCAGCCCTCTGTGGTTTTCTATCATGCAGTCTAACATTCTTGGGATATTAGAATATTTGCTAGTTCCATTTAATAATGGCAAATTACTATTCTCATGAAAACTATGATCAAAACTTTATTAAATAAATTGTTTAAAACATAAGTCGATAAAATTTAGTTATAGTGCTTGTTTTATTACTGCAATCTATGATGAGTCGTGTTATTCTAGAGAAGTGTATGCAATGTATTATTTGAATACAATGAACGATCATTCGTGTCATTCGATTTTAATATTTAGGATAAACCACTGCGATAAAGCAATAATCTATATTTGTAGACTAATTTTAGCGAAATACATTCACATAATTAAATCTTCAATAACATTGTTCATCTATTAAACTGGACAATTTTAATGACAAATTTCCTTTTAGGATATATTATTTGTTCTCCGTTCACTTCCCTAACAATTCAAGGTTTACATGATTGTAAACTCAATTCATAATTCGCACATATAAGTAACATATTTTTATATGCATATATGGCAACGTGATCTTTAAGCTTTTAATGAAGATGAGCCAGTAACTGGATGTCAGATCCAAGTTCTAAAGTAGCTTAATTCAGCCAGTATGTCAACCGTTTCTTAATGCTTCGTAAGGAGTAGTGTCTCTTATGAATCTTTCATACATTTTCGGAAATATATGAAACTATTAGGTTGTAATCCTTTTTCCACATCAAGAAAATGTTGGATGAAAATGAGATTTGAGATTCACTGATAGCTCATATTGCAGCATTTCCTGGAAGAGTTAACTTTTTAAAGAGTCCAGAGGTTATTTTTCTATATGCTTCCTTAAATGAATTATCACCCATCAATCGTAGTTTATGATCCATTAGGTTAGTGCAACACAAGTCAGTAATGTCCTTGAAAAATACAGATTCCCATTTTCGAGTTAGTTTTTTACTTCTTGCTGCTGCAGAAGAGTAACGAAATTCTCTGTCAACATCTATACCTCATTTTCCAACTATTTTAGATCTTACGACCTTCTAACAGTTTGGGCTGTCTAGAAAGCAATCCATCTAGAATCCATGTGCCCATGACTTTTTATTCTAGAAGCTCTCCGATAGTTGTATACGGTGATCTATGATGTTATAGATCAATCTTTGGCAGAAATGTAACGTAAACTAAGCAGAAATCTGCGCGTTTTCTTGCTGCTCCCAATAACACATCTCTGGGGCATGTAGTCAACCAACCAGGAAGCTTATTATGTGGTCCCATCCCAGCTGTGTCCCAGTTACCTTGCTTTCTTATAAAGTCAGAGATGAAGATGGCATTAATGAGGGCCACTGATTATTATCTTATAGATGGTTTTTACTGCACACATACTATAACAATACGAGTTATGGACTGAAAAGACTAACCCATTCCTCAGGAACAGACTTACTGCTGTCAAATAACTCTCTATAAGTGAAATTTGTCCCAACAATGAAGGGTAGTTTTTTTGTTGTTGGCAAAGTTTTCTCTCCAAATGAGTATACTTTCAATTTTAAAATGTGTCTCTCTGTAGCCCAAATAAGGTAAAGTATTACCATCAGCAATGTTAACTTCTATTCAAAAGTCTTGCAAATCAAGTAACACTGGTTATTCACCTAAGGTTAGGTAAAGACTTTCAGACGGAAGAATATTGTTAATAAATTTCCTTGGGGCCTACTTCTTTGATTCCTCCAATCTGCCCAATGACACGTTTCTTTATGTTTGAATTCCGCTCTCCATGGTTGTGTGCTCTTCTTTTCAGATGAGGGCACATATCCATTCCGGTGAAGGAAAGCCTTGACTACTACAGGTTGTTTTCTACCGTTTGAGTGTTTTACAGACGCTGACGCTCTATTTTCTCATTACCTTTTATATCCTCTTCATGAAGCTCTCAAGCTGAGTGGAAATATCGTTGATGGCACTGGAAGATTTTTTATTTTGAACTGCTGTCAAAACATGCTGGAAAGATTACCTTTAACCTGAATGGCAAATTTATCCGGTCCTAGCAAGTCTTGATCTAGTTTCCGTACCTCTGAGCAGCATATGAAATTCCTTACCTGTGTCATACTTGTGCCTGGATGCATTTTTTTACCCTTTCACTACCTAATCAAGTTCGCATGTTCTTCAACATGTTATCTTTAGATGTCATAACATGACCTTTCGCAACTGTTCTTTGTAGGATCTCGTCAATGGGACATGCCCACTAAGCAGCATTCTTATTTTCTTTTTAACACTGCTGCCTAATGGATTCACCAGAATAAACATTTCCAAAAGTGCCTTCTTGTGTTTGCCATATTTCCTCTACAAAGTCTTTGTCTCCTGTTGAGAGCAGCACTTTACTTTTCCTCTTAACGATGATCAAACAGCTTCTCTACGCGTAGATTCAGGATAGTATTCGTCCATTACAAACATCTCATTTCATATTTCTACACCTCAAACCAAACTCCAACATGAAATGTTAAACACAGGTTATGGGGTCCTTCCTACTACTGACATTTGTAATGGGGTGTATTATTCATTAGTCAGTAATTTATATCTCACACTCCTTTTCAGTACATCAATAACAAGACTTATATTAAATCGCGTTAGCTGTTCTTCTTCGTCTATTTTCAGCTCTTCTGGCTTCTCTTCTGCAGCCATAAATATAAACTTTATTTCTGAATGTAATAGTTATGAATATAGGAAATGTATTAGATTTGTTTGTTAAAAATGAAAGACCAATTAGAAACTTTAGTCAATTCTAGCATTAGTCGGTTACAAATCAGATCTGAGATTGATAGACTCTTTAAAAAAAACACCAAAATTTCATATTCTTCGTAAGCTTTGAAAAGCGAAAAAAACGGAAAGCAAACTATGAAGGAAAAATAGGTAAATTATGACTGGATTCAGAAGAGAAGGAGAATTAAAAAAATTAAAGAATGCACTGTATGCAATTTTAATTCACATAGAAATTGCCTAATCTACTGAAGGGAAATAAAGCAGCTTAGACTAAAATAAACTAGTAAAGACTTCAGATATCCTAACACTGAAACGTAATTGACACATAATGGTCAAAACTATTGACTATTTTGACACTGAAAGGTCAAATCATATATAATTGTAAAGGGAGCAATTTAAACACTATGGTTTTGTTTGGTTTCTTTACTGTATGTAAGCCTAACAAAAATATCCATATTAAACAACTGCTTTGTCTTTTTAACAGCAGGGAAAACACAATGAATTGCTTTTAACTTAACTGAATTGCTTTAGCAACTATAACCAGAAGTAAACCTTCATCTCAGAATCATTGAGAATGGTTGATTACAGACAGAATAAGGCCAGCAGACTTGCATGGACAGCCAACCGAAGCTAATTTGTTACCAACTGGAGTTTTGATTTTTAAGACCGAAGTCAATACGCCAAATAAATAGGATTTTCTTATTTTATTTTTATAAAAGAGCTGTCTGAATTACTTTGTATGATGAATGTCAGAAGAGTATTTTGATATCTTAAAAATATTACAAATCACCGAAAAGGTCAGAAAGAAAATATAAACATGCTTTCAATAAAGCCACATGAAATAGTTCTTGACCTAGTTCAGTTTTTGCAACAGGTCAGAAAAAAATGAAACGATTAACTGGTTTTCCACTCACACATATATCAATACATGATATATACCCTTTTCAAATCCTGGTTTGCTTGGACAGCTGATGTTATTGACCCTTCCGTATTATATTATTGCCATCAGGTCTGTGAACATAAGAAAAATTAAAAGCCAAATATTAATTTGTTTTTTGTAATTGCTTAACTAATTACAGGTACTAATGACATGAGGCTGCAACAAAGTCCTTAGGCAATGAACTAAATAAATTAGTGAAAGATGGGGAAGGGGAATTGCTAATAGAGGAAAATGCCTTCCACAAATCTGCACCCACCAATTCAAGAATAGGGAAAGGTGGTAAATAATAAATACAATGAGATCATGTGACCTAAATCTGCTAGGAAAAAAAGCAAAATGAAGCTACATAAAAGATTCAGGGAAAATAAATTTCAAGCAAATCCTTCAACAAACTCAAGCGGAAAGATATCAAATTAAAATTAGATATGAAAACTGAAGTGATAAGTGTCCTTCAAAACTTGATTAATAAGCAATTTCACTGTCCATCCAGAGTTCTAAAAGCAGGTGTCAGTTACAGACATGCGAGTCAAATATTGTAAGAACATTTATGGAATATCAAATCACAGTTTATCGTGGTGTCCTGCGATTGTTCACAGCACAAGTGGATGTAGTTCCCCATGTGCGTATGGGTTCACAAAAACATAATGTCAACCAACAAAATATTATAAGTGTAGAGATTAACAATACGCGTTAAGGAATTACGTCCGCACACATCACAATAGCATGTAAATTTAAAACACTTTTCCAGTCACAACATCCAATGTAGCACAGGAGCTCGTATTCTTGCGCTGAATTAACCTATAAACATATATCTTTTTAGAATAATACTATTATATAGTACATGTATGCTTTATAGGTACACTGTAAGCAATGATACATATTCGCATATAAGTATCATGAAAGAAACTGTTTTCCACAGACTTGATTACTAATGTTTGGTGAAATAAATATATCCTACTTCAGCACGCGTGTTCCACATTGTCATAGACATAAAATGTAAGACTCATTCTGACAAGGACATTACACTGTACTATAATGCCCTTTCAAAAGATGAGGCTGCTGAAACTAGACAGAAGAAAAGGGTCTCCAGTCGTATTTTCAGTGATGGGTATCACATTTTGAAGATAGCAAAACCTTTTTTTAAAAAAAATGCAAAACATTAAATAGATATAAATTAAGATTATTTTACATATAGTCAAGTGATTCATCTTTTACTAAAGCCCTATAGAAATTATAGTTTATATATAACGCATCAATTAAAGCTAGTTTAGTTATTTATCTTAGATTTTTTTCTTCTAAATACAACGTTCCCAAACTCATAGCTCCGCTAGCCTACGGCTTGTGCAATTATTATTATTATTATTATTATTATTATTATTATTATTATTATTATTATTATTATTATTATTATTATTATTATAGGCAACGTAAATTTTTTGGTAATTTGTAATATCGCTTTATACTGTATAAGTAACGAGTTAGTCTCACTTGTCAAAACAACTTGGTGAGGTACTAATCTATGTTGTATATCAATATGAATCAAAAGGACGTTGAACTGTTTCATCTAGTTTTATACTTGTGCTTTAATATCCCAACATTTTTTAATAAAATAAATTAATTTAACCACGAGTTGTGTTTTATTCATATATTTCTGTTCGGACTATATGGTCTTCAACTACGTGAAATTAAAAAAAAAAAAACAAGTTTAGTAAAATTCAAGAAATAATTTATTTCTCTTGACACAAGGTAAAAAATTTAAACGGAACTTACCTTATTAGGAATGAAATCCATATAGTCATGAAAGTTCTATCACAAGTTCAAAAGAATAGTTTTCTGAATGATTTCCAATAGTGTTCCGGATGAATTTTATGTTGAATATGCTGATGTATCAGTAGCCTGGAATAGTGTTGATGTGTTAACAGTCATGATGTATCAGAATGATATAATCAAAACAGTCTTTAAATGAATTATAAATAATCCCAAACAGTGATTTAGTCCTAAACTAATAATGAGCATTTTCTCATTCGAATTAACAAAGATTATTCTCAAACTATATCTGATCATAACTGAAGTTAAAGATAGGAATAAATAATTCTGATGTAAACAACCCTTATATATCTTCCCACTTGACCGATGTCGCAATTACCATTTTCTGAAGACACTCATCGAAATCCAACGCTTCTCCTGAAAATAAACTATTTTCCACCTTGGAGAAAATGTATGGGGCTAGCTCTCAAACATATCTCTGTTTCGCCTAACTCGGTCATAATTAAGGAGCTCACCCATGTTCAGACTTATGGTCTATGCAACTAGCTATAAGGTTCATACCCTTTCCCGGCCCATTAAACCTCCCACTCTGGATACCGAGACGGCAAAAGTGTGCATTTCCACGAGGACATGAAGATCTGGTCCCACCTTCCAGTTAAACACTAGAAACTTTATAACAAATGACTAAGTCACTAGTAACCGTAGTTTCGCATTCTGATTTCCTTTCCTCGGCTTTGTTCAACCTGCTGAAGGAGGACCCTCTGTCGCCGATTGCCATTCATCGTTTGCTGGAAGATAAAACGAAAACATCTACGCATGAACTTTTCTTATTCATAGCCTTGTCTGAGGAGCTTCTCCATCTCCACAAAAATGTTGCTCTACACCAAGAGCACAGTAAATACCTTCTGATGGCTACTCTCCTCCAGGCAGGGACCCTCTTCGCAGATGTCATCCCTACCATGGTTTCTCAGTAGCGTGTTGGCCAGAAATACCAGTCCTTCCATCCTGTGCTTGCCCATCGAAACCGGCCAGGAAGAGAAATTTTCCTAACTGAACACATGGTCTTTCAGATAAGTTAGTTAACACCACGCAGTCCGAGTCATAGCAACATCCCAATTTCAAATCTCTTTTCGAACCCTACAAGTGACTCAAGGAGCAATTTAAAGGTGGACAGCCTAGGAAACTCTTTCACTCTTCCGCAGAGTGGTTTATTTTGCTCCCATTGGTTCCCTTAGGAGCCAGATTCAACCTCTTTTTAATGGTTTTGCCAGGCATTAGGGTCGATGGCAGGATTCTTTTTATCTTAATAGACTGATACTAACTTCAGTTTCTCTCTTTTAAAAATGTCCCCATGTTCTTCCACTAGTTGAATATGTTGCAATTAAAGGAAGACGTGTCCTCCTTTCTGCATAAGGATTTCTGACTTTCCACACCCCGATTTTCTGGTATCAAATAAAGGGAAATAGTTTCTTCTAATATCCCACTTTCCTTTCCTAAACAAGTTTCTGGTGGAGTAACTTTTCAAGATGGAGTCTAAATCTGCAGTAAGGGATGTCATAAGTCTTCATCGATCTTCAGTATGCGTACCTTCGAATCAATATCTGTCCTCCACAAAGGAGATAACACCGGTTTTTCAGGGTCATAGTGGTAATGGTAGAAAGTTTAATATCACTAGGTATCATAAACCTAGGCTGGTCCACATCAACCGGCTAGAATTCCTCAGACCATATCTGTCTTGCACACAGCCTAAAGAAACTGGAGCTTACTGTTTCAACTTCAGGATTAGTGTTCACGAAAAATCTGTCTTATACATCAACACGTTGAAAATGAGCCCAATGTTTTAGCCCATTAGTGGTGTGTTGTCAAAATAAGAAGTTGCTTCGTGATGATCTGTGACAACGACACACGGGTGATAATGAATCTTAGGAGACAAGGAGACACACGCGTCCATTTCTATCAGCGTGGAAGTTTCGAATATTCTTAGCTGGGTAGCCTCTGAAAGGATCAAACTCCATGTTTTCCACATTCCTGGAAAAATTATTATTTGGAGGACAGTCTGTCAAGGACATTCATCACGGAATGGTCTCTACACCAATCAACAGCAGATTCCCTGTTCCAGCTTTTGGGGACTCCTCTAGTGGACCTGTTTGAAGGCTAAACAACACGATCGTCCTTTATGTTTTCAAAGTCCCCGACCAAATGGTTTGGGCAACCAGTAGACGCATTCAACCGGAAATGGGATTGTCTGTTTGTTTACGTCTTTTCATCCTTTAAAATGATCTCTCATGTATTTTACAAGTAACGAATTCCACTACTCAGTTCATTTTGGTAGCTTCTCTCTGCCCCCCCCCCACTACAAAGATCAATGTTCAACGATCTTCCTCACCTGCTGGTGTACCATACCAGAATATTACTACGTAGGAGTGACCATCTGGCTAGGCACAGGGCTCTTTCCTACACATAAATTTGCAAATTCGCCGCCTACATGATTTGCTCGTCTCGAACGATCTCTCATCTAGGACGGTTTTCGAACGAGTCTCCAAATACACTATTCAGACCAAGAGATGAGATAGGTCGAATGTCTATGATAACAAGGGAAGAATCTTGTGTGATTGGTGCAGAAAGAAACGAATCAGTTTTAGCTATACTCCAATGAGCGCAGTGACTGATTTCCTTCTCTTCTTTTATGAAGAGAAAAATTATTCTCGGTTTTTACAGTCAAGGTCGATAGGGCAGCCCTATCCAGCACTCAAATGTTCGATCAGTTGGGTCATTGGGATGGATTCTCACTTAATAGATCTGATCAGGTATTTCAAGCTGCAAAAACTGGTGCTCTGCAGACTAATGCTTGAGTTTAATCTCACTTGGGTTTTATGGTCTCTAACAACTAGATCGTCATTTAAGCTATGCAATAGCAATAGATTATGTATTATTGATATTAAAATGCAGTCGGGTTTTTTTATGGCTAGTTTGGGGGAGTCTGGGGGACGAGTAAAAATAATTTTAATGACGTCATACTTACCAGATGCTATTACTCCTCCAACCCCACACTGAGGTCCAAGTAGTTGAGGTCACGTCCTGAAAAAGAATACAATAATAAAGAACAGTGCGCATGGCCAAGTTATGTATGGATTGGACCTGGGTGTTTTGGTATTCCAGAACCTGCAAGTTCACTCTATGCAATAAGGCATTTTCATCATACAGTTGAAAGAGCCAGCTACGCAATAGCAAAAGGTTATGTTACATAATAAAACTACATTTGTAT
>JAEAOA010000528.1:385000-676726 GCA_016746295.1 Potamilus streckersoni
TGTTAAACTGGGTCGAGGTTTTTTATGTGATTACTGTCAAACTGGGTCGAGATTTTTTATGTGATTACTGTTAACCTGGCCAGATTTATTTGATTACTGTGAAACTGTCCATATTTATGTGATTACTGTGAAACTGTCCAGATTTGTGATTACTGTGAAACTAGTCCAGATTTATGTGATTACTGTGAAACTGTCCAGATTTGTGATTACTGTGAAACTGTCCAGATTTATGTGATTACTGTGAACCTAGTCCAGATTTATGTGATTACTGTGAAACTGTCCAGATTTATGTGATTACTGTGAAACTGTCCAGATTTATGTGATTACTGTGAAACTGTCCAGATTTATATGATTACTGTGAAACTGTCCAGATTTATGTGATTATTGTGAAACTGTCCAAATTTATGTGATTACTGTGAAACTGTCCAGATTTGTGATTACTGTGAAACTAGTCCAGATTTATGTGATTACTGTGAAACTGTCCAGATTTATGTGATTACTGTGAAACTGTCCAGATTTATGTGATTACTGTGAAACTGTCCAGATTTATATGATTACTGTGAAACTGTCCAGATTTATGTGATTATTGTGAAACTGTCCAAATTTATGTGATTACTGTGAAACTGTCCAGATTTGTGATTACTGTGAAACTAGTCCAGATTTATGTGATTACTGTGAAACTAGTCCAGATTTATGTGATTACTGTGAAACTGTCCAGATTTATGTGATTACTGTGAAACTGTCCAGATTTATGTGATTACTGTGAAACTGTCCAGATTTATGTGATTACTGTGAAACTAGTCCAGATTTATGTGATTACTGTGAAACTGTCCAGATTTATGTGATTACTGTGAAACTGTCCAGATTTGTGATTACTGTGAAACTGTCCAGATTTATGTGATTACTGTGAAACTGTCCAGATTTGTGATTACTGTGAAACTGTCCATATTTATGTGATTACTGTGAAACTGTCCAGATTTATGTGATTGCTGTGAAACTAGCCCAGATTTATGTGATTACTGTGAAACTGTCCAGATTTATGTGATTGCTGTGAAACTAGCCCAGATTTATGTGATTACTGTGAAACTGTCCAGATTTATGTGATTACTGTGAAACTAGTCCAGATTTATGTGATTACTGTGAAACTGTCCAGATTTATGTGATTACTGTGAAACTGTCCAGATTTATGTGATTGCTGTGAAACTATTATCTAAATTTATGCGATTACTGTGAAACTAGTTTCAGATTTATGAGATTACAGTGAAACTCTGTCTAGATTTATCTGATTACCGTGAAACAAGTTCCATAATTATGTAGTTACTGTGAAAATGTCTCTAGATTGGTTATATAACAGTGAAATAAGGTCCATAATTGTTAGATGACAGTTCCTCATGCCAGAATATAAACTATGCAGGTGAATAAACTTTATATAGTCCATAACGTGGTCTATAAATTGAACTATATCACTGATACATTATTAATTTTGAATAGCATTATATACGTCCTGCGCTCAAAAGTGTTTGAAATGTAGATTTTATCATAAAAAAGCTTTAACACATGGCCTCTGTGTTACATGTGTTCATATACTTATATACTTTTTAATTATGTACTATCTATGATAACACCTCATTATATCACAGTGACCTCATCAAGCTAGGCAAATACATAAAAAAATGAGGTACGTTAAATTTATTGCAAAGCCGTTTTACTACATTATTCTGCAGTTTTATCAAGTAGAGCGATTTTATTTTGTCATAATAAACAAAATCTTACAGATGTGTGCTACGTTCAGATGAAATTTAGTAACATAAAAAAATATAACCCTATATTCACCTGTGCTCATTAAAGCTCAAAATTTATCAGCTTGTTTCACTTCTGTTAACAAAAAGTACAAAAGTACAAAGCAGAAATGAAGAATTTTACTTCGATGTCATTTTAAGAGTAAGTCTATGAAATAAGTTTAATATTTCCCGTTTCATAAGCCACTGCCGGAAAAAAACATTGATACTTTACAAGCTGAATAATGTAATGTAAATTAGCTTCAATTTATGATTAACTTATAAGATGTACAGTGATATTCAGCACTCATAAGATGTACAGTGATATTCAGCACTTATAAGATATACAGTAATATTCAGCATTTAAAAATGTGGAAAATTTGTGCCAGACTTATATCCTCTATTAGTGCATAAAGAATAATGAAGTCGTATAAAATACATTGCATTCCTAAATCACAATATTGGTGCACAAAGCAGATCTGTGGAAGATCCAAAAAGATGTAGGAAAATGTGATAATTTAATGGCAATGAAAAATAAACAACAGTGATATTTATAAATAAGAAGGAATATACATGCATGCAACAACAGCTGAAATTAGATTGCAACATTTAAAAATTTCAGATAAAAAATGGGACAAAAATCAGAGAAACCAACTAATCATAAACATTTCGCCATTATTAATATGATGGGTGGTTTTAAAAGAAAAGTAGCAAAGTAGAAAGATACAAATATTCTTTATTACAGCATGCTTCAGTTGTCTAAATAAACAATTTACCAAAAAACACCTAATACATGTATTAGAATGTCAGATGTATGAAAAGGGAAAGAAATAGAATCAGAAATAAGCAGAGAATCTGCGAGAAAAAAATAATAACCTGTCTACCTAAATTAAATACAATATATAAAACAGATTTAATTGTACAAATTATGGATATAACAGAGAAAACTTTAAAATAATGTTTAATTGAATAGTGACATTCAGAGACAATTTCAGATCTCCCACCCAGCCTCTTAAGGTAAAGAGCCTCAAAAAGACCAAATGATCTTAGGTACTGACGTTTGGTGTGGGTTGGTGGAAGTGGATAAAGTATGGATACAGAAGAGAATGGCTTTCACTTTCAAACAGTTTCCATTATTATGGAAAAGCATGCCCCATCTCCCAAACTGGAAAAAATAATTGTGTGTGTGAGTGTTTGAGGAAAAATAACGACTTGATGTACCAAATTTGTTATTAAAACTGGGATAATAAATAATAAATAAATACATAAATAAATTGCACGCTATTAAATTTAAAATAACTTAATATATCAATCTCATCTTCCAACCCCCTACCCTCGCCCACTCCACTATTTTTTTAGGCCAAATCGATCATATTTTTAGACAGGTTCTGCAGCAAGCCAGATCTGCTTATCATTAGGGTGATCTGGCACATGATTTGTTGCCCTTGTTGCTTCTGTAGAAACAATTGCTCATACAATTTAAAAAAATATGGTAAATAGATTTAAATCATCTAGATCTTCGGCAAGCTCATTGTCAGAAAGAAAAGCATAGTTTCATTATCCCTTTATCTTTCAAGATATTTTTGGGTGACAGTAGTAAAAGAAGGTAAATCCTATATAATTTGAAAGTTTGGAGATGTTTTACATATGGGTATGTTCTTACAACACCAAATAAGTCTGGTCAGCTGTTAAGTAAGATAGGTGAGCAAAAATCAGGCCACTTGGGACTCTGCTTTGCTTTATGCAGAAGAGAAAAATAAGAAAAAAATGAGCTAGTCTTCAACAAATACATGCTCGCAAAATATATTAATTATCATTTTTTCCAAAATTTTTGGTCTAAAATATTACGTTTAAAAAAAATGAAAAAAAAAACTCCACCTACCCCACTTAATTGAAACAATTAAACAAATGGAAAACAAGCAGATATAATGGACTCGATGTTTGGAAAATGGTTGGGACGGTTATATTGGAGGTATCCACAAATAAACCTCAGTGGTAAAATGGAATAAATAATTTGACAGTTTTATTTTTTTAAAATTGTTATTTCCCTTGCCTGAGAAAGTAATGAGATGTCTTAGACCTATGTTGTTGTTGTTGTAGGGTTTAACGCCATTTTTCAGCACAGGAAAGGCTATACATGGCGGCCAGTATTAATGGTGGAGGAAGAAACCGGGAAATCACCGGAAAGAACCACCGACCCACGAGAAGCTACTGGCAAGCTCTCTCACATATCCACATTCGCCGAATCTTAGACTCGAACCCACGCAGATAGAGGTGAGATGGCAGTGATCCGTAACGGACAGCGCTTTAGACCACTCGGCCACTCGGGACCCCTTCTTAGACCTATGTTTTCAAATTAAGATTATACACAGAAGTTTGCCAACATATAATAATTAAAGAATATTTGGAAAATTCAAAATAATTTTGCGATTTCCACTTATTACAAATTCTATACAAACTTTATTTTGGAGAATAAAAAAAGATATTTCTTAAAAAACTTATAATGTGGATAAAGAATGTTTGCAACTGTCTGTACAAGTTGTAAGAATGAAAGAGTGCGTGCAACTATATTTACAGTTTGTGTGCATTAAAGATTGTGTGCAGCTGTCAAATTTGTATGTATACAAGAATTTGTATCAAAGTGGATGTGCCACCAACTGTACAGTTGGTATGTATCAGAGTATGTGCAGCCATCCGTACACTTTGAATATATAAAAGAATTTGTATCAAAGTGGATGTACAACCAACTGTACAGTTGGTACGTATCAAGGTGTGTGTGCAGCCATCCGTACACTCCATATATAAAAGAATTCGTATCAAAGCAAATCTTCAACTGTATGGTTGATGTGTATCCAAGAGTTTGCAGTCATCTGTATAAATTGTTTATATCAATGAGTGTGTAACTGTCTGTACAGTTTGTATATTTAGCAAAGAATGTGCAACTATGCAAAATTTGTATATACCGAAGAGTGCAGATGTGTACAGTTGTATATATCAAAGAGTGTGCAACTATAGTTGTATACATAAAAGAGGATCCAACTGTACAATGTGTATGTGTCAAAGACTGCAGTTGTGTGCAATTTGTGGGCATAAAAGATAGTGAGCACTTTGTATATATCTGCATGTATGCAAAAATGTACGATTTTTATGTCTCAGAGTATGAAAATGTGTATAGTTTGTATATATCAAAGAGTGCAACTGCATACAATTTTTATACATAAGAGTGCAACTGTGTACAATTTGTTTAAATTAAAAAAATTAATGGAACTAAGTAAAAGTTGTATTCTCAGATTGCAACTGTGTACAGTTGGTATATATCATAGAACGTATGTAACTGTACAGTTTTTATGTGCCAATGAGTATGTGCAATTATGTACAATTTGCATGCATCAAAGAGTGTGCATTGGAGTATAAATTGTAAGAGTGCAACTGTACACATTTTAATGTACAAGTGGGTACAGCTGTGTACAGTTTGCAGGTACAAGTGGGTGCAGCTGTGCAAATTGTATGCATCAAAGAATGAAGCTGTATACAGTGTATATACCAAAGTGTATGACTATAAAATTTGTGTGTGATTTTACACAACTTTCATATAGTGAAAAGTGTGACTGTATACAACTTGTATATACCAAAGTGCTTGACTGTATAAAAGATGCATATACCAAAGTGTGATGTGATGTGTGTGATGTGATTTTGGTTTTTAACATAGCTCTAACAATTTTTCAGTCCTATCGCTACGATGTCTGCAGTGTGGCAGTTTAGAGTGATGTCTAGCACTGGGGCATCATGCCGCAGACATGTAGCATGATGTCCCACCCAGTCACATTATCCAGACACCAGGCCGACCAGTCCTAACACTAACCTATTAATGCTGAGCGCCAAGCGAAGAAGCTGTTAGTACCATTTTTGTAAGTCTTTGGCATGACTCGACCGGGGATCGAACCCACGGCTTCCCGCATCCGATGCGGACGCTCTAACCACTAGGCCACTGGAGCGGTTTATACCAAAGTGCGAGTGTATGCAATTTGTATCTACCAAAGTGTACAACTGTATACAATTTGTATGCGTCCAAGAGTAAATAATAATGGCGGGAGCAAACGATGATGATGTGATTAACTGATTTATATTTGAGTAAAAATT
The DNA here is from genome assembly GCA_016746295.1 of Potamilus streckersoni. NCBI lineage: Eukaryota > Metazoa > Mollusca > Bivalvia > Unionida > Unionidae > Potamilus > Potamilus streckersoni. The sequence continues at coordinate 390,919 of JAEAOA010000528.1, forward strand.
TTAGTTTACAAAATTGATGTAGATTTCACAATAAATAACCAAATTTTTCTTAATTAAAGACAGAAATGAAATTGCATCTTTTGTTAGAAACGTAGTCAGCCTGCACAAATTGTACATAATAATATTTTGGCTCAAAATGGTAACCGTATAAACCAACTTTTTTAAATATAAAAAATAAAAACAGAACACTATCTCTGTTTGCCACTCTATTACCTCACAATCTGTACACACCTCACCCCCTACACCTACATACATCCTCCCGCAACCTGGCTTACTTTGCCGAATGACAGTTGTTAAAGATACCATTTCCCGTACAAATACAACTCCTACACTCTGGGCTAATCTTATCATCATTCTAGCATTGTCTGGGTTAATCTTGTCATCATTCTAGCATTGTCTGGGCTAATCTTGTCATCATTCTAGCATTGTCTGGGCTAATCTTGTCATCATTCTAGCATTGTCTGGGTTAATCTTGTCATCATTCTAGCATTGTCTGGGCTAATCTTGTCATCATTCTAGCATTGTCTGGGCTAATCTTGTCATCATTCTAGCATTGTCTGGGTTAATCTTGTCATCATTCTAACATTGTCTGGGCTAATCTTGTCATCATTCTAGCATCGTCTGGTGTGTGCAAGTTTGATTGTATTAAGATGAAGAATTGATAGCTATTAATTTATGTATGCAAATATATATATATATATATATATATATATATATATATATATATATATATATATATATATATATATATGACTACAAAACTGTAACAAATAATGCTAAAATAAAAGCAAGTTTAGAGCATATTGATTCACATATTTAATTTTCCTGTAGTTGACAGGCTTTTCATAGATTTACACAGAAATATATCATGGTCCAATAATTAAAAAAAAAATATGTAACAGTGTCTCTTTTTGCTTCTTTTTTCAGGTGGCCTGCTTCTTTTTTTTTTTCAGGTGGCCTTCACCTTTTCTTAGTACCCGGATTAGGATTTAGAAGAAAATGAGACAGACTAGGAAGGCTACTGTGATATTTACATGAGAAAATGCGAGGAAACTAGCAAGAGACCCCTACTTATTTCCCTGGCATTTTGCGAGCAAATTTGCGACACAATTCAAGTCAATGAAATGGTCAGAGCCGTCGATGTTGTGTTGTTTCCAGAGAAAGATGAATTAAATTAAGCATATCATAAATGTTTCAGACTTTTTTCTTACGTTTAGTCTATTGCAACGAAAGATGAACTTAAGTGATCTGTAATTTTATTATTATAGCAATCAAAAAAAAACATTCTGTACAGTATGTACACTTGTGTAAAAGGCGAGTCAAATGGAGCAAGAATTTAATACAGTGTCTGTATATTTGTGTATAAATTGAGTCCAAAGGAGCAACAAATAGGTACAGTATGAATATGTGCTGATAAGTTAGGTACTAAGGACCAAGAAATAGTTACAGAATGTATATTTACATTTAAATCGAAACAGATACCATATGTATACTTACTTATAAATCAAATTTAAAGGACTCATAAGTAGGATCAGTATGTATATCTGAATACAAGTCAAGTACAACTGCAAACTGTACATATTCAGGTATGCCGGTATGCCATAACATAATGTGATCTTTCGATTCACTACAGCAGTTTCTCAAGGCTTTACACATTTATGAACTTGTGTGTGTATGTTTGTGTGTGTGTGTGTGTGTGTGTGTGTGTCTTTATGATTTAGATTTGTAACGTAGCTTTAACAATTTTTCAGTCATATCGCTACGATGTCTGCAATGTGACGCTTTATAGTGTTGTCTTTTTCGGACTTTAACATTTTTCACAAAAACTTAGCACAATTAGCAAACACCATACAAGGTAGACTGCGGCATTTCTCCACTGAAATGCATATGCTCAAAAACAAACCCACCCACCTCACTTTGTGAAACTTGAACAGACAATGCTATATCTCCTTAAGTAATACCACCCCAATGATCTCCCTATAAATTCAATCACGGTAAGCATGTGGTTGCATCCAAATGTTTTCAACATCAGGCATTATCGTTGTAAAGCGATCAGAATTGCTGTGATAAAAATATATAACTAGGTCAGCCTAACGAATATTGAAGTGTGGTTAACCAGGTTTACTCTAATATGACAAGGCCGTTTCCGCGAAAAAGCCAGTCCTGCAATTTCAAAAACCTAAACTAGTTTTGGGCTAACTTCATGGCCTTATCATCAGAGAAAAAAGATAGTAAATACGTAAGGTCTAATCAAGGACGTGTAATGGCAGGATACACGCTAATTTGTAAAATATTGCACTGAAAAATCAACAACATGCATAACTGTACATTTTGTTTAAGTCGTATATTTGTATTCAGAATATTGTCGAATCCAAGCGTGATTATTTCCTTATACTTGATCGAGTGGCCTAAGATATTCGGCAGATTAGTCTATCGATCAGCGCGTATGTGATAAAGCTTGTCAGTTGCTTTCCGTGAGTTGCTCTTTTCCCATGGTTTTTCTGGGTTCCTCCTTCACCAAATACGTTAGCCACCTTGTATAGGCAATCATTATGTTATGTTAAACCACGCAATACCAAACTCAGTCCAACATTAGGCTGTATCATATTGGTGCATGATAACACAACATTTCAGGCTATTTTTAGTAAATGCCTTGCTTTTGAAAAGCAGTTCGGCCTTCAGTTGACAATATATCTTACAATATCTCCTAAAAATGAGATTCTATATTATCTTGCTTTTGATATTTCGTACAATATTGGCTGGATATTTATGAATTATTTTGTCCGTCCTGGCGGCCGGCACACATTTTCATTAGCATTATAATTTCTGTGTTTTTCAGCTCTCCTGGTCACAGACAAGAAGAGTTTATCGGGAAACTTGTTGTCCTTTGTCCATTTGCTGTCTATCAACCAACATTTGGCTGACCGTTGGAACAAGTTTGTTGTTGTGACGTCATTTTGAAGATCTGTTGCTTCTCCAGAAGAATCGATGGTCATTTCGATCTAGGATTTTCAACAAAATACTTCATATGATATTTACCAGTAGTTGGTTCTAAACAAAAATGGCTGGGACAATAAACATTTTTGAAATTCTTGTCAGTAATTCTCCAAAATGAATGGCCATAAATTCATGAGGTTTGCACGAAAAGTCTTCAGACATAACTAAATTGCCGTAGATGAAATTGGTGTTATTCTTACGTCCATTATGGCTGCCACATTTTCTAATTTGACAATTATATCACTCAAGAATATTGGAGATGATTAATAGTCAAGAAATAGAAATTATCATAGATTTAATTCCAAAAAATTATTTTCGGACAGATCAGTGTGAGTTCTTTCAAGGAACTGTTTTCGAGAAGTTGCGATGAAACTTTGTAAATATTGTGGCCGTACCTGAATATGCGAGTATCAGCAATATAATTTCCTCTCGCAAAAGGTTATAAAAAAAGTATTGCTCTTTTTACCTTAAGCTGAGGGAATGTAGTATAAAATCAAGGGGCCCCTAGTTAACTGATCATGATCGGTTCACGTTGAGCATTATGTATTATTATATTTTTTTTGTCATTGTTTCTGTTAAATCACTGTGGTAATCATCCACGATTTCATCAATGAGAGACCGATATTAATATCCACAATACCTCCTATAAATAATCGTAGACAAATATCAGCTGCTTTAATAATTATATCTGGGGAATTATTCCTGGCTTTTTCTCCGCCAATCCGAATTGTTAACCGTACAGCGGTAGCAAGGACGTTATCGGGACAAGTAATAAGACAACTTCATTGAGTAGCAATACCCTTTCCAAATGTACTGGGGGTTTTATGGTATTCTTCTTTCTCACTTAATATTGGACTGCCTGATTTTTGTGTTGTTATTTTTGTTGCTGTGGTGATGGTGGTGGTCTTATTGTTGTTGTTATGGTGGTGGTTTTGTTTTTGTTGTTGTGGTGGTGCTTGTTGTAATTCTGTAAAATAGTTTTCTATTATATTACTAAATGCGATATATCTTAGATCACTATATCGGGCCTGATCAGCTGCGTACTGTATACAAAATATCCATTTTTACCTCAGCGTACTCGGGTTTCAAAAATATTTTTTTAGATGAAAACTTAATGCGGCAAACAAATGTAAATCTTTCATACTGTCAAGGTTTTTTTTATCTATTTAATAATGTCTTTGATAAATTTTTCTGTCTCGTGATTGGTTGATTGATTGATTGATTGATTGATTGATTGATTGATTGATTGATTGATTGATTGATTGATTGATTGATTGATTGATTGATTGATTGATTGATTGATTGATTGATTGATTGATTGATCTCAGAGACCCCTGCCCCCCACGTTGTACCTTTACATCTTTGTCAGCAGCCTTTGTTAGCTTAAAATGATGACTTTCACATGATAAGGTCTTTTTAACAAATTTTCTGACCAAAATATGTTTTGTCGGGGCCACGGTGTCTCTGAGAAAGGATACATCAACCCTTCCTACTACTTTGTCAGTTTTTTGTACTTATTAGCTAAAAACATATTGTTAAAAATGGTATATTAAGCAAATGATATCTATCTATCTATCTATCTATCTATCTATCTATCTATCTATCTATCTATCTATCTATCTATCTATCTATCTATCTATCTATCTAAACATCAACTTTTTTTCATAATCTCTCATAGGCAGAATATCTGTTAACATACTATCAATAATGCGGAACTCGCGTATTAGATCGTCCATGTCATATTTTATGCCTAGCAAATAAGATCGAATCTGATCAAACAATTTTTTATAATACTTGCGGTTTTGCAGGCATTTTTTTAGTCGCGAGTCGAGGCTCAACTTTTTTACACGCTGCTACAAGAGAAACACTGACACCATATATTATTACAATAACGGATTTAATAATGCGCCACTTGAAATTCAGCCACAGCCGTTCATTATTAGCGGTAGATATGATATCACTCGAAGTATTTTGGTATAGTATTTGTAACATTTTTTGACGCATTAAAGATTTGTATGATAGTATCTGTAATATTGAATTAGAGCGTCTTCATCTTGTTTTAGAATGCTTTCTGAAATATGATTAAAATCGACTATATTTTTTTCATTATATATTTGTTTACATATTTTATACCGTTATTTGATCAACTTAATTGGAGAGTTTCAGCTACAAATTATATACACCACCAGTAAACCGCTGCACATAATCTTTTTCCGTCCGCCACCAGCATAAACGTTTCTTCGATATTTTTATTTAATAATATAGATACAGTTCCAGAAAAAATTATCAGTCGAATAACGCCATGGAAAAGTAGCAATTATACTGAAGTTTGCACCGCTAAACATAGATGATCTATATACACCAGTGACCTCTGCCGTGTGTTTAAGAGTATTATTTTCCGGTGTCCATACATTGTTTCCTGATGTTACCGTATATACCACGTTAATGGTCTGCTTGTGAGGAATTTTAATAAGATCAGTTTTTTTTAATGACATTTGGAATTCCACTAATGATATCGTTAAGTTTTGCGTTAATGTCAGCGAACTCAGCATTTGTATGATCTCAAAAAAATTCGTCTATAGAAATATGTCGATGATAGCAATGTTCTAATAGCTGCTGAAATTAATTCATTTAAGATTACTGTAATCAATCGTAAATGAACAAATTTCAGCAGCTATTGAAACATTGCTATCATCGACATATTTCTTTGTCGACGTGTCTGATTCTTCGACCGGGGATCCGAGATTTGTACTTTTTTTCTCCCTGATATAGTGTATACATCGCCAGCTTTTTTAACATAATCGTTAATCGACATACTCGAATCTTGTGTTTTACACTGATCAGCAAAAGGAACGATATTATTACCAAACGCGGTGGGAATTCGTACTAATATATTTGATAATTGTATATTACTCGTTTATATCGTCCTTCTTTATCTTGAAAAAATAACAACTTTATTTAGATTAACACTTGTGATATTTAACAAATTAGTGATATCACTTTTAAGCTGATCATGAGCTGCGTATTTAGATAAGTCAGCTTGCTGAACAGCTGATGAATCTCCTAACAATGTTCCAAAGTTTTAGTAAAAACTCATTATTTATTTACTGTTGACAAAATTGTATACCATACAATTGTATAACAATAATGGTAAAATCGACCATATTAAACTTTGATACAGAGCGGTTGGTGAAACAAACATAACAATAAGCTGCCAGATTGTCATTATCTTATCGTTGGTAGACATGGGTCGAAAAAGACAAATTTGCTTATGAATTTACTTCTCGGAGATAATTTTAATTACGATCGAGTTTATATTTACACAATTAATCCGCAGCAAGATAAGTACTTAGCAATTATAATGACAAACTTCGTGACGATCTTAAATCTGGCGAAGATTTTTTCATTTTCAAACAACCAGATGAAATTGTTCCAGTTAATCAACTTGATTTGTCCAAATATAAAATAGTTGTTTTTGATGATATTCCGCATTCACAATTAAACACGTTATTTCAGAAATCGCATCAACAAAAGAAACCCAACACGCAATGATAGCAACAACGAAAAAAGTTTTTATCACCGAAGAGCGAGCAGATTATACAAATTTAGGTATTTAAGATAGCGACAATGAAATAATTGTTACCTATCAAAAATATTTAAAAAATGTGTGTAAAAAATTATCTCAATTTAGCAGAAATTTATGACAAAGACGATGCAGTAACAGAATTTGAATATCTCGAATATCTCGATGAAAATTCTAACGAACCTAATAAGGCTCGACTCAGAACATTTAATACGCTAGATGAGGACGTATTTCTACTGCCTCACAAAGCAATTTTGGAAGTTCGTGGCCAGATTATGACAGTAGATAATCCACCTGTCGCAAGTGCAGGTATCTTACAATCAGCTCTTATAAACCATGGTTGGTCTTTATTTAGAAGTGCTCAATATCAGCTGGCCAATAAAACTGTCTAAGATATTTCAAATCATTTACAAGTTGCAAGTACGATCTTAAATATTGTTTCATTTTCCGACGATTACTCCAGATCAGTCGTAATATAATATGATGTGGTTTAAAGATACTGGACGTGCTATAACGGAATCAACTGAACTTCTATCGAGAGGTTTTACAATACCTGGAGCTGATGCAGCTTTGGATGCTGAAACTGTAAGAACTTTTCTTATTGTCAATGCGACAGCGTTAGGTATAGTCGCGTCAGCTGAAAACTCTAACGCGGACGCTACAAGAGCTTCACTTACTCTCGCTTTTGCTAACCTTAGTCTGGAAGCTCCTTACGCAGCCGTGACTAGTACTGACATGCTTAATTTAGTTAATGCTAATATTGGCGTAAGAAATACACGTTATAATGAAGGTTTTGCTAGGCGAAGAGAATTCGCAGTGGCATCACGTCAAATTACAATGATGCTGCCATTAATTACAATATATTTTTTGCAGGGGCTATAATAAGGTATTTCTTGGATTCCTGGAGCTAAGCATACGCTTATTTTAGATCGAGCAGAACAAAACGACTGCTTGTTCCGATCTGGTGGTGCTTATGTCCAATTTATTATAAGCAAACTTGCGCTGTGGATACCACGAATAACTTCGTCAGTCACTAAATCGTTAAAATTAGGTGATATGCTGGCAAAACGCACGAGTGAAATTCATTTTCAGCAACATAAAATATATCAAACAGCAGTTCCGAATACCACCGACTACACGTGGCGAGTTACAACAACATCAAGCAAACAGCTACCGTGTCCGTTATTTGTTGTATTTCAGAGACAAGCTTGACGTGGCAATCAGGAACAAAATAATGGAGTATTTGCTAACGCCAATGTTTGACGAATATACGCTAGAATAAATTCAAAGCAATACATAGAGCGAGCGATAGGGTGTAATTTTGCAGATGACGCTAATAAAAACATTACTAGAACCTACATGCACCTGCTCGAATCAATGCAAAAATATCAAGATGCTGGAGATGGAACTCAGATATCAGTAGAGGGATTTTGTACAATTTATAGTAGTAGAGTAAAATGAGAGTTCTAGCGGAAGACCCCTCTCCTGCCCTCCTAACAAATACAAATTACCCCCCTCAAATCCCACCCCAAACGGTTTACATAAAACTGAAACAAGGGTTCTAGCGCAAAAATAATTATATATTTTAGACAGATGTTGCCTAGCCGTTGCGTAATCTAAAAAAAATTATCTCCATGACAACTGAGTTAGGCAACTGCCTTTGTCATGTGGAGATACGTTAAACTCAATCAAGTGCTGCACTTTCAAGGGAGAGAACGTATTATACTGCGCTAGATCAGGTAAGTATATTATTCTTTAAGTTTAGATAATGTTTCATACTTTTTTGATAATCTTTTTCATACTTGCTGACCCTATTTGGTACAATATCCGTTAACATACTGTCAATGATGCGAAACTCACTTATCAAATCATCCATATCATATTTTACACCTCGTAAATAAGACCGTATCTGATCAAGTAATTTTTGTAAGTGATATTAGCTGTTTTGCAAGCATTTCGTTTGATTAAAAGTCGAGGTTCAATCTTTTCACACGCTGTTGTAAGAGAAACACCTACACCAGATATGATTAGCAAAAACAGGTTTAATGATGCCCCACTTGAAATTATACCAGAACTGGTCATTAACAACGGTAGATATGATATTATTCGAAGTATTTTGTTATAGTATTTGTAGCATTTTTTACATACCAAAGATTTTTATTACAATATTTATAGTATTGTATTAATGCGTCCACATCTTGTTTTGGAATATCTTTTGAAATATGATTGAAATCAATTATACTTTCTTTCATTATAATATTAGTTTACATAATCTCATGCTTGATGTAATCATGAAAACGCGGAGTTTCATCTACAAATTCCAAACACCAATAATAAAAAAAATATTTATAAAATTTGTATCATCTGGATCAATTGTAAACGTTTCTTCATCATCTTTTTTTAATATCAGTGATACAGTTTCTGAGAAAACATCATTCAAATGACGCCATGGATATTTGGTAAATATTCTAAACTTTACACTGCCAAACACTTACAATCTATACACACCGGTAACTTCTGCAGTATTTTTGATAATGCTGTTTTGCTGCGTCCATTCACCAGTTCCAGCATCAACAGTATACACAATATTTTAAATCTTGTGAGGAATTTTAATCAGATTCGTTTTCTCAACAATATTAGGAATTCCACTGATAATATCGTTGAGTTTTGTGTTAATATTAGCGAGTGTAATATCAATATTTGATGGATTTCCAAAAAAAACTCATTTTTGAGTGTGTTTATGGTTCTGCGAAAACTTAAAAACGTGTTCACGTGTCCAAGAAATTCATTTTTGAGCGCAGTTATTTCATTATTGATTGGAGCTTCCTTATCATCGACATATTTCTTTGTTGCAGCATCAAAATCAGACTCTGGTGTTCTGAGGTCAGTAATGCCATTATTATTCATGTTGAGAAATGCACGCATCATACCACCTCGCACCGACACGTACTTTGATTCCTGGTCATCAACATATTTCTTAGTAGCAGCGTCATTATCTTTGGTTGGGTTTCCAAGATATGTAATCTTGTTCTGGTTCATAGCAATATTTCCAGTAAATGCATCACCAGCTTTTTTAACATAATCATTAACTGACCTACCCGAATCTTGCATCTTACCTTGATTATTAAAAGTAATGATATTATTAACAACCACACTAGGAATTCGTGTAAGTACATCTGACAGTTGCACATTACTAGTTTTTAACTTTCCTCTTCTATCCTGAAAAACGACGACTTCATTTGGGTCCACACTTGTGATATTTAGTAAATTATTGATTTCATTTTTAAGCTGGTCAAAGAGTTGCGTATCTCGATAAATTAACTTGCTGAGCATTGTCTGACGAATCAATCAGTAATGTTCAAAACTTTGTATAGTAGCTCATTATACCTATCATCTTACGTAAAACTGTTGGTTTAATATAACATAAAATTATATGATGGCGAAGATAATAAATTTTGACACCGAACGATTAGTGAAACATGTACATAATAAAGAACTTCCAGATTGTCATTATCTTATCATTGGTTGCACAGGATCTGGTAAAACAAATCTTTTATTAAATCTTTTGCTCAATAATAACTTTAACTATGATAAGGTGTATATTAACACCATCAACCCCTAACAAGACAAATACGAATTACTAAACTAGTACAATGATAAGCTTCGTGACGAACTTGACGCTGGTGAGGATACATTTTTGATAAAACAACCAGAAAAACTTGTTCCAGTGAACGAACTTGATTCGTCTGAGCATAAGATAATCATCTTCAATGATATTCCGCTAAACAACGAGGAGATGAACAAGATTAAATCTTATTTTTCATTATCACGCAATAAAAGATGCAATTCTGTTTATCTTGCCCAAAGTTTTTATAATGTTGATAGATTTATTAGCGAAATACGGGTTGTTTCATATTATTTCCCGGACTAGATAATATGGATGTGAGAAATATTGCAAACGAGCAGTGCGGTGACGTTACAAAAGATAAATTTATCGAATTATATCATCATGCAACCAAAGATCGATACAATTTCTTTTTATTTGACAAGCTATTGCATGATCCAACCAAGATGTATCGTTGTTGCATTGACCCGTTTCTGTGATCTAATTTTGTAAAGCGTATATAAAATAATGGACAAGCATCAACAGAAAATCGAATTGCTAAAAAAGTTTCTCGAAACTCGAGTGGATCAAATTGCTGTTGCATTAGGTCATTTATACACAAGTATTGTTGTTATGTAGTTGACTCTGTCCTGAATGCTCAACCAATTAAGCTGTGAAAAGAGAACATTAGAATTGTTGACGAGAACGATTTTTTCAGTTTTTATTGCTGCTTGTACTATGTGCATAATTTTCATTTGAGACTGTAATTGCGATTTGCGAAATATGAAATGCAATACTCTGGTGTCGTTATGATATGTTAGGTTTCCTTTATGCAACTTGGCAAAATGTTTTAAACTGAGAATCTGCATAACTGGTTAATATGTTTATTCCACCCAAAATTACAATTAACACGCCACCTAAGTGTTGTTTGTCTTCTGCATTTTAGTATTTTAGTACATTTAACAAATTGCTCTAGCTCCTGGTTATTAAATTTTGAAAGCTTTTGTTTTATACTCATTGCTCATTTGTTTTGTGGGTTTTTTATGGGGTGTTTATGTTTGCATTAATGAAACATTTGTTCAGCTCAAACATAGTCTGAATCATGATCCAATTTTAACTGGATGGGATTCTTCTTAAGAGCAGATGTATAAACGGTTCCATTATCTGGAGAAAAGTCAAGTTCTGTATTTGATGATTGTAAAGAAAGGTCATTAATAAATATTAGAAATAGAAGCGGTTCTAAAATAGATCCTTGAGGCACATCAGCTATTATTAGCAGTGTATCTGATTTAGTATTTTCTATACAACCGTCTAAACACCTGTTAGTAAGAAAAAGCCTAAACCAAATGACTTATGAGTTAAATACAGTAAATTTCTTCAAGGGACAACCCTTGGGGTTACCAAATCAAATAACATCATTTGTGTCTAGAGACCAGTCTTTTGCAAGATTATTAATGCAGTCAAGCATTACTGGGAGTTGCAAAATCATGACTGTCCTTTGTATAACACATTATTTACCTTGAGGTAATTTTTATGCTGGTCAGCTGGGAAAATGCTGTAAGGATTGACAGTCTCTAGTTACTTGGATCATTTTCTGATCCACCTTTGAAAATGTGGAATACTTTTTAAGCTTTTTTGGGTGCCATGAAATGTGCCTGCATCAGTACTTAAATTCAGAACTTGTGCTAACTATTTGAAAATTACATAGCAGGAACATTTTATTATGTTAGGGGCCGTACCACAATTAAAATCTGGTGACCTGGAGGTGTTGAGTTTTAAAAGCATTTTTATAAATATTGGGATTCTCTGGGTTTCTATAACTTTCATAGGGTATTTTTTGAGTATCAACTTGATATGGTGTTCACATTTTGTAAGGTTAGAAAAAGAGCTATGTGAGCAAATATTCTAAAAACAATTACGGTGATTATTTTTTAGTTGATGAAATACCACTTAACAGAGTAACTATGTAATAATCATCATCTAATTGGTTGGGAAATGGTTTATACCATTTTCTTTTCATTTAGTTTAATTAAATATTTCGAAATTTCTGCTGTTTCACAATGATTTTATATTGCTTCCGTACAATAGTTTTTTTTGTGAATTCTATAAAAGATGTAACCTTGCTTCTCCAAAACCTGCATTGTTCCCAATCTTTTAGTTTGTGACAGTAATCCCATAAATGCATGTATTGCTTTATTACGAGTATCAATCTTTATCCTTTTCTTTTATGATGTGTATTTAGCACAGTTGTGAATATGATTGATCTAGTACAGTGTAAAAGGTAGCATTTATTTTCAAGTTCATCAAGAAAAACCTCTTCATTAAAAATGTTAAAATCTCTATATCTAATTACGACTGATTTAATGAAGCAAATATCTTGTTATACATAACGCACAGTGGGCAATAAAAGCACAAGTTGAAACATTTACGTTGGAGACGTTATCAACATTGTTTCTATCAATGAGTCATATCCAAGTAAATCTGGTTTAAATAACTCATGTTGACATGAATAAATTTTATGCATCGAGTCACAATGAGTCTGGTCTTTTACATTTTAACATCAAAAGCAATAGCCCTCTTCCATATCTTAAGTGTGGTCATTTACAAGTTTGGTCAAGACAGGTGTCCATAACTAAGATTTATATAAAAACAATTTTTCTTCTTGCATTCACAGTGATATTTACCATTTTACGCCAAGATCAATAGGCTTTTTTCTTGCCCAAAGTGTACACAATCCATAAAGTTCAGTGAAAAATCATTGAGAGTACTAAGCTGTTGTGCTCTGTAATCCATTCACTTCTGTAAAAATTTGTGCTACTCTTCAAGAATCATAAAATGGCCTTTCTTAAAGTTGAGTTTGGTGTATGAAAACTGTAAGACATTTATGATATCTTCCTTCACTGTAATCCAAAAGAAAGTTGAATGAAATGAAATAATGTCATGTTTCTGTTACACTTTGCTCTTTATTTAACTGCCTGTAATTTCATGTATTATTAAGAAAACAACTTGATATTATATACATGTAGATTATGCACCATGTTATATAAAATGACTCCCAAAGAAAAATGCAAAGCTCCTGAAAATGATCTGATTCCCAAGATTTTGAGACAATTGTCAAATTTGCTCTTACCTTAAATATCCTCATAATACACCTGCTTTACATAATAAAAATCCATCATGCTTACTTGTGTTATAAAGCTCACAAACCTGTACAACTAAAAACCTGTATCATGACCTCTGACCTCACAATTTTCAATGTCAGTATGCCATCAACTTGACTGGAATACAACTAAATATAAAGACTTCTCAAAATTCACTACAATAGGTTTAAGTCAATGTTTATAAACTCAGTAAGTACAAAAAAAGGCAAGCAACAACTTTGGATTTTACCCCCAAGGTCAATTAGGTCTGGTTTTACTCTTTCAAAAATGATTTCATTCAAAACGAATTAAATATTACATGTGTTTTAGTGGAAACCCCATGTCAATACCACCCTTTTTGCAAGAGTAGTTGTAACATAGTTTTCATGATGACCACTACAGTGTTATGTTCGGTTTCATGATGACCAATACAGTGCCATGTTGGGTTTCATTATGACCACTTGTGTCATGTTGGGTTTCATGATGACAACTACAGTGTAATGTTGGTTTTCCTGATGACCATTACAGTGTCCTGTTGGTTTTCATGATGACCACTACAGTGTCATGTTGGGTTTCATGATGACCACTACAGTGTCATGTTGGGAGTCAGTGGAGTCCCATTTTCATTCAGAACCAGCTACATACTTATAAAACTGTTTTTAAGCAAAATCTCATTTTGAAGTGTTTGTTTTTCTTTTTGTAAATGTTTGTATTACCATCCATTTACAGGAAGTATCTCTTAGAAGATAGTCAAACTTTTGAGGTCACAGTGGGATCATTTTCATTTACGACCAACTACATATATACACAAGTGTTTTAGTGAAAACTCCATGTTATTATGACCAACTAGACATCATAACAGGTCTTTGAGTGAAAACTTCATGTCAATATGACCAACTAGATACCATAACAGGTCTTTGGGTGAAAACTTCATGTCAATATGACCAACTAGATACTATAACAGGTCTTTGAGTGAAAACTTCATGTCAATATGACCAACTAGATACCATAACAGGTCTTTGAGTGAAAACTTCATGTCAATATGACCAACTAGATACCATAAGAGTTCTTTGAGTGAAAACTTCATGTCAATATGACCAACTAGATACCATAACAGGTCTCTGAGTGAAAACTTCATGTCAATATGACCAACTAGATACCATAAGAGTTCTTTGAGTGAAAACTTCATGTCAATATGACCAACTAGATACCATAACAGGTCTTTGAGTGAAAACTTCATGTCAGTATGACCAACTAGATAGCATAACAGGTCTTTGAGTGAAAACTTCATGTCAATATGACCAACTAGATACCATAACAGGTCTTTGGGTGAAAACTTCATGTCAATATGACCAACTAGACATCATAACAGGTCTTTGGGTGAAAGCTTCATGTCAATATGACCAACTAGATACCATAACAGGTCTTTGGGTGAAAACTTCATGTCAATATGACCAACTAGATACCATAACAGGTCTTTGAGTGAAAACTTCATGTCAATATGACCAACTAGATACCATAACAGGTCTTTGAGTGAAAACTTCATGTCAATATAACCAACTAGACATCATAACAGGTCTTTGGGTGAAAACTTCATGTCAATATGACCAACTAGACATCATAACAGGTCTTTGAGTGAAAACTTCATGTCAATATGACCAACTAGCTACCTTAACAGGTCTTTGAGTGAAAACTTCATGTCAATATGACCAACTAGATACCATAAGAGTTCTTTGAGTGAAAACTTCATGTCAATATGACCAATTAGATACCATAACAGGTCTTTAAGTGAAAACTTCATGTCAATATGACCAACTAGATACCATAAGAGTTCTTTGAGTGAAAACTTCATGTCAATATGACCAACTAGATACCATAAGAGTTCTTTGAGTGAAAACTTCATGTCAATATGACCAACTAGATACCATAACAGGTCTTTGAGTGAAAACTTCATGTCAATATGACCAACTAGATACCATAAGAGTTCTTTCAGTGACAACTTGTTGTCTATAGGACCATCTATTCAGAAGAACTATAACAAGATTTCAATTCGGCTTTTGGCCATACTGGTCGTCAAACTTGTGCTAATGGACAAACAGATGTTTAATGGAATGACAAGCAGATGATGGACAACAGGCCATCAAACAAGTTCTTGTCAATGACTAGTAGAGCTAAATTGTTGAACTAGTCTGAAAATCTCATAAAGTTATCTACATATAAATGCAAATAAACTCATTAGAATACATTTCTCTACCATTTGTGGTTCTCGATTGTCATCTAAACAAAACTAAGTCCAAAACTTCAAAATATGTATAAATCAATATAAAAGTTGCTATAAAAATCTCAAAATCTAATGTTATCTACCTATGAATACAGGGTATATTCTAGAAATGAAAGCATAAGGATCAAATCATACCTTGAATTAGACAATATTCTGAATACAAATATACAACTTAAACAAAATGTAGTTATACATGTTGATTTTTCAGTGCAATATTTTAGATTAGTGTGTATCCTGCCATTATACATCCTCGATTAAAGCTTTTATGAATATAAGCATTTACTATCTTTTCATACGATAATAAGGCTATAAGGTTAGCCCAAACTAGTTTGAATGTCTAAAACTGCAGGAAATGGCCTCGTTATATTAGAGAGGAACGGTCTATAATTAGTCAACCACACTTCAATATTCATTAGGCTGAATTAGTTTTATGTTTTGTCTTGTCTTGTCTATTAAAGTTTCACAAAGTGGGGTGGGTATGCATGCTTCTGAGCATAGGCATTTCAGTGGAGAATTGCCAGAGTCTACCTTTAATGGTGTTTGCCTAATTATGCTAAGTTTTTGTCAAAAATGTCTAAGTTTGAAAAAGACAACACTATAAACTGTCACACTGCAGGCATTGTAGTGATATGAATGAAACATTCTTAAAGCTACGTTTAAAATCTAAATCAGACACACACACACAAAAAAGTTCATGAATGCATAAAACCTTGAGAAACTAATGTATTGACTTGAAAGATCAGCCAGATACATAGAATGCTTGCCAAATTTAATTTATTTACTTGAGTGACTTTTGCACATTGCTGCTAATGAGTTTTCTGAGATGGATGGACAGAGAGATAGACTGTACCAAATCAAGTGGTTCACGATACAAACAATGGGGCCATAACAATGTGGTTATTCATTATGGATTAAATGTTATGACATTATATAAAACTGATCCATGTGTGAAAGGAGTTTTCTTTAATACAACCATCTTCCAAATCCGGGTCTTTCTTTAAAGGTTATCTTTAAAACTGTCGTCTTTCCAGTCAGATTTTCTGCACCAAAAATACTTGTGTACAAGTCCAATTGCAAACAACACAGAATTTGAGATTATGTGTGATTAGGATTTTTAACAATATTAGTCACATTGTGATTTGCCATTATGTAATGCACTGGCAGATCAGGGTCTATATTGCTTATTCTAATTATTATTCCTAAAGTCACATAGACCCAGATCTGCAAGCACATTATTTTATGGCATATCTGAATCTGTACATTTGCAGTTGTATTTGATTTGTATACAGGTCTACATACTGTTTCTGGCATATCTGAATTTGTACAGTTTGCGGTTGTATTTGACTTGTATAAAGTTATACATACTGTACATACTTCTTGGTCCTTTGGATTTGAGTTATAAGCAGGTATACATATGGTACCTATTTCTTGGTCCACTGGACTTGACTTATATACAAGTATACATACTGTACCTATTTTTGGGTCCATTGGACTTAAATGCAATATACATACTGTACCTATTTCCTGGTCATTAGTACCTAATTTATAAACAAATATACATACTGTACCTATTTCTTAGTCCTTAGTACCTAATTTATAAATAAATTTACATACTGTACCTATTTCTTGGTCCTTAGAACCTAATTTATAAGTTAATATACATACTGTACCTATTTATTGATCCTTTTGACAACTTGTACACAAGTATACATTATGCACCTATTTTTTTGTCCCTTGGACTCAACCTTTCTTTACACAAATGTACATACCTCACTAAATTCTTGCTCTTTTTGACTCACCTACATAATTCTTGGACATCTTGATTACAAAAATAATAAAACGTCAAGCGGACAGATGACTTAAGTTCATCTTAGGCTGCAATACATTGAACATAAGAAAAATATAATTGCTGAAACAATTATGATATGCTCAATTTAATTCATCTTTCTCTGGGAACAACACAACATCGACAGCTCTGTCCATTTCAGTAACTGGAATTGTGTCACAAATTTGCTCGTAAAATGCAAGGGCAATAAGTAGGGGCCTTTTTCCAGTTTTCTCACATTTTCTAATATAACTGTCATAGTAGCCTTTTCCCCTTCCTAATCTGTCCCCTTTTCTTGTAAATCCTAATCCGGGTACTAAGACAAGGTCAAGGCCACCTGAAAAAAAAAAAAACAAAAAGAGATACTGCTAAATATTTTTTGAAAATGTTGGACTAGGATATATTTCTGTGTAAATCTATGAAAGGTCTATCAACTACAGGAAGCTTAAATATCTCAAACAATATACTCTCAACCTGCTTGTAAATTAGCATTATTTCTTTTTATAGTTTTGTATTCTTACATATTTGCTTACAAAAATCAATAGCCGTCCATTCTTCCACCCATAAATGCATAAAACTTGTATACATACAATTATACAAAAATATGTATGTGTATGCATGTGTACATACATACATACATGCATGCATACATGAATGCATGCATGCATGCATACATACATACATACATACATACATACATACATACATACATACATACATACATACATACATACATACATACATACATACATACATAAACACACAAAAATACACACACATACATAAATACACACTCATATACATACATATCCATGTAATTATAAATGTTAAAAAACATATAGACATATTAATACAATCAAACTTGCACCCACCAGACAATGCAACAATGGTGACAGATTAGCCCAGAGTGTAGGAGTTGTATTTGTATTGAAAATGGTATCTTTAACAACCATCCATTGGCAGAGTAAGCCAAGTTACAGGAGAATGGATGTAGGTGTAGGAGGTGTGGTGTGTTCAGATTGTGAGGTAATAGAGTGGCAAACAGATAGTGTTGTTTTTGTTTATTATATATTTGAATAAGTTGGTTTATATGGTTACCATTTGGATTCAAAATATTTTCAGGTACAATTTGTGTATGCTGACTACTTTTCTACTAGAAAATGCAATTTCATTTCTGTCTTAAAATAAGAAAAAATTGGTTATTTATTGTGAAATCTATATTAATTTTGTAAACTAAAATTTCAACTCAAATATAAATCAGTTAATCACATCAACAGCTTTTGCTTCATCTATTATAGTTACTCTTTAATGTATACAAATTGTACACAGTTGTACACTTTGGTAGATACAAATTGCATACACTCACACACTGGTATATACATCTTGTATACAGTCAAGCACTTTGGTATATACAAGTTGTATACAGTCACACACACTTTGGTATATACAAGTTGTATACAGTCACACACACTTTGGATATGGAAGTTGTATACAGTCACACACACTTTGGTATATACAAGTTGTATACAGTCACACACACTTTGGATATGGAAGTTGTATACAGTCACACACACTTTGTTAAAAAATTTTATACAGGCATACTCTTTGGTATATACAAACTGTATATAACTTCACTCTAAGATACATAAAATTTGCACAGCTGCACTCTTTGATACATGCAAACTGTACACATCTGCATACACTGTACATACATGCTACACACACATGCACATAAAATGTGTTCAGTTGCACTCTGATTTATAATCCAATGCACACTCTTTGATACATACAAATGGTACACAATTGCACACTATTGGTACATAAACTGTACAGTTGCACATTCTATGATTATATACCAACTGTATGCAGTTGCAATCTGAGACACAACTTGGACTTAGTTGCACAAATTTTCTGATTGATACAAATTATGCAGTTACACTCTCTGATACATAAAATTGTATGCAGATGCACTCCGATATATACAAACTGTACACATTTGCATACTCTGAGACTAAAACTGCATATTTGCATACATGCTAATTTATACAAAATACATACAATCATTGATACCTACAGATCGAACACAACTGCACTCTTTGATGCATACAGATTGTACAGTTGCACCCTTTTGGATATATACCAATTGTTCACAGGTGCACTCTTTGATACATACAAATTTTATATAGTTGCACACTCCTTGCTAAATATACAAACTGTACAGACAGTTACACACTCAATGATATAAACAAATACGGATGACTGCACACTCTTGGATACACACCAACCATACAGCCAGTTGCACATTTGCTTTGATACAAATTCTTTTATATATACAAAGTATAAGGCTGGCTGCACACACAATTTTGAAACAAACCAACTGTACAGTTCATGGCACATCCACTTTGATACAAATTCTTGAAAACATGCAAATTTGATAGACAGCTTCACAAACTCTTTAATGCACACATACTGTAAAGGTAATTGCATACACTCTTTCATGCATACAATTTATACAGACAGTTGCAAACACTTTTTATTCACCCTACAAATTATTTAAGAAATATTGTGTTTTGGGATTCTCCCACATAAGATCAGATAAAGTTTGTTTAGAACTAGAATCAAGTTTAAAATCTTAAATATTTTGAATTTTCCAAGTTTTCTTTTAAGTTATTATATGTTGGCAAACTTTTGTGTATAATCTTAGTTTGAAAACATAGGTCTAAGACATCTCATTACTTTCTAAGGCAAGGAAAAGAGCTTACCAATTTTTCTAAATTAAAATTGTCAAATCATTTATTCCATTTACCACATAAGTTTATTTGTGGATACCTCCAATATAAACATCCCCACCATTTTCCAAAAATTGAGTCCATTATATTTGCTTTTTTTCCCATTTGCTTAATTGTTTCAAGTAAGTGGGGTAGGTAGAGTTATTTTTTTTAAACTTAATAATTTAGACCAAATAATTCTGCAAAAAAGATAATATATTTTGCAAGCATATACTTAATCAGATTCATGTCACTATGTGTCATTTTTTTAACTCCTGGACCGAAATTTGGACATTTGGTTGATTCTTTCATTTGAAGATATATGCCACAGAGATTAGTATTTAACCTTTCTCAGATTTAATTGTGATCCATGCCAAAGATATAATAAATTTGTCTCCTTTGTGCAAGCAGTGATACTGTGTATTTTGTTGAGTGTTTTATATCCTATCCTACTAGTCTCCAACAATTATTTTGAAAGATAAAGGCATAATGAAACTATGCTTTTCTTTCTGACAATGAACTTGCCGAAGATCTACATGATATATATATCTATTTACCATGTTTTATTAAATTGTATGAACAATATAGTTTCCAAGGCAACAACAAGGGCAACAAATCATGTGCCAGATCACTCTAATGATAATCGGATCTGGTTTGCTACAGAACCTGTCTAAAAATATGATCGATTTGGCCTAAAAAATAGCATGTGGGTGAGGATAGAGAGTTGGAAGATGAGATTGAAATCTCAAATCTCTTTTAAATATAATAGCATGCACACTATTTGATACAAATTTAGTTATGTATTTATTATTTATTGTCTCAGTTTTAACAACACACTGGGTACATAAAGTCCTTATTTTTTCTTCAAACACTCACATACAATTATTTTTTCCATTTTGGGAGATGGGGCAGGTTTTTCCATAATAATGGAAGCTGCTATACAGTAATATGGCCATTATACTTCCTTTCTGTAACCATAATATTCACTCAAACCAACACACAAAAAACATCAGTACCTAAGATCATTTGATCTTGTTGCAGCCCATTACCTAAAGAATCTGGGTGGGAGATCTGAAATTGTCTCTGAATGTCACTATTCAATTTAGCATTAGTTTTAAGTTTCCTCTAAGTTATATGCATAATTTGTACAATTAAATCCGTTTTATATATTATATGTAATTTAGGTAGAGAGGTTATTATTTTTTACTTGCAGATTTTCTACTTATTTCTGATTATATTTCTTTCCCTTTTCATACATCTGACATTCTAATATATGCATGGGCATGATTCAGCCTGCAGGTCATAGGTTGCACTCACCTGGTTTGCCCTTGTAATGATAACCATACATTCCTCAATTTTGTCTATTCTGTTCAATAAAATAATTTTCAATTTTAAATATAAATGTGCTAAATATAAACCTGCCTTTCCTGTTTTCATTCATTAAAATTAAATTGTTTTTTTTATATGCTGCATTTTACAGTAAAACTAATAGCATTATTACGTTCTCTGATTAACCAGGTATGTACAGAAAATACTGGACATATCTTGTTTGTGTGGTACAACACATACAACATTATAAACAATGGCAAAGACAAGAATTAAAAATTTTTGTTTGTCTTACCAGATAAAATATACAAAACTGCATATATGTTTTGTGCTAAGTTGTTGGAAAGAGTGATTTGGCAGAAAGAGCAAGTTGGTGTAAAGAGCAAGTTGGTGTAAAGAGAAAGTTGGTGTAAAGAGCAAGTTTGTGTAAAGAGCGAGCTTGATATGGTATAATGATACATCAGAGCCATCTTTCCTGAGACTTAGAATGAGATACAAATATGGCTGTGTATTTATTACATAACCCCTTTTTGCCCCCTTTTAAATATTTTTAGCTTAACTACATGAATGAAATTCAAAACAAAGAGGCAGTTATAAAAGTTTGATTCACTGTATCTAATAATGCCTCTTTATGGACCTAGAAAAAAGCAATTGAGTATTTTGAATCTGGCTGTGTGATATGAAAAAATTTAACAGCTGTATTGATTGACATATCAAGCATGTAAGATTAAATGTTTGTGTAATAAATCCTGTAACTACACACAAAATAAATGATTTTCATTATATACCAAACTTTATCCTAAATCACACACACACACACACACACACACACACACAAACTACTTATCCAGGCTGTCCATTTACAATCATACGAGATCTAATATACACGTAGTTGTAAAACAATTTTATCCATTGTTTTAAAATTATACAAAATGTAAAACTCCAAACACTCATAAATGTAAGGCCACACAACAGATTTGATTTTTCTATAAAAAAAAAATCATTCAAAAGAAGTTCATTTATTTTGTATTTCTGTAGAAAAGATAAGATTATATGGGGACAAATATCCCCAACCTGACATATCTTCCTTTAAGGGAACCAGTGCACTCATTATAAATAACCAATAGAAAAATATTTTTTAGTATGTTTGCAAAACAAGCCGATGCTATTTTGCAAGCTATTTGAGTAAAGAAGATTTACCTCCTTTGTGAAGATGAGTTATATTGCCTTCTTTCTGATGTATCAAAAACTGTTATGGTTTACATCCCAGGGGTCTCAAACTCAAACAACCCTTATGGGCACATGAGGACATTTTTGATGGCCCATGGGTCATACCGCCTTATTATATCTAAGGACACTTTGTGATGCCAATCATTCTGGAGGCTGCTTGTGCCCCACAAGCTGAGTGTTTCAAACTCCTGGTCACACAATTTTGGGAAGACAAGTTATTTATTATGTTTGCCCAAAATTACCTGAAAAGTTTATTGCTCTAACATAACCTGAATAAATATCTCTAAAAAAAAAACTAATTGGACATATTTTGATAAATTCTATTGTACAATGATTCAAAACAAATGCCATTTTAATATTTTTCTATCTTTTTTGTCATTGCTACATTATTTGATTGCTTCTCAGCATTGTCTGCACAAACCTGAATGCATTTTATGCCAGTATGCTGTCAAATTTTGGGTGTATTCTGTTGAGAAGGTTTTGTGGAAATAAAACATTTAAATTGTTTTTCTTCTTTTCTGTATCAGCAACCATATTTAATACAAAAATGAAAAAAACGATGTTTCTAAATATAACCAGGCATTAGGATAACTTAAAATGTCATGGAGGTAAATATATTAGGATCTATTCAGAAATAGCCCCCATATTGGGTTTTCAGCAAGTATTTCAAGCAAAAATAACAAAAACCTCCAGGAGTTAATGAATTAACATATACCTGTTTCTAAAGCATCAGGTCTAACATCTGTATCCCTTGGCTGCTTGATTTTCCAGTTTGTCTCAGGAAGGCTTAAATAATCCTCCCATGATTTCAATTGTACCATCTTCATATCTGACCCACTGTAATGTGGAATAAAGCAAGAATGATTTAAAGCAAGAAGATGTCTAAGGATCCCAATGGTTTTGATTTCATCAGTCATATTCAAGTAGAGGCTTACTCGCTGGCTACTCTTGAACTCAGGTAATTGCAACAGCTGAAAGTTAAGAAAATGTGAAGAGTGTTTAGAACATGAGTATGTATTCTCAAACATGCTTTTATCATATAATAACAAATTACAATATGCATATTTTTCAATGTGTTTTTAGTATATAACAATGAATATTAATATGCATATCTTCTCTATTTGTATTACATAAAATTAATTTTAGAATGCATATTTTCCAATGTTTTTATTACATAATAAATTATAACATCCTTCAACATGTTTTTATTACATATTATAATATGCACATCTTACCTGTGTGGTTCTTTAATCAAGTACAGCTGTCAAAGCTATAAATATCCTCCAACATGTTTATTACATATTAATAAATTATAATATGCACATCCTCCAATGTTTTTTATTACATAGCAATAAATTATAATATGCATATTTTTTTAAATATTTTATTACATAACATTTATAATTGTTACATGCATATTTTCCATATTTGTTGTAAGCCAATTTCAGATTTTCAATATGACAAACAAATTATGATACATGGCAAATGATAAACAAAAATATCATTAGACAAATGTGAAAACGAAGTTATCTAATGCTACCGCATACTAAGAACTTCCAGCAAGTACACTGAATAAGCAGTGGACTAAAGCCATCATTGTTTGTGATGCTACATACAAATAAGTGCATGTGTTCACATGTCCGTATGTTGGAACAATGTTATTAGTTATCCTAGATGCTCATGTTTTTCATATAGTTTTTTTTTCATTACTAGATTGATGTTATTTTGCATAAAATATACACAAGTGGATTAGAAGATCAAAAGTCTATGTCACTGAATGTTTAAATGATATGGTCAACTAGTTATATATGTATAGATGATAACATTTTATTATGTCAAAGAAGCCAAAAAATTCAGTACTTGTTCATTGATAACATCACATATCAGAAAAGATGGAAGCTTTATGTTTATCATCCAGTCACATTTGTTTTTTTTTTTTATGTCATTCATTCAATGATATGAAATATTTATTATGTCATTAATGAGTAGAAATATCACAGGACATGGTAGACACATGGTGACTGGGTAATAATAATATTTTCCTTAGTGAAAGTAATAGGTTAGGTGTATGTTAAATGTTAAAACTTGTGATTTAATAAGAATAAAAACTCATGCTAAACATAATTTAACTGTCATAATTTCAGCATACATGAATAAAATTATACAGCATGCACACATTTAGTTTGACAGATGGCTGTGTAAAAGGAGATTGGTGTTGAACGCTCTGTACCGGGAAATATGCTGTTCAAGAAGAAAGCATCCATAGTAATATTTTAGTGCATATGCAACATGCATTGCATAATATAATCATCCCAATTTAAAAACTTATTTTACCTAAAGGTCAGTAGCTCTCTAGTATGTGACAGCATACTTTTATTTCTAAACTTGATGTATTCCTTCGACAATCAAAACCAAAATATTAACAAAATACCTTAACAATCTTAATAAGGACACAGCTGGAATACTATGTATTTTATACAATTTCATTACTCTTTAAGCACTAATGGTGGATGTAAGTCTGGCACAAATTTTCACATGTTATAAGTGGTGAATATCACTGTTCAGCTTATAAGTGCTGAATATTACTATACGTTTTATAAGTGAATCATAAATTTAAGCACATTTACATTATATTAAAAGGCTTGTAAAGTATCAATGTTTTTCCTACAGTGGCTTATGAAATGGGAATTATTAAACTTATTTCATAGACTAACTCTTAAATTGACATCGAAGTAAAATTCTTCATTTTTGCTGTACTTTATATTAACAGTTTTAAAACAAGTTGACAAATTTTGATCTTTAATGAACAGAGGTGAACATTTTTTCAATAAGTCATCTAAAAGCAGCACATCTGTAAGATTTTGTTTATTATGACAAAATAATAACGCTCTACTTGATAAAACTGCAAAATAATGTAGTAAAACGGCTTTGCAATAAATTCAAAGTACCTCATTTTTGTAAGTATTTGCCTAGCTTGATGATGTCACTGTAATATAATGAGGTGTTATCATACATAGTACATAATGAAAAAGTATAAATGTGAAAACATGTAACACAGAAGCCATGTGATAAAGCTTTTTTGTGATAAAATTTACATTTCAAACACCCTTGAGCGCAGGACATATATAATAATATAAATCTGGACAGTTTGACAGTAATCACAAATCTGGACAGTTTCACAGTAATCATATAAATCTGGACAGTTTCACAGTAATCACATAAATCTGGACAGTTTCACAATAATCACATAAATCTGGACAGTTTCACAGTAATCACAAATCTGGACAGTTTCACAGTAATCACAAATCTGGACAGTTTCACAGTAATCACATATATCTGGACAGTTTCACAGTAATCACATAAATCTGGACAGTTTCACAATAATCACATAAATCTGGACAGTTTCACAGTAATCACAAATCTGGACAGTTTCACAGTAATCACATAAATCTGGACAGTTTCACAGTAATCACAAATCTGGACAGTTTCACAGTAATCACATAAATCTGGACAGTTTCACAATAATCACATACATTTGGACAGTTTCACAGTAATCACATAAATCTGGAAAGTTTCACAGTAATCACAAATCTGGACAGTTTCACAGTAATCACATAAATCTGGACAGTTTCACAGTAATCACATAAATCTGGACTCAGTTTGATAGTAATCAAATCTGCAGTTTCACAACAATCATATAAAACTGAATAGTTTGAATCAAATTACCAAAAGTTTTCTTCAAATTTAGATTTTTAATTATTTTTTAATGATATTTCTAACAAATATCTGTACTGGGGAGAGGGTTTGAAAGAAGTAATATGAAACATAGGATAAGAGGCAGCCATATGTCTTCAATCTCTACAGCTGGGAGTGTTTTTATCCTTGAAAAATAAGTTATTGATATTTAAACCTTAATGACTACTTAATGTTTAGTAACAAACAATAAACTAAAAAAAAACATAAATCTAAACCAAGCAATTAGAAAAATATCCCAAAATCTCAAACTGAGGAAGACAATTTGAGCTATTTAGTGAAATATGGTCCAATAGTCACAAAATTCTCTGCTTCATCAAAAGAACATACAAGAATGTCACAAGATAAAGATATAATAGTCTTTATCTAACTTTTATTTATCACCGTGGTCTGAAAAAAAGCAATTGCAAAATAAATTTATAATGTCATATTAGTAAGGACATGTAAAGAATCTAGATTGATTAGTTCTTACTGAAACAGTGAGTATCTGAAATGACATTGGCTTCTCGCTATCTGGTGGTCACTTAGTCCTATAATCTAAGACCTATGAAATGATATTTGTACAACCAAAACATAAATAACATGCAATATGTCTTACTGTGTAAGACTAGTGACCACTAACTTTGTTGGTTGTAATGTCCATCCGAGAGGGCTACGACTTCTATGTTACGTGGAGTGGGTTAAAAGTTGCATTTGTTTTAGATTGCAATTACATTTTTTAAAACAAATCTTCGCACAGGAGGACAGTAAACATTTACAAGATTTTTGGCTAGCTAAGCACTCAGATTAAGAGGTTAGTGTTAGGACTGGTTAGCCTGGTGTCAGGATACGACTGGGTGGGACATCATACTACATGTCAGCGGCATGATGCCCGGTAATCAGTTTCTACTGCCCATTACACACAATTTTTTAATATTCGTTTTTTAAGTTGTAGTGATAACATTAAAAAAAAATTATAAAAAATGAGGTGTAATGAGTCAGAGAAAACTGCGATTTTGAAGATGCTGTCCACGAGTCAAAAAGGAGGGAGGAATCAATAGAAGGCGTGTAATAAAACGTGTGTGGATTCGACATATCAAGCCATTGAAGCAGATTTAGTTTTACTTTCATAAAATAAAATAAAAATTGGTGCTAATTTACTTTCTGTGTGACAATATCTGATTGGCGCTCCCTCTCACCATCCGTCATATTCGCGAGACGCGTTGTTATTTCTTTCCGTAAGGCCGCTTTTGCCAGTTTTATGGGAGTTTGGGTTCCATTCATCCTGCTCAAAATCACTCGCTGCCAGTTTCGGGAAAAAAAAGTTTAAGACTGCAAAAGTTGACACACGTGTACATGGACTTGTGGGAAACAACCTTCATAAATTGCTAGGAGGTCACTCTGCAGTTCCGTTGGCATATTTAAAAAAAAAAAATCGTACGAGTTGTCTTTCTTGCTCCATCGGCTACCTAGTGTCTCGGTTGTTTAAATTCGACGCTCGCCAACTGCATATCGTTTGTGTCAGTTCTAAGATAAACTGTGGTAGACAGCTAATTCTTATCTTAATTGGGAGAAAATGAGCAGGTGTTCTCAAGAGGTTTTTTTTCTTTGTCTTAGTTATTTTTTTTATTAAATCTTTTTCACTGACAAACCACCCATCTATCCTTTGTACGCAGATAGGTACATTATTCTCTTTTAAATTTTGTCGGCGACCCCTCCCCCCCAAAAGAGGTTAAATTTCAAGTGTGTGTGTGTGTGTGTGTGTGTGTGTGTGTGTGTGTGTGTGTGTGTGTGTGTGTGTGAACACTCCTTCCTGCCATGTCTGATAAACACAGTTGGTCAGAGTCTTTGGTTGGGGAAGAACCATCACCCACCTATGGGAAACTACTGGTCAGTTTTCACATACTGCCATGTTGGTCGAGCCCAGAATCGACGTCTTACCGAAATGTAAAGGCGAACGTCTGATGCCCCGTTAAAATGTTAAAACCCAGTCTTTACATGCTTCACTGATGTATGTATGATCTGAGATTTGTTTAGTTGAAACACGTTATTTTTATAATTTATTTATGCAGGATAACATCTTCAATATTCAATATAAAAAAGACATAAGGAAATTTAGAAAAACCAATAGCTTATAACAAATTTTCTTTGAAAACAGGAATATTGCAGAATGTATCGTTTCTTTCTTTTTACCTGTTCTTTTTTTCTTCTTTTTTATCAAAATCTTCGATCAAAATGATGAGAATGGATCTAAAATGATTTGAACACAAATGTTTTGGAGCGTGTTGGGTGATCCCGCAGATAATGCCTATGTAGACCATCCTCCTTTTAAGAAAATCAACGAGAAATGCATTTGTACAAATAAGATAATTATAATTTCACACACAAGGTTTTGTAATTAATACGTCTGCTTTCAAAGAGTTTAAATACCAGAGATGTGTTGTATAATGAACGAAGTCTGTGATACAAGATTTTAAAAGAAAACAAATTTACCGAAAGATTTTGATAATGAAATCTATCCTCGTTCCTTGGACAAAAACTTCGCAATATACCCCAAAAATACTGCGAATGAGGTCAGTCTGATACATAATATTTCGGACTGAGGCCATTATTTTTAAACGGCTGCTTACAAATACAACCGACTGAGTTTCAGATATATTTATCTGTTGTGTGTAATTCAACAAGAAAACTGATATTTAAAAAAGAAAATATTTGCGATAGAGCTATATTGTGAGAGAAAGCGGTTTCGTCATATGTCATATATTTGTTGGGATGTGATGACGCAAACTTCAGCTGAAGTGATTCTATAATTTACATGACTTTGTACATTATTGCATACAGTAACATGCTCGTGTCCATAAAAATAAAAATAAAATTATAATTGATTATATGCATATCCTGTTACAGGCATCGCTGCTTACGATCAGGCATAAATGCTTTACTGTGTGGGAGGTACACGCATATACTCACAAACAGTTCGAGAGAAATCTATGATGAATAAACAACAATGTGGCTATAAATTATTAAACAAACATCTTGAAAATCGTGCATAATCAGTTTTTCAACAAAAAAGACATTCTGTTGTATAGTTGTATATATGTAGAATGTAAATTAATTTGATTTACTTTACTTAAGTTATTTATTTCTATCCCATAATATATAAAGAGAAATGTCAAGGTGATGACTGCTGATATTAAGGTAGCATCGTTATTATTAGTGGTGGTATTATTAGCATAATGAACATAAGATTTTAGACCGTTTTGTGCAATGGGAGAATTAGTTTTATGTTGCATCTCTATGAACTTTCAATATGCTTCACTTATCCCACGTGTGAATGACATATCCATATTTTCGTTATTTCTCTACAAAAATATTGTACTCTCATTTTCAGCCAAATAACGCGTTCGATGGATTATACTGTAAAATACAACGCGTCCTTGGGAATATGATATTTAACGAGTTTCTTCAAACGGACAAAATCAAGCATATTGTCCCTTTTTAAAAACTTAAATTCCAATCATTTCGTATAAAGAACAATTTCAACCACATCTTTTAAACTCTGTAAAAAGACCATCGGTTCTTTTAAATGACGTAGCGGCACTGGTGGCAAACTACTCCTCGACAAAGAGTACATTCTTTGTTTTGAGGACTCACAGTTTTCTGCGCTAAAACTTTCGTACTTTTTTAATTGTTCTGTCAACGGTCTTACGAATTTCAGTTTTGTTTCGAACCTCGATATTTCTTAAATTTTGTGTGTTATTTTAAAAATGCTGTAAAAATGGTAAATGAATAAATTATATTTCAATCATTCGTGCTACTTTATTAAGGACAAGTGTTAAATACGATCTTCGATTACTCATTCTTTGCAGTTTCCATGCTTAAAATCTTTTAATGGGAATATGTTGAATAAATGTCAATAAAAAAACCTAACATTTGCTGCATTTTTAACAAAACTTGAACAACTGTATTTTAGTATAATGCTGCTTATAAATGGTATGCCTTGATAAGCGTGGCACACGTATAATATTGCCAGGTGTCTGTGGGAAAGAAAAAGATAATATGTTACCGAATTCATGCGTCGCAGTCCTTCCAAAGATTATGTTAAATGGAAGCAACACAATCAGTTGAATATATAATATCGTAAGCTTTCAGTGGTTCATTAAGCCCAGATACACATACGTTAATTACTAATCAGTTAGTAGTTTGAGCTTGGCAGGTGCCCGTTTCAATGACCGATTTCTTTCCAATACATTCACAAATTAGGCTAGAATAAAACAATACGATTATGCACGTCTGTGAGGTTTGTTATAATTACAGTTTTTTGTTGTTGTTTCATTCGATTTTTAAAGGGACAAATTGTGTTTTATCATGTGTACTGGCGAACAACACAAATGGTTTTAAAGCGGTAGCCATTTTGCATTTGATCTATAGGTTCAGATGCAACGTAAGTTCGCTCAGTAATTTCTTGTATGAAGCGACCTAAATTCTCCCTCGTTTGCATTTATAACATATTTCATGTCTGTATAATTGAGTTGTCAGTAAAATATATCAGACATTTATCCAGAATCAGCCAAACTAGAAATATTTATCAGATGACAACAAATATCTCTTTGAATCAAAATGGCGTCGTGAAATTTTGTGTGTTTTTGTCCCTAAATTCAATCTATTACAGATGAGTATAAATTCACTTTCAGCTGACCATCCACTTTGCAAATATAGAGGAATGATTATATTTTATGTTACTGTCACAAAATAACCCCAAAAATTATTTTTCAGAATGTTTACAGAATACAAAATCCATAAATGCCGTTTTTGCGAAGTGAATTTTCAACTTTAAATATAAACTTTGAGAATTATATCGAATGACTACTCAATTTCTGTGCAGGAAATACAATTTTGAAGTATCGTCTTTCATTTGATAACAAAATGCTTATCAAAATGCTAATATTAGAATTAAAATAAGGAATAAAAATAGGGCAAGAAACACAAATGTTAGAAACACAGCGGCATTTAGTTTGTTTACGCGGATAGGAAGTTGTGTTTTCCACAACGTCCGCGCGCTGTCTATAAATAAGTGTTTAAGGCAAAAATTGGGTCACACTGCTCGTCACACAACTAGCAAGTGCATCGCTGAACGCTGCCAGTTTTATACAACGCAAATATGTCTGCCGATCCCGTTGCTGCCGCACCATCTGCGACCAAACCGAAGAAGACGGCTAAGCCCAAAAAGCCTGCGTCTCATCCTAAATACAGCGAGATGATCCAAGCAGCTCTGACTAACCTGAAGGAGAGGGGAGGTTCATCTAGACAAGCTATCCTCAAGTATATTTTGGCCAACTTTAAAGTGGACGCTGCCGCCGCCAACGCTCACCTTAAAATGGCGCTCCGGGCTGGCGTTAAGAACGGCAACTTGAAACAATCCAAAGGTACTGGTGCATCCGGCTCCTTTAGACTTGGAGAGAAGAAGGCCGAGAAAAAGCCAAAAGTAAAGAAAGCCAAGAAGCCCAAGGCAGCTAAACCGAAAAAGACCAAAAAACCCAAGAAAGAAGCAGGAGAGAAAAAAGTCAAGGCAAAGAAAGTGAAATCGCCCAAGAAGAAGACTCCAAAGAAGCCAAAGGCAGCCAAGCCGAAAGCAGCAAAACCAAAAGCGGCAAAGAAGGCAAAGTCTCCTAAAAAGAAGGCCGCCAAGAAACCGGCAAAAAAATAAATACAATCACGTTGTTGACATTTACTGATAGACTTGTGAAATACGTGTACAATTCATGTAAGTAGTGTAAATATTTAAACTTGTTCACTTCGTGCTGGATGCCTTGGTCTGTCCGTTTTCGAGACGTACAATATTCCAGTGATTTCCTTTGTTGCGCTTTGACCACTATTGAAATCGACGGATCATGGGACTGAAGTGCAATGCTTTGGACCAGGTATTCTCTGGGCAGGACAACTCCAGTGTTGAACTTCACGCGCAGCTTCTCATTGTATCGTTTTCTCGTATTCATTGCAAGGACATTTTAAAGCTGGCTTCGCGATGTGGTTAAGAACAGTGTAAGTTTCATAGATACTATATATAGCACATCGTATAGATGGAAACTTTTATTATTCATGTTAATACAAAATATGAAAATCCATTTTATTTATTTACACTCTGCGAGTGTTGTGTATGGAGAAGAGTGGTCAAATAAAACCATGAAACTTTGTTTCTGTGTTTGTACATTGAAATATCGACCCTTGTTTGTGCTAATGTAGCTTCACAGCATTGTTATTCCTATTCGTTAGATTTCAGATTTTAGGTCGCAATGATCTTTCATGCCCGATTACAATATGGATTTACATGTAATGAGTACAATTTGCAGGTACCGAGATCATGTGCCTGTTACATTTGGAATTCCCCAGACCGTTTATTTTTAGTAACCTATCGGATAAAGCGTTGTATATCGTGTGGGGAAGAGGTTTGGTGAATCTCGCGTCTGTTTTTGCAGTCTATTACCACAGGAGTCCGCAGTTTTATCGATAAAGCACGATGAAAAATTTCTGAACATTAAATCAACGGTATTATGATTTAACACCATATCGTTAAGTTGATTTCATGTCAGACATTTCGTGGTGCTTTATTGATTGAATTGCAGCCTCCTGTGCTACTACACTCCGTTACGTCTCCTGCCTGGAGGCCGATTTTAACAGGACTCCGTGAGTTAGTCCTTGAAATTGTTAATCTTTTTTTTTTGCCTTGGGCAAATCGAATATCTGGCTATGATCTCTCTCTGCGTGACAGATCTCTATTTTAATGGCACAAGTTTTCAGAGAACTATTTACTGAATTTTCTTGGCATATTCTTTTTCTTTCTTTTTTTTTTTTTTTTTGTCGCACCAATGTCTGATCCAGTAACTTTCATCTCTGCCAATGAAATTCAGACATACAAGGGAACGTTGCATTTTCAAATGCAAGATTTAAAAATGATGCAAATCTAGATAGATTGAGCAACAGGTTTATTATACTGTTTTTTTTTTTTTTTTTTTTCAAATGTACCGTAATAATGGATACGGGCGCCCGCTAGACTAACAAGTAGGTCTCTGCTTATATATATTTATATATATATATATATATATATATATATATATATATATATATATATATATATGTGTGTGTGTGTGTGACAGCAGTAGAGACCAACAGCTTCGGGCAATAGTCCATACTGAACTTTTAACAGACTCAGTTCTAACGTATCGGACGCTCGCTAGTAATTAATAAATTTATTTCTACTGACTTTGATATGCGGATGGAAACTAAAATCCCTTTTATTTTAACTTATGGCGTTAAATTCTTCAGAACACTTCACTTTTTAGTAAATAATTCGTCAGAACAGAACACCTTAGACCAACAAGTAGGTCTCTTGTTTATATATATATATATATATATATATATATATATATATATATATATATATATATATATCTGACAGCTTTTGTCAGATATAAAAAAGCAGAAACCTACTTATTGGTCTAGGTGCCCGCAGAATTTTTTTTTTCAAAAATAAAAAAGGGGAAGGATCAGTCACGGCCGGGAGATCGTATAAGCAGTCTGAAACGAAAGTTAATATAAGTCTTGTCACGTGACCCCCCATTTGACCCCTGCTGTTAATGGACAAGCCGAAATGGGTGAATATCCTAATAAGGTACATTTGAAACATTTTATATTTCTTAATAGCTAGGAAAATGTCAACATCTGATTTATTCGTAATTTTTTTTTTAATTGTCATAAGTACATTTTGCAGAGCTAGATGAACGGTAAGGTAACATTTTGAGTTATATCGTACCGTATTTCCCCAATAAGATGATTCAGGATTCCAAGATGGTTTTACTCTTTTTATAGATGACATTATTTTTTGCGCGTGTATCGGTAGATGAAATAATGAAGTAAATCTAATATAACGTGTTGGACCAAATTGCATGTCCATGAAGTTTTATAACCTAGATCGAGATTTTAGACTGTATGTTGAATATACAGTGGTGGTTTAAAGTTCTGTTCTATTTAAACGTTTTAGTGTAAATTTTGAAGTACACGGCGGTTGTTCAAATTTCAAAATTCCTCGAGCATCCCAATTCACATGTATGTAACTGGTTGTGATGAAAGTTCTATTTCATATGGCGCGTATTTAGATTTCATCAGTTGAATTTCACATCAACGAGAAGCAGCCTCCTTGTTTAAAAATGACAGGCGACCGACCTAATTCATAGTAATTCTCGATCTGTGAATGGTAAATTTCAAACTGTAAATGTATGAAATGCAATGACGCTTCATAATTGAATATACGAATATTTTATCTTAATTCTTGATATTAGTTTGGATAGTTAAAGTGGACCTTGTGTAATGTTACTTTTAACACCAACACATCATAACTCTTACTACATTGGAGAACGAATTTTCAATCAGCGCTGTGTAATTCAACAGATGCAATCTAATATTCTACGTATAAATTGGAACTTTCAACACCAACTCTTTGAAACAATACACTAATTAGGAATTCTCGACGTATGACATGGAAATTTCAGCCACTGCCGTGTAATTCTAGCATTATCTAAAACCTCGACATAGGCAATATATTTCAACCACTATTGTTTAATTCAACAACCTAAAACCTCGACCAAGAAAATGAAAGTTTAAGGACAAGCATTTTTGGACACAACATACAGTGCCAGATTTACCATTGTGCTTAGGTGTGCTTAAGCACAGGGCCCCTGTTGGCCAGGGGGCCCATCATCTTGGCCAACAAAAAGAAAACAATGAATTTTTTTTTTTAAAAAAAAAAGTCTTTGGCTATTTTAATTACTAAATTTCTAGAGTATATATGCCTGACTACATGTGTAGGCCTACCGGGATAACCTCCTTCAGGGCCCAAGTAAGGGTCCTCATAACTTAACTTGCACAGGTCCTCATTTGTCCTAAATCCGGCACTGACAACATGTGAAATTGGAATTGTGGACGTGTGACATTAAAATTTTAATGGCAACGTTATGATTGGATCAGCTTTTGTCCGCTACGGCGCTTCATAAATATCGTTTGATACAGATACGCAGATTCTTACTCTTAAACACAATCAGGAAGTACTGAAATTTTGTTTATCTATATATTTAAACGGATGTGTCCCATGATGATGATTCATCAAGGAATAGTTTTAACTATTTGTAAAAACTCTCTCTCTCTCTCTCTCTCTCTCTCTCTCTCTCTCTCTCTCTCTCTCTCTCTCTCTCTCTCTGTAAAGAGAGTAATTACAACTATAAATAAATAAAGTAATTACAACTATAAATAAACAGCACAAATATACATATTGTCTTACACGCATTTTATTGAACCTAAGACTTGTAAGTTTCAAAGCAAGGAGAAAAAGAAAAGTGGTCAAAAGGAAGCTGAATACAGCCATTTAATTTCCGAAAACAAAATCGATCTATTACAACTGAAATTCACAAATTTATTTAAAATATCTTAAGAAAACAAATTTAATATTGCAGAGAGCAGTTTACAGTCTCTTAGGTCACTTACCTATATGCTTAATGAAATTTCTTTATCTGTCTTTTTTTTCCTACACTTCCAGTGTAGAATCACAAGATAGGACATGCAAGTCATCACAAGATAGGACATGCAAGTGGTTTTCCCCTCAAACCAAAGGTTGATGAATCTCGTTCAAAATATATCATTTCTTTTTATTTATTTTTGCTGTCTTACTATTAGGGCAAACTTCATTTACTTTAATAAAATCTCTCTCTCTCTCTCTCTCTCTCTCTCTCTCTCTCTCTCTCTCTCTATATATATATATATATATATATATATATATATATATATATATATTATTTGCCCCCCCCCCCCACAAAGAATTATTCTGCCGGCGCCCATACCAACAACCACACACTAGTCTAGTGTGTCATCCATATGCCACTTTACTTATATAATATAGGTGACAAAGGGATGTTTTTCACGCTAACATATTGGTCATTTTACGCACGTAATATGTAACGAATTCATTCACCTTTAAGGTGTGCTTCTTGCGTATTTGTATTTAAAAAAAAAAACTTATAGGTTCAATGCACAAACTGCTTGTCAAACACGACTCAAATGTGTAGATGCAGTGAAATGCAATGACAACTTTTCATATTAATTGCTTGTGATAAACTATACAGGTATAGAAAAAAAATCAGTACTTCCTGTTTGTTACAATATGGCCAATAGAATAAGATTGTCAGCTAAAAGGAATAGTGCTCGTGAAAATATTAGCCAGTTTGAGTGGTCGGATCACTACAAGGATTCGAGACATTTGTATCGGGCCATTTCAGACCCTATCGGGCTTCAAAGACGCCCTGAAGGAACGCGAGTTAACCTTACTGGGGTTTCAGCGAGACGTATTAACGACTATCGACCTATCATGGCGAACCGAAGTCCAGAACACATGATAAACAACACCAATTCATCAAACGTAGTAAGTAGGAAAATATTTTTATTTCATATATTCTTCATATTGTCATAAAGTAATATTAACACGCTTTTTCGTGGTCGTTTATCATGGTTCTCCCAAACTTGTTGAATACGGACCAACCATTCAGTTTGGGTAGGGAGTTCTGAAATGTTTCATATCACGAGTATTTTCTTCTTTTATCGCAGTATAACTGTTTTACAAACATATGATGGGTAGAATTTGTTCTTTTTTCTGGGGTTCGGAAGTATAAAAGCAAATGGTAACCCAATCCCCCTCCCTCATATGTGAATGGTCTGTCCCGAACAAAGAGATTGTGTATCCATTTACTGCCTTTGTAAAGGACAGCACAAAATGAACATGTACTTCATTGAATAGTTATGAACAGATAGTCCAACAGTGCAGATATTTGGTCGGGAATGTCTTTGGGACGTAATCCCTATAACAGACACCTGTATAAGGAGGTCAAGTAAGCATGGTCACATGAAGTCATTATCGTTATTACAACTGCTACCATCATCTCTGCAGTTCGATCTTCCATCATCTTAACAGTTTTTCACAGATGCACAGCCTAGATTGTGCGGTGTTGCAGTTTGCCATCTTAAGTTTCCTTGCAGTATCACTCATCTCTTACAACAATATCCGAGGGACATACTTTCCCTAAACTCAATTCCCACGTTATCAAGTGGCATTTGATAATGGTACTTAATTCATGATGCAATATTGTGAGAGGCGAAAAGTGTTAATAGCATTCATATAATTGCAGCCACTAAACAGCTAATAATAATAATAATAATAATAATAATAATAATAATAATAATAATAATCCGTAACGGAGAGCACTTTAGACCACTTGGCCACTAACTCCCTCCCCCCAGCACGTTTAAAGCAGTACATATAAATATACATATTATAGTGAATACTGACTTAACGGCGAAGTACCTCAACTTTACAACTGATGTTTTTGGTTTTTTTTTTTTTTTTTTTTGGTAGCCATTTTTGCATATATTGGATTCAATACAGATGTGTCTGTTTTAGAGCGTTCTCAAAATGAAATAGAGATCTTCAATCGAATTAGAGAGCCCTATATACGAATTCATCTTCATCATGATCAGTCGCGTATTCCAGTAGACTGTTGGGGCACCGCACGAGACCTGACAATCATACTCCTCCATTAACCTCAATTTTCCATCTTTCTCAGTGAATCACTGTGTCAAGTCTGTCCACTCCCGAATGTTGTCTTCCCACCTCCTTCTCTGCCTGCCTTTCTTCTTCCTTGTACAGTGCCTTGCAGGATTGGCTTGGCAAGTCCTGATGTTCGTGAGACATGCCGATACCACTGCAGTTTACATTTTTTCACTGTGTTTAGGAGGTTTTCGTAAAGCCCAATGACTTGTCTGATCCTTTGCCGTATGTTTTCATTAGTGACACGGTCTTTGTATGAGATTCCGAGGATCTCTTGGAAGCATATCATCTCTGGCCTGTATTCTTTTCTCTAAGTCATCTGTTATGGTCCATAATTCACATGCGTCGACAAATATGGAGATCACCAGCGAGTGCATCAGTTAGCTAGTTCTTACCCGTTTCCTGATAGTCCATTAATGTCGTCGGCAAAATGTAAGCTGGTGACTGTTCTGTTGAATAATATGGGAG
Source organism: Potamilus streckersoni (assembly GCA_016746295.1). Taxonomy (NCBI): domain Eukaryota; kingdom Metazoa; phylum Mollusca; class Bivalvia; order Unionida; family Unionidae; genus Potamilus; species Potamilus streckersoni. Next base: position 429,517 of record JAEAOA010000528.1, read on the forward strand.
AGAGCAGACAGCCTTGTCTGACTTCCACTATTGTTCTGAACCAGTCCTTTATGCTGAAGTATACTGCACTGCTGGCCTTGTCATAGAGGTGCTCTATTACTGTAATGAGGTTGTCATTAATGTATAATGGTCGCCCACAAGGCTGCATGCCATACTTAGTCCAATGCCTTCTTGAAATCCACGCAGACGTGGTACAAACCTTGCAGGTGTTAGGAGATATTTCTCATATAATATACTGAGGTTGAAGAATTAGAGAGCTAAAAACTTATCTAGCTCAATGATTGCCGTACATTAATAATTATTGTCTATACTCTAGCTCTCTAATTCAATTAAAGACATGAATAAGAGAAGTTTTATGTGGACGTATTGGGAATGTACGAGAATTACATTCTCTCATAAACATACATGGGTGGGACACTTGTAGGAAATGGGGAAATAGAAAGTTAAATTTGTCAGAGATGGAAATGGTATTATGGGGACAAACGGGAGTGGGAATGTTAAATTTATTAATGGAAATAAGGGTAAAAATATATGACAGGGCCGTGCAGTGAATTTTTGAGGGACCCGAGCATCAGATTTTGGGCCCCCGAGCTTTCGGCAGACATAATTTTCCATGTTTTTCTGCTCGAGTATCTCGGTCTCAGCACGGACTTGATATACGGGGACAAACGGGAAAAATGACAATTTTAAAATTGTTGATGGAAAGAAAGTTGAAAGTTTATAGTGACAATGGGAACGGTACATTTACAAATTTTTATTTACAGTGCAACACACCATATATACCTTATTAAACGTCGTGTGTAGTGACCAAGAGCCCGCCATCTACTACCCCAACACCCAACACTATACCATCAACACACCGTGTATAGCTACCAATACCTCACAGTTAACTATCCAGCACTCGAGATAATGCTATCCAACATGCCGTAATTAGTAACCAATACCCCAAGTCAAGCACATGTACACTCTAATACCCCGTACTATGCCATCAACACGCCATTTGTAGTGACCAATACCCGGTATGTATTCTGCTGTAGGTATGGCATGTAGTATGCTTCATTCAAGAAAAACCAGCATACTAACCAACACTACGTTTAGTGACCAATACCCTATCATCTTTTATCCAAGCCCCCCCCCATCATAAAGCATATTTATCCAAAGCATCACCTATACCTCCTATCATGCTGCAGATGTCATTTAATTTGGGCTCTTTTGTACCGATATTTTAAATAGATTTAACCAAGTAGATCATAAAAACACTAAATAGGACTCGACTAAATGTAGCACTAATCCTCCGAACCGTGATGGCTTTTAACAGGGACTAAAGAAAGAAATTGGGAAGAACTTTAAAGTAGACTGATAAAATCTGGAAAAATATCAAGATGTTGGCCTTGACTGAAAAAGGACGGATAAAGGAGAAATTAGTCGAGACTAAATATAATGCAAAACATTTTAAACGAATGCGGACTTTATTAAAGATTAAAAATTAAACATCCCCAAAGCGTAAAAACTGTATAAAAAATTCTAAAAGTTGTAAAAAGATAAGTTTTAAAAGCTGAAAATTTGCATACTTAGTTTTGTGCACATGCAGAGAATAAACAAATTATAATGAATTTAGCGAGGGCTGAAAAATGACCAGACAAATTTTACATTTGCTAAGATATTTATAAACATACAACGAAAGTTTAAAATTTAAATAATAGTTTGCGCGCACACACACACACACACACACACACACACAAACACAAACACACACACAACACACACAAATATCACTCGTATAACTATTCAGAGATCAACAGAGAGAATATGAAAGAAAATGTCAAACAAAACCTTGTTAATATAAAATGACTTAACACAGTTTGCACTTAAATTTAAATCATAACCCAGGCCCATTAATTTCTAACCTGATTGTCGTCAGGAGGTCCCAAACATTGTCAGCTTGTTGGTGTTTTGAATCAAACAGGAACTTATTTACTAACACGGTAGATATATTTGCATGGGCAAGTCTATGTTTTCCAGCAAGACGTGATGTAGTTCACGGTATTTAATAATCTAAATTAATCAGTGTTACATATATACAAGACATCCTCCTTTTTCTTTGTTCAGTTTTCTTTTGTCGAAATATTAAAACTAGACATTGCAAAATATTGGACACAAATGATAGTTTTTACTGAAACGGATTGTTCCAGGAATCAGAATAAGACAGTGAGCAGTCTCTCTGCTTGTTTACATTAGAAACTTCGGTTTCGTTTGAAACACGAACACATTAAGAGTGTTACGGATCTCCTGGCGACAATAGGGTTAGAACGTATAAACTGATAAATAAATTGACTAAGTTTTGCGCATTATATATATATATATATATATATATATATATATATATATATATATATATATATATATATATATATATATATATATATATATATATATATATATATATATATATTATATTTTAAAATCGGTGGAGGTGGGGTACAACAAATTGGAGGGTGTGCGAATACTATAATATTGGTCCTGGAAAGACTTACTAATAAGTGTTATAATTGTGAATCAAGAGAAAACAACACAGGCTTGAATTTAGAGTTTCGTGATGTGTGGTCATTATATGAATCGCATGGAATTATTTGTAGCATTTGCAAACTGCTTCAAAATAATGAGGTACACATTAAAAAATTTATTTTAAAACTCTCTTTCCTCACACAGTCAACAATAACTTAATATAAATGTCAACGTTCAAGTCCTTTCACCTGAGTACAAAATCAAGAAGGATTAGGTTAACAGATTATATTGTTGTTTTTTAAAAAGAGTATGACAGGCAGTGGAAGATAAGACAAATCGGTTGCAGTAAACGATGTCATTAACTTGTCCCATGGTGAGACACTGTTCTTTATGTATCATACTGTTCCATGGCACTAATGATAAAAACTGTGATAAGAAACCAGAGAGAGAGAGAGAGAGAGAGAGAGAGAGAGAGAGAGAGAGAGAGAGAGAGAGAGAGAGAGAGAGAGAGAGAGAGAGAGAGAGAGAGAGAGAGAGAGCAGAACCGTTTTGGGGGCCCTAGGTACAAACACTAAACTGCTACCACAACCGACACCGAAATTTTGTTTTTTGGACCTCCGCTGCCCCACCACCACCCCACCCCACCCCACCCCAACCAATGTCCTGAACTCAAATCCAATTAAAAATTTACCTACAAGTAAGAATTATTTTAAAATTTAATTTACAATTATAGCCAAACAATAGGTATGTAATATTTTGTTTACAAAATGATCTTTGCAATCTTATAATAATTAGACATACACAAACATAGAATACGAATTAAATAAACATAACTTGTAATGATTGCAATAATATACCGTTCATTTCCTCAGCATGCGTTCTAATATCAAGCATACATTCTAGTATTAAGTATGTTGTCCTTTTCTTCAATATGTAGTCTGGTATTAACTGTACCGTTCATTTCCTCAGCATGCGTTCTAATATTAAGTATGTTGTCCTTCCCTCAAGCATACATTCTAGTATTAAATATGTTGTCCTTTTCTTCAATATGTAGTCTGGTATTAACTGTACCGTCCATTTTCTCAGCATGCAGTTGAGTGTTAAATTAACGAATATAAGTTTACCCTGTTTTTTATGAATGCGTCTAAATCATAATCCAAGGGTTACTGGTTCCATATACACCCAAACCAGTTCTGGTCAGCTTCCTCATTTGGTGCGTTCTTTTACATTTTACCCATTTCTTTGGCATGTCAATGATAAGATAAAAGTGCCTTTGAAACAAAACAAAATAAAAAATGCATAAATAAATAAATAAATAAAAACAAGAACGCAACTGGTACATTAGAAAATGACCAGATACTACGGTACATAAATATTGCATACAAGATAAATTCAAACCAAATGAAATGTTTTTTTTGTTGTTGTTGTTTCTTTGGCGCTAACACCTGGATACGAAATTAGAAAAAATGAACCAATCAGAAGTTATGTTGAATGATGCCTTGCTGCTTCGCTTGTATATAATAGCAAATGATATAAAAAAAAAATTGGCATAGCCATTATACCAACAAAGTGGGGCATTACAACCACGATTTACCTTATATGGGTGTTATGAACCATATATACAGGTGAATGCACAGATGATATAGAGTACCGTGCATTCTACAGTGTATAAGAAACTGAGCTACAGATGGTAAATAGTGACTGTGGTACTAGGTTAAACTACCTAAATCGCTGTAGAGAGAGAGAGAGAGAGAGAGAGAGAGAGAGAGAGAGAGAGAGAGAGAGAGAGAGAGAGAGAGAGAGAGAGAGAGAGAGAGAGAGAGAGAGAGAGAGAGAGAGATATATATATATATGTTTTTTTTAATGTAAAAATATAATAAATTATTGCGCATTTTAATGATTCCATCACATTCGTTTCATTAGTAAATAATTTTCTTTCATAACCTTAGAAAATATCATAAAGTATCCGGAGTTCTACCTTCTATTTCTATGTCATTTAGTACTCTTTGTCATGCTAAATTGTTTAGATGGGGAAATACCTGTTTTATTGTTGAAAGCTTTATCGTCATTTTTCAGCACATGATAATTTGTACATGTCGGTTAGAATTTGTGGTGTAGAAAGAACCCAGAAAAACCGCGAGAAGTTCAGTTTCAGACTTTCTCACATACCATATTGGCTGAACCCCGATATTCAAACCCACACGAACAGAGATGGAAGTGATTGGTAACGGCTAGTGCTTAAGACTACTGGGCCACCCGATTCTTGACACACCTATGTATAAAACATCGATGTTTGGCCTTCTATAAACGAGATTGTCGGTTTTCTTATGCTGAACACAGCATGAATTTCACTATATTTTTTTCGAGATTCTGAATCATACAGAAAAAAAGTCAGAGTATAGTTTATGAAAATCTATAATGCAATGCTTTTTGAAATGTCGCACATAACAAAGGGAGACATGATAAGCACATTTAAAGGGAGAGCTTCTTTACATTAATGTTTCTAAACCATTGTAATTGATAATGTCCATATGTTTTCTTTGTGCATTGCGCTGAAAAAAAAAGAAGCCTTCACATCAGAAAGATCATATATTCTGGTATGCTGAATGACTATCTACTCCTAGCTTGGATTTAAAGTAAAGTCCTCCACATTAGATGGCACTGTGAAAACTTGTTGTTTTCACTAATACTGTCTAAAATATTTGAGATCACAAAAACGTGGGCTAACACATTTCCCATACAAAGTGAATACAAATTTTAAAAATTAAGTTTTGTGAAATATTTTAATTTGTATCCAAAGAACTAGCCTCCAATTTTCTGCTGCAACTCTATGGTTTTAAACTAAGTAACAGAAAAGAGCGAAAACTAGTAAGTTTTGCAAAATACAACAAATAATTTATTTCGCTAGAAAACGAAGTGAAAATTTAAAAATAACTGAGTTCTGAAAATTAGGTCTCGGATAGTTATAAAAGCTTTATCACAAATTTAAATGTACAAAGTGCCAACGGAATTCCAGTGATATTCCTGTTAAATCCTAGTATTGATTGTGTTGATTTGCAGGTAGTCTCCTAGTGTCCAAGTGGTCTATAGCGGTCTCCGTTATGGATCACTGCCATCTCACCTCCGTCTGCGTGGGTTCGAGTCTAAGATTCGGCGAATGTGGATATGTGAGAAAGCTTGCCAGTAGCTTCTCGTGGGTCGGTGGTTGTTTCCGAGGATTTCCCGGTTTCTTTTCTCCACCATTAATACTGGTCGCCATGTATAGCAGATCATGTGTTGAAAATGGCGTTAAGCCCCACATAAAAAACAACAACAACAGCATGTAGTCTCGAATATGCCTATATTCCAGTAGCCTGGATTGTGCCGATGTGCCTTTAATTTATCACAGTAATATAATCCAAACGTTTTCTAAGGTCACTGTACCATCAAATTCATGTTTCAGTTCAAAGATATTATTGAACGCTTTGTAATTCCAGTGAATAATAAATTGAATAGATAATTCCACCAAAATGAAAAACCGAACACAAAAATAAGACTGATTCTGCTAATGTCAACGCAAAAATGAGTAATTTCTCAAGTAAACAACATTATATTTTTTTAAAAAAAAATAAGACACAGTATTAGAACCCGGATGAAGATCAAAAGTTCTTGTCTAGAACATTAGGTTGACAACGAGATAAGGTCTATTACCAAAATTATAATAAAGAACTTGGGAAACATCATTTAACTAAATTTAATGTTGGTTCAGTCTTAACACGGATCTTTGTTCAGTCTTAACACGAACCTTACAATTTGTATATAATTACAAGCGTTACAAAATAGAAAAATGCTGCATTTGGTTTGAATATATGCTTCGTTTAAAATGTCATTCACGTCCTCATATATGTATTTATCTTTTTATTCATTCAACATTATATGAAGAGGCTAGATTATATTCTTTTTTTTTTGTTGCATGCTAGTGTTTCGCGGTTGTTTTCATATTCTGAAGTGAATTACTACTTCGTTGTTGGACCGTGTTTATGCAGAAATTGTAGTATAATAGTGTACCAGGCACGAACAATATATACAATGGCGGGCCCAAAATTAATGGTACTGTCTTTTCCACCTTGATGTAAAACGAAATCATGCTATAAATGATAGAAGCTTTGCTCACCCACTCAAAGGATGTTAAAAGTTCAATTTCCATGACAGCTAAATGAAGCGTCGACACTTCAATAATCATCATTAAATCTGTTTCTTTGAAGTCACCAAATATATTCTTTTACTGTATGAATACTAAAGTAATTTAAACAGTTCATATTTGTACTTGAAAATAAATGTTTTGAGAGAGAGAGAGAGAGAGAGAGAGAGAGAGAGAGAGAGAGAGAGAGAGAGAGAGAGAGAGAGAGAGAGAGAGAGAGAGAGAGAGAGAGAGAGAGAGAGAAAGAGAGAGAGAGAAGAGAGAGAGAGAGAGAGAGAGAGAGAGAGAGAGAGAGAGAGAGAGAGAGAGAGAGTTTTTAACGTAGCTTTATTTTATGTTCCGTATCGCTACGGTGTATGTATTGTGGCAGTATAAAGTGACGTCTATCATGCCGCAGACAGGTAACATAATGTCCCACCCAGTCACATTATTCTGACATCAGGACTACCATTTACATCGGTTCCGAGTGGCGAAGTGGTTTAAAGCGCTCACCGTTATGGATCATTGCCATCTCACTTCTGTCTATGTGGGTTCGAATCTCAGGTTCGGCACAATGTGGGTACGTGAAAAAGCTTGCCTTAGCTTCTCGTGGGTTGGTGGTTCTTTCCGGTGGTTTCCCGGATTCTTCCTCCATCCGCCATGTATAGTTTAGCTTGTGCTGAAAATTGCCTTAAACCCTACAACAACAACACCAGTCACATTATCCTCGCACCAGGCCCACCAGACTTAACACTAACCTCTTAATTCTGAGCGCCTAGCGAGGCAGTTGTTAGTACCCATTTTATAAAGTTTTGGTATGACTCGGCCAGGGTTCGAACTTACGACCTCCTGCATCTGGGGCGGACGCTCTAACCACAAAGCCAAGAGAGAGAGAGAGAGAGAGAGAGAGAGAGAGAGAGAGAGAGAGAGAGAGAGAGAGAGAGAGAGAGAGAGAGAGAGAGAGAGAGAGAGAGAGAGAGAGAGAGATCACTTCTGTTCCGTCTCAGTTTTGTCATAAACTGTTGTGTGTGATTTTTGTTTGGCTATAATAATAATAATAATAATAATAATAATAATAATAATAATAATAATAATAATAATAATAATAATAATAATAATAATAATAATAATAATTATTATTATTATTATTATTATTATTATTATTATTATTATTCAATAGCTTAAACTCCATTGCTAAGAACTTCCTTATTGGAAACAACATTTTAAAAATATGTAGATATTCAAAAACTTCATCGGAACATAATTTACAGTTGCGAAATCACGCATTGCACATGACAAGGTGGGAGTGTTACTGTCGGTTCAATCGATCTCCTCGTATACTTTCCTTATAAATATTTACAATAAGGATAAATGTCAAAGTAACCTGAATAACACATCCGGGAAATCGACCGAATTTAACCTGTAAGATTGTAAATACAAGCAGATCATATATGACAAAGTCGTAACAGAATTTTAATTTGATTTTGATGGCGACAAATTATATCATTCATGGCTTACCAGCAATCTCGGTTAGTATGTGAAATTTTTTATTTTTAATAATCAAAGCTTATATCATGCAATATGGAGACCTTCAAATGCCGAATCACTAATTATCTTTATGGGTTTATTATTTTCCAGGGTGGACAGGCGGGTACACAACGGATAATTCGAGTGAAAGTGTTGTCAGGGACAGACCTAGCGAAGAAAGACGTATTTGGAGCCAGGTAAATTTCCTTTATCATTCATATGTCTTTAGGCATGATTGTAATGTTGTGCAGAGGTAGAAAAATTATTCTGGATTTACCGTGGTGTATCTGACACATTACACTCCCACCCCCTTATTTTTCTTCTCAAAACAAGAAAAATGACGGAGTAGCAGGAAGGAGATGAACCAAATGATGAACAGCTAAATGTAAGCTTACCTTAACCTGCAGGTCTTTTGGTTTTGTTATGCACCATTGACATATCTGGTTCATATAGTCCGAGTTTCCTCCGACCCTTGACACAACAATTTTGATATTTGGTTTTCTATGTTGGGGTGTAGGGTCAGAGTCCATTCCCTATCAAAAAGTTGGAATTCACCGACACCATTTAGTGTCTGCATAGGGTACTCATCTACTATTAGGCCTAGCAAACTTAAATGACCTTACATTGACCCATACTTATTTAAGTTATATTTAATTGATAGGGAAATCATTTGTCTTCTCAGAAATGACAAGCAAAACACCATTTTATTTTTGATCCATTGTGATTGAGACGAAACTACAATGTCGATGAATTTTGACCTCGTTCACTCCATTTGCATTGCTAGTCACATGACTAAGTCTCTTGGTCGATATGCATCAATGTCCCAGGTCAGATAGTCACATGATAATGACAAAACCACGTTGACATAGTTTTATCGTGATCAGTTAGTTTATTTTTCCAGGCAGATGCAACTGTGACATGTTTCAGGCTGCTCTTGAATATGTTGAATACTACATGTTTTTTCTTGTAGACATTGTGTGACTTTCATTCAATATTTTCGAGTTTTTGTCTTTCTGCAATACTGGAATGGAAGGTTTGGTGCATAAACCTTTATTGTAACATGGCAGGTAAAGACGAATACACGGAAGCTCTTGCCAATGAGATACTTTATGAAAAGGGATACTATTTTAATATTAAAGAACTACAGTATGAGGTAATAAAATCAGTTACCAGTGGAAGTGACACATTTGCTGTCCTACCCATAGGATATGGGAAAACATGCTTTTGTTATTATCATGTGTCAATATGACCTGTGACATTGCATGCATCTCATGTGACTAGCAATGCAAAATGCAAATGAGTGAACAAAGTCAAAATTCATCAATGCTGTAGTTTCATTTCATCTGACAATGGATCAAAAACAAAATTGGTGTAATGCTTGTCATTTCTGAGAAGATAAATGATTTCCTTATAAATTTAATATACATATGGATCAATGTAAGGTCATTTAAGTTTGCTAGAACTGATATTAGGCGAATACCCTATGTCAACACCAAATGGTGTCAGCAAATTCCAACTTTTTGATAGGGAATGGACTCTGACCATACACACACACCCCAAAAAAAATCAAAAATGAGTTGTCAAGGGTCAGAGGAAATTCAGACTACTGGTTCATACTGATGAAGTTTTTTGATAGTTTTCTTTTTATCATCCATTGGCAGCAGGGCATGATTTAATTTGAATAATTTGCTTGCATAATTTAAATGCGTATAATTAAAATTTAAATGACGAGGTTGTACCAAGCTCAGTAACATCAAGGTAATTTAAAATACACCAGTATTTGTGGGTATTACAGAATGTAGATTGAGGGAGATCTACAATGATTCAAAATAATCCAGACTTTCTACTTGCATTACAAAATAAATGGGGAAAATGTTTTTGAGACCCAAGTTTTTTTTGCCAAAGCATTGCTGGTTGTTTTTGGACTTTGTGCTAGGATTTTAGACATTTTGGCATGTGAGTATGGCACATGGTGTGATCTGTACAAAAACTTTGCAGAAATTAGGAAAAGTTTGAGCACAGGAGTCTGAAATTTTTTCATTAAAGTATGATGAAATTTCTGACAACATAAAATCACCTTATTGTTACTATAACACAAGGAGTGCAAGCATGACCCCCAGCCTCCAATTAATTCAACTTTTGTCATGTGTCTTTTATTGCTTCAGAATTGCCAAAAGACTGAAAAGCTATGCATATCCATAAAAAATGCAGTAATATAACAATGCACAATTCTCAGACAGCCATTGCATGAATCTATTCCAGCAAATATTAACCTTTTTTTTTACCATAATAGTCACAAGGTATTTCTACAGGACTCCATCAGACGGAAGTAGTCAATTCTGCCACAGGATGAATAACACTTTGAAAGTAATTTCACAAAAGAAAATGTTTAACTTGCCTTTTATTTCAGATTATATCATGTGATAATTTTGTATAAATTTTCTGAACACAAATATCTAGTTAGAGTTAGGATAGTAGAAATGTTGGTTGATAATGTCATCACACTTCCAATATTAAAGCTAAGATGAATGCTGGATATAGTACTAGCTCTGTGATCAGTACACGTATTAGTACCTATTGCTTATTTACTGCTTGGTAGAATCTGGTGAAATAGGCTACTTCTTCCTGATGGTAACATGTAGAAAGACATGGTGTAAAATGATATTAAACCCACAAAACATATATAAACTTATTCACCTACTTGAATAAAAGAATTGAAAATGTGCATATGTTGTATTTTTTAGTGACCCCTATGTTCGAATCAACCTTTTCAGTGGAGATAAAGATACAGGAACAATAGATGTAAAACACACATCAGTTAAGAAAAAGGTAAGGTCTTGATGTTCTCTGTTTGTGATTAATCCTTTATGTATATGTGTATCCTTCCTTCTGTCTGTCTCTATGCATTTATTATTCTTCTGTTTATCAATTTTGAAATAAAGATTAGTATAAACTTTAAGTGAATAATGATTTATCTCAGTGATATTTAACTGATTGTAACTAACAGTTTGTCAAAAGACTATAATAGAAGTAATATCATCATTTGCTGTTGTATATATGGTACTTTTTTGGGGTGGAAAATAACTCAACTATATAGATTCCAGAACATTGGATCTCCCCTGGGACACCCCACAGATAACTACACTCCTTCATTATTTTTCTTATAATATCAGGCAAATATAACAGATCTTATAATATTGGATTCATTGATTGTCATTTCACCAAAATGGCATTTTCATTAAAACTTCAACCTGCTTAGGAAAAATGCGATTTCTTATTGTATATTTAAAGATGTTTCCTGCTACAATTTCATTGGTTTCTGCTGAAATTTTCACAAATATATAGACTGGTTCAAGATATTGATTTTGTGAGCTGACCTTTTTTTTCCACAAAGAAACGGTGCTAGTTTCAGTAGATCTGTTGCAGATGCACTTCATTTTTACTTTCCTCCAAATTAGGTTAGTATAGAAGTTGGAATGGGATTATGATTGAATTAACATCAACATGAATTGGTAGAAATAGCAACATAGATCCTTTGTGAGATACCTTAAAACTTAAATTGCATTGCTTACTGTGATGGGAAACTACTGACATTTAAGTGATGGATTATGGGTTTGACTTTGACAAAGTACTTGTAGATATCTGCCTGGGATAAGCAGGTCTCTATATTGGAGAGTCCATTGATTATGATTGATTTTTATACTGTATTTAACAAAATTGTGGCTCTTTTATACCAAAAAGAAGACTTTTTGCACATTTAAAGTGAATGTTCTTGCATGTTGTTTGACTTGAGTTGCAGGTGTTATTAGTCAGAATATCTCAAACTGAATATTATTTTGGTTTTGCTTTGTAACTTGTTTTATTAGGTTACAACAGTGTTGATATGGAACTGCTTATATAAGGCAGCTAAAGTGAGCTCAGTGGTTGATAATTCATGAGAATTATAGTGAGTTGTACAGAACCTAAATTATGGAGATTTTATCCACCTCCAAGCTAACACCATATCCCCAAATATTTCAAATCATTTGAGCATGTTATGGGGTTCAGCAGGTCCATTTATATTTAAATCTATCCATTTTAGCTTTGTATAGATCTGTTCAAATGCAGTCCTGATATGTGAGAGTAACTTTGTCTGAAAATGTAAGATAAATTCTCAGATCTTAAAAGTAAGAAACTTCACCTTCAGTACTTTGAATTTTGCTGCTATTCTGCACACTAATTATTTTTACAATTGAGTTAGTAGCATTTTACTTAGAACATTATAAATCACTGTTATGTCACCTCCTTCTGCTTGGGGCCCCCAAGAGGCCAAGTTGCCTAAAACACTCATAGTTACAGGTCACTGCCATCTCACCTCTGTCTGTGTTCGAGTCTCAGGCTCGGCTAATGTGGGTATGTAAGAAAGCCTTCCATTAGCTTCATGTGGGTTGGTGGTTCTTCCTGAGGTTCTTTTTTGGAGTTTTCCCCCACATTCTTTCTCCACAAGATATCCTGTCCACTTTGTATAATGTGTTGAAAAATGGCCTTAATCCAACATGATTTCTTATGGGCTCAGAAATGTGTTTGTATATAATTTGACAGAGTTGTGTGCCTTGCTGTTTCAAAGCTTGAGTTTCATGCTCAAAAGTTTTTAGAATAAGAGACCTGGTGACACCTGATGTGTACAACTCACACCAATGGCTTGTGATCAGAACTTGTATGCAGCTTTTGTTATTTAATTTGCATATAGTTAAGTACGTTAAGCAGGTAGATAGATGGAAAAGGTTGAATTTCTATTTAGTTTGATTAAACAGCATTTTGGTTATTGGAACATGTCTCCATGTGTAGAAATATTAGTAACATTGCAGCCTTGCAAGTGATTTGCTTTAGAGGTGCTTTTGATACTTTTAATTTCTGCATTGAGGACTGTTTTTGTTACCATGGCAATGAGTGCAACATATATATATATATATATATATATATATATATATATATATATATATATATATATATATATATATATATATATATATATATATATTGATAGTGCTTACCATAAGCAATTAGAATTTGATATTACTGGATCATAGAAACTCAACCTCAAAGATAAAGTAGGAGTCTTTGCATTCATGGGGGCCTAGAGTTGGGGTATAGATGTCATCCAATAGTGTCCAGGATGTGGAAATACCATAAATAGCCAAAGCTTTAACAAAAATTTTCACAGAAATTTATCATTATTATTGCCTCTTTTGTTAATGCAGTCTTATCTTGATCCACTATTGCAGACAAGAACAAGAAGAAAAAAACTCCTTAAGGTTAAAAATCAAAAATATGGTATTTTGGTTTAAAGGTTTAATAGATTTAATGATAGATCTAGTTCTCACAAACCATAAATATTTATTTTGATAAGCAAAATAATGACTCATCTGAAAAAAAGGTGTGGACATCATTTGTACATGTAACAAATGTCATATTTATACTGCTTATGCAAATCAGATACTTGTATATCAGATAGTCCTCAGATATTGAAAGTACAAAGCACTAACATTATTATACCCATTTAATCTGACATGTTTGTTTTGTGTTTAATACTGTTCAATCCATGTTCTGGTGTTTTAACACTTTACAGTCCATGTTCTGGTGTTTTAACACTTTACAGTCCATGTTCTGGTGTTTTAACACTTTAGAGTCCATGTTCTGGTGTTTTAACACTTTACAGTCCATGTTCTAGTGTTTTAACACTTTACAGTCCATGTTCTGGTGTTTTAATACTTTACAGTCCATGTTCTGGTGTTTTAACACTTTACAGTCCATGTTCTGGTGTTTTAACACTTTACAGTCCATGTTCTGGTGTTTTAACACTTTACAGTCCATGTTCTGGTGCATCCAAATAGAATTATTTAGTTTTCATTGTCATCTGCACATCTGTATAATTTGCACCAAATAAAGCTTTTATTGGTTCCAATTTACTTTGAATTGTATTCACAATGAATAGCTAATCAGAAGTGTTAAAAGTATGGGGTATGTATTTGTTTTGTTCTTAGGAAAGGGTTTGTCAGATAAATTGCATGAATATGGCATATGAATAATACATCTTAGCCATATGACCTTGACATATTCCTATGCTGTATTGAACTCTTTTTACAACCTTGAAAAAAAAGTTTTTTTTTGTATTACATGACACATTGTTATTACAGATTTATAAAAACATGATTATTTAGTACATGCACACAAGTCTGAAATCATTTTTGAAATGTGACAAGACTAAATTTTTACTTAAAAGTTTTCAGCTGAAATTTCTTGTTTACATAAACATTAAATCAGCCATGTTTGAAAACTGAATTTTCAGACCTGTGTGGACAGGGTTTGATTGGAAACATGGAAATTATTCTGATTAAAATTTTGCCAATCCAGATAGATTATTCAGGCAATAGTACAAGGTTACTCACCATCTAATGAAACTAGTTCAGTATCAAATAAAAAAAACTTTGCTAATATTACACTTTTTTATGTTTATACTTTTCAGACTCTGAATCCAAAATGGAATGAAGAATTTCTCTTTCGGGTATGTTTGTCAAAAGTAATCCCATGATATTATATATACTTACATACGAGTTGATTTCAGTTGCTAACTGCATAGACCATGATCTGCCATTGTATAATGTGATGGCATACATGAAATCTATGCAGTTTATTAAGAGTAATTACTAATGCAGACAACATGGACCCTGGTCTGCCTGCATATTTGATGGCAGATCAGAGTCTGTGTTTTCTGCAGTTGGATTCACTTATACAAGAGTATAAACATTATATATCTTGAATTTAGAAAATTTTGAACAGCTTTTATTTAAAAATGTTTTATGATAAATATATCATTTTTAAAAATCTAAAAGAATTCTAAATTTCCAGAAATTTAGACTTTTTATGAAATAATTTATCTTATCTACTGTGTCAAGGGAGAAATGGAAGCAACATTTTAAGAAAATTATCAGTTTGTACCCTCACCATCAAGTGTCCACACAAATCTCCACATTAATTCTCCAGGGAATAGATTTTAATTTTGAAATTGCAATGCACATCAAATTTCCATATGAAATTAACACAGAACACCTTAGAAATTTAAATTGATCACCAATTTATAAAAGTTATTACTAAAATTGCTTTATATGATGCTTGACTATTGTAAATGGTTATATAACATTTTTCTTAGACTACCGCTTAATGTAGTCTGTGCATATTATTTACAGTAGCTGCTAGCATTTCATAAGATTCCAAGACAATATTTTCATACCAAGTCTGTTTACAAAATACAGAAAACTTCATCAAAAATTATATTGCTGCTTTCTTTTGACAACTTGCATCATGTTTACAAAATACAGAAAACTTCATCAAAAATTATATTGCTGCTTTCTTTTGACAACTTGCATCATGAATTAATTTAACAAATATGCTTTCCTTATTATCTCTAGCTCTGTCAGGAACTTAAAAAAGTTTTAAGATGTGATAATTATAATACTTAGTTACAATCCATATATGGTGAAAAATAATATAAGAATTTATTTATTTTTTTGTGAGAATCGTGGCCTGAAAGAGTGTATATTATTATACTTTCTTCCTGAGAAACAAGGCATTATGATAGCAATTAATCATGACATATCCTTTGTAGACATTGGAGAACTCGGGAATGTCTTGAGCATTGGTTCTAAATTTCAGTTTGTTAGAAAGTATTTTCATTATGAACCATTAAATTTGTTACATATTATTCCTTTTGTTAACTGTAAATGCCATAAGTACAACTTTTTGCTCAACCATGTTCTTTTTCTTTTTAGTGGATGAGTGCATGGCTGAGTGGTTCAGAACTGGTGCATGTGAGCTAGGTGATAGGTATAGTTAGTTGTGGCATGGGTTTGATTCCTGCCCATAAAAATAATTCTCTAACCAGTTTAATTATATCTGATTCATTCTGTATGTGTGTTTGTGTCTGTCTGCCTCTCATATATATGTGTGTGTGTGTGCGAGTCATACAATAAAAACATGTCTTTTTCTGTATTTTAAATTTGCTTGAATATAACAGATTACCTGTAATTTGTCATTCACCAGTATTTTGTCTAAAGAATAACCTTTATGTGTTTAGTTGTAATCTTGACCCCATAAAAAAATTATAAATATTGTTTATATATTTTGACACCACATTTCTTTTGACAGGTTAATCCAATGGACAATGTTCTCCTGTTTGAGGTTTTTGATTCTAACCGCATAGTAAGTGATTTTGGCTTTAGCTCAAGAATTTTGTTCTCTATTTAACCTGAGTGTACTAGAAGTTAATGCCATTGATTTGTGCATTCTCTGTGACATAATGTACATGGAAATTTCTACATAATTTGTTTATTATAAAAATTGCATAATTTCTTATTTTTATTAATTGCATTTTGATTTTTTTTCAGTGTTGCATTTATCAGATTATTTCATAGCATAAAATAAGAATATAATAAATTGGGTATTTGACTCCGATTTGGAGCCGTTGCATTTTTAAAAATTCATTGTGGTATTTTGTGAACACCACAAAACATACAAAATACAAACTTACTCTTCCAGACTGAGTCTTAATCATCAAGATGATAATCAAGCCTTTTTTGACATAAGCCTAAATCAGGGCACATTTTTTAATTATAGAACTCAATTTAAGTGAGTGCTTTCATTATGGGCTTCATACAGAACATTTAAAATGTGAACATGTAGCATAGTCATTATTGATCAAATCAAGCATCATATACAGTGCTTACATCAGAAGCAATATGATTACAAATGTGGACTAACAGCTTAAAAATTCCTTATGCATATGATATTCAACTATGAACACCTTTCTGTTGTTGGTTTTAAACTCTATTGATATTCCAAAATTTTCTCATGAAGATCATATACACTTATGTCCTGTAACCTCAGGCCAGCTGTACACTTCTTGAGTATATTACAGTGTGGTCAGTGATCTTAGGACATTTTGCTCTCCTATTCATGCAACTAAATCAATAGACAGTTTTGGACGAGTCCAATCAAAACGTGGTTTTTTGTAAACAGAATCCATTATCTTGCTGTTATGTCATGATTAAAGTGCTGAATTTTAGAAAAATATTTGTACTACCCCCATCACTTGTAATGATTGGATCCATCATCAGCTTTTGTTGACCCAATTTAGTGTCAGTTGTACAATGTAAAAACTTCAAAGCAGTCAAACCATTTTTACGTAGACTTTTTGTGCAGATTACTAACATGGATAAACCACTTCAATATTAAAGTTTAGAACATGTAATATTTTAGTTTAGATCTGTAGTACTTTGAATTAGGTTTTGAAAATCAATTTTTTATTTTACTGTGAATTCATTTTTTTTGTGATGTACCAATATTAATGCACCAATATTAATGAAATTCATTATTGCAACAAAGAATAAATTTAATGACACAATAAAAATGTTCTGTCAGTATTACCCCATTATTAATCCATACATTAAGATACAGATGAAAATATAAATTTTCCTTAAACCACAAATGTATATTCAAAAAATTGTATGTATTTTGCCTACCTTCAGACTAGAGATGATTTTCTGGGCCTAGTTGAGATCCCCCTCAGCCACACTGGTATTTCGTTGGAAAGGCAGGGAAGGGATATAGCTGCTAAGGATTACATCCTCAGACCTAGAAGGTAAATCAGCACTGCAAGATCACTGCTGTAACGTTCTGAAGTGTTAATTATTAATGAGCTATTTTACTTCATGGTTTAAAACTATTTGTGTGTGTGTGTGTGTGTGTGTATGTGTCTATGCATGTGTGTGTATGTATGTAAATTTCATTTATATATTTTTGTACACCATGCATGGCAACTTAAAATATCAGATAAAGTTGTAATCATGAAAACAGTTACCAAGCATCCATTTTAGAATTTGTTAAGCATCTTAGAGAGCAAGATTAACAGGGTGCTTGATTATATGGATCTAATTATGATTGTTTTCTTACCAATCAAATATCATTATTTGAAACATGCATAGAGCTTGTCTAGGTCACAGTCCATATATTGATATAATGTGCCATAAAAAAAAACATTGGCTGTTCCTTAATTTACATCATAATCCCTTTTTGATTATGAGCCTTTAGGTTCCTATATTATGTTCCCATCTTCACATATGATTAGTGTGACCAGTTTAAGACATTATCTTTGAAATAAAACAGTCATTGGTGCAGATCCTGAAAAATGCAGACAGGAAGACAAATATGTAAAATTTAGTAAGCAGTAATATTACTGTAAGTTCAGTAAATACTGATGTGGCCTAATCTTCATTAATATAAATTATCATCAGAAGAAAATGAAAGCTAAGGCCTTTTATCAGTGAGAACAGGCAATATGTAGATAGATGGTTTAGAGAACTCCAAATGATGAATTTTAAGGCAACCTGAGGCTAAAACAGATGATTACTGCTGACATTCTATTAAAAGCAACTTTATGCCTATATATAATTACCCTTTAATTTGCTTCATCTAAAACCTTTCCTTTTTGTTTTTCATCTTCTACCAATTCCCCACTTGGTAGATTTCTGATTTCATTATCAAAAGCAGTGGTTCTCAACCTTTTTTTGCTGCATCCCACAGGTTTATGGTATCTTCTGATGAACCTTCATGACCTTGCTGATGATCCCATGTGACTGATTAGGGAACTGCTGATTTAAACCAACCAAATTACTAGAGCTTGGTGATCAAACATTTCAAATTGCTACTAAAACATTTTGCTTTTTGTTATCCTTTGTTTTAGAAGTACTTGGAGTAATGAATTGTGCATATATCATTCTGATCTAGAGCTCAGACCTATTACATAAAATGCTTAGTGTTTACAAAGGAAGTGAGCTTGTTGCATTGGTTTTATTCTGATTCCATTTTAAATACATTTTGTAATTTAAAAGAGTGAAGCCACTTGGGATAGCAAACCATTTTTACTTGATGTTTTTCGGATGCCATGCTGAACTTATAAATCGACAAATATCTGTGAAATTTTAACCCTTAAATCTGTCTGCTATGATTGGTAAATTTAGCATTTTGAATTAATTGGCTGCATTAATGGGGTGGCCATTCTAGAGGTGTAGTTTGGAACACACAATCTTAGGTGACAGGGGATTATGGTTGTCAAAAGTTGTTGATTGTTGATCATGGGGGCCATTCAAGAGCATGACTGTAGTTGTTTGAAAAAACCCCAAAACATTTAGTTAACATTTGAAAGACTAATTAAAGCACTGTCAGTTTCACAGACCTGCTGTAAATTGATGAAGTATTGTTGCAAATATGTATGTATGTATGTATGTATGTATGTATGTATGTATGTATGTATGTATGTATGTATGTATGTATGTATGTATGTATGTATGTATGTATGTATGTATGTATGTATGTATGTATGTATGTATGTATGTGTGTGTGTGTGTATGTATGTATGTATGTATGTATGAATGTGTGTGTATGTATGTGTGTATGTATGTATGTATGTATGTATATATATATATATATATATATATATATATATATATATATATATATATATATATATATATTGTTGATTTTCAGCAATAAATCTCGAGTGAAAGGAAAGTTATGGTTATACCTAGCTTATATTCCAACACAAGAGGAGTCAAACGGTGCAGCTAACATAGCCACATCCTTACCTGAGGAGGTACATATTAATGTATGCTTGCATTAATTACTGTTCAATATTTCCTTAATACTTGAATAATCCTGTTTGTGGCATTCAACTTGTACCAATGTCCTACATTATAAATGTATTAGCTGCAGACTTGAAAATCAACTCTAGATGCAAAATTCCTTACCTCTACTGGGTAGTTCTTCAGCTGTAAAGGTGACGGTAGAAGGCAAGTCTTTGGCTGACTGTTTTCATTAAAAATGATTCAGTGTGTCAAAACCAGATATTGTAAAAATTATCAGGAATGATCATCTCTGCAGGCTAACTTAGGAAACATTACTGCCTGTAAAATTTACTGTTGCCATATCAATATGTATACTTCCAGTACTTAATAGCCGTGCTGATGTAAAAAAAAATTACAAGCAGTTGTCCACTTTTGCCCTCACCTCCTCACTTATAAATGATAAGTTTGGTTCTCTAAACTCAGTATTTTGGGAAAAAGACAAAATTTCTGAAGAGTGCATAATTTCCATCATTTAAAAAGATTTTTTTCTATAAGAATGTTTTCTTATATTGGGAGGAGGTTAGTCAAAAATTCAAGCAAAGATTGTCAGATCTACTGCTATGCGTTGTCATTTTCTATTATATCTGTTTATAAAGTATTCTAAGGGACAAATCTTGCTGGAGTCAAATTCATAACAGCAGAATTATCAATCCTGTCTTATTAAAATGAAACTAGATAATGTGATATTACTTAGAAATAAAAACATGGACACATTCTATACCCATTAAAGCATCAAAATGACCATCCATATCTGTTCTGTATATACATGGCTTGAAAGACGAGTCCAACTGCACAGACCCAGATCCAGACCTTTTGTCATATAATACATTTGCAGATCTGGGTCTGTGCATTATTATGAGTAATCAGTAGAACAAAGAAAATAGACAGTGATCTGCAGGTGCTTTATGCAATGGCGATCAGGATCTTTGTTTGTTATGTTTGACTCGTCTTATCAGCAGGTATATAATTAATTGGAATTATTCTTGAAATGTGTCTGCAGCTGATTATCACCCCAGTTGGGATAGACTTTTATTCCACCAATTAAATGTCATATTAGACAGCATATTCACTAATCACTGTCATACATATGCATTCACTTACTATTTTAAAAACTGTTGCACACAGTGCTTTGATAAGTTTACATCATGCAACAAAACAACATTCTGACAAGAAAGATGACAAAATCAGTTTCAATATTTCTGTTCTTTATGTCTAGTATTATTCAATTTGGTCATTTTTGTTCTTGCTCTTTCAAACATTTTTCTAGAAACATTTTCCAGTCTGTTACAAACTTTGTTGTTTTCCCCAGTTAACTGAGTGGTCTAAACACTCACCTTTACAGATCACTGACATCTCACATCTGTCTGTCTGTGTTTGAGCCTCAACTGTGAGAAAGCTTGCCAGTAGCTTCCTGTGTCAGTGGTTCTTCCCCAGGCTATATTGGGTTCTTCCTCCTCCTGATGTACTGGCAACCATGTACAGCTTATGCAGAACAGTGGTGTTAAATCCACACAACCAACTGACCAACAAACAAGCAAATTGTTTTGCATGTTTCCATGAATGATGTACAAGTATACAAGGCTCTTTTCCATAAAGTATTCTTGCATACACATGAATTTATGTAAAAAAAATTAATTGTACCATTTGTTAAAATAAAAGTGCCAAAAGGTCCAGTACAGCTTTTTGGTCAATAAATGACTTTAACTTTCAGAAGTTTGAGTATCATACTCAATGCTTTGAAAAACTGCATTTGTTACTTTCAGTTTTGACTGTATAATATAATATTACTTTGAAAAGCAAATACATGGATGTATGCAATAAATCATCAGGGTCTTTACATTTTTTTGCAAACCAATAATACCTTGAATAAAACAGAATAAATGGTGTTAAGAAAACAGCAGCAAATTACTTTAATTTATGCCTTCATTGTAGACCAGATGATGTCAGTGGTAACTTGTTGGATAGTAAAGAAAGTGGATGTGAGGAGCTTCTTGGTTTTGATAGAAGAAAAAGGGAAATATTTCCATTCTGAACACAATATTATTGTGTCATGTCATCATTTTATATAGCATTTCATACACTAATTTGAGATTATATTAAGATTTATTTTTGTTTCTTTAAACCAGCATATAGTTTTAAAGATTATAAAATTGTCTTTACAACCCATGGTAATTTGCCACAAACAATCAATGCCTGTCACAGTCATTTTACCACAGTACTGTCGGGCAACAGCCGCCAGTCATGCCCATGACCTTGTACACAGTTTTAGGATGGTACCATGTTAGTGTTTTATCATCAATTGAAATAGTCTCATTTGCCTGCCTGAGCTTAGATAGTATGTCCAAATCAGGCATAGAATGTTCATGCCATTACAACATTGACTTTATTTGACCATAGACATGCCTTCACTTGTAGGCACATTTCTCATTACAACCTGCTCCACAAGATTGGAAGCATATAATAATAAAGTTCATCAAATCATCTGTTGACAGTTTGGTTTCCAGATTCAGTGGATTTTAGCCAGCAATTTTTTAATACATTTTAATGCAGAATAACCTTGTCAGTATTCTCTTCTGGGCATAAAACTTGCATCAGAACCTTTTGACTGTTAGCTTTACTGCCCCTGTCCCCACCCCTAAACTTTATCCACATTTAACTTTTATTAATATTGCTCAATCATGCCTTTGACAAGATTTTTCATGTTACAAGAATGACTTTTATGGCCAAATTAACCAATATTTAATATAAGTTAATGGGTTTTTTTCAACATTTTTGAAAACCAACTGTATTAATTACTTGTCTGTATATTTATGGTAAAATGTACCATTTGGCAGTGAGATTATTGAATTGATAGATTTACCACTGAAAATATCTTAGTGACAAATCCTGTTTGGACTAGTTTGATCAGCTTTTTTTGTCTCATCTCTTGCAAGAAGTGTGACCCCAGATCTCATATCTCTAACTTTCCACAGCATAACATTAAGACTTGTTTAACCAATTTATTTCTACATTTTTATTTTGAAGCACAACTTGGTGTAAGCTCAGCATAGCAATCGTTTTGGCAACTGTGTTCATCTGTCTGTATGTCTGTCCACTCCCTAGATTAAGGTCAGTGTATCAGTTTTGTTAGATTAAGCTTAGTGTTAAGGCTGATTACTTTTCTAGCCAAACAAAAGGTGGACTCACTCAAAATGGATCTTTTGTATTAATATGTATTGATAAAACTTTGCATGAAATTCTTATTTTTCTGCATTCTACTTGCAATAAAGTCTCAAAGTCATAAAGTACATAAGCTGACAGTGTGATGAACTCACTGGTGACAATCATGTTAGATATTTTACCTTCATGAATGAATTGGCTTAAGTTTTGTGCAATTTTGTTTTTATCTATGAATTTGATTTTTTAAATTGGTAGAGGGGTACAAACAAAGGGGATGGTGTGTGAATACTATTAATTATGTAAACCAGGTGAGTGATATCAAGCCCCCTAGAACCTCTTTATACCTTTGGCTTGGTTTTGAGAAGTCGTGCTTCATTCTACCTAAATGGCAGGCTTTCTCTTTTTGACTGTAAAGTGTGTTATTATTTTGAACTTTAAATATGGTTGATTTTCAGATCAACATCATTAAATGTAGCTGACAGTATATAACTTGTTTAACACTATTTAAAACTAATTAGGTAGCTTTAGCTACATTTAGTGACACTGACCTGAAAATGTACTGAGCTAGGCCTGCATATAGGATAAACTTGGCCATGCTATGTGTAATGAACTAGCACGATACCGAAACTTGACATTGTATGCATGTAAGTCTTTGTCTCTCAAAATGATTTTGTATGTTGTGTTCTTAAAGATGGATTTACCTTAAGTTACTATGTTTTTGTTATATATTTGCTGTTGTTGTTTGATATTAGAACAACTGCGTCAGGCACAGCAGAAGACAAAAAGATTTAACTGTTTTAAAAGTAGTTCTGAGCACAAGGACACCTAGACTGAGACGACTGGTCTCAGATGACTAGACTGAGACAAGAAAAGTATGGTTAGCAAAACAGCTAGATTTCTCTGTCGCATGGGTGAGAATGTTTAATATCAGCTGACTCTGCAGTAGCTGATACATAATGTTGTTCTTTCTTCCTCATGTCTTATAGGGTTTTGATTTTGTGTCAAAATATGGTCACTCCTTTTCTTTTTTTCTCTTAAGCAGTTTTAGCAATAATGTCATTCATGCATTTTGACTGAACAAGCATGCTTAAATGTGTGCAGGGAAGACAAGGAAGCAATGACCAAAGGAAAATTAGTGACTGGCTTAAAAGATGACTGTTAGTGAAAGATGACAGTTGTTGGAGTTTTTATTGCACTCTGATTTCATTTATTTTCATTTATATAAATTATGTTACTTTGCAAGCAACTACAACTTTGTGAGCACTTATGTCTATGAATTGGAAAAGGGTCCTGTTTGTTTCTTCACAAGGAATATGGTTCTTTTGGGTGTGTATAAATTTATGGCAAGTTGAAACCATTAAATCAATGCAAACTGGTACCATACCCATTTCATGGTGTATACTTTTCATCTTATTGTAGTAGTCTATAATTAAAAGCACTAGGTGTAACTAATTTCTGTTCCATTTTGTCATGCAGCCAGGTTGGGAACTTGTGGATTCAATGGTGAACCATTCAGTTAATGATATCAGTGCTTCAGGCCCCATTCAGAACCCTGAGCCCCTACCCCCAGGATGGGAGGAGAGGGAAGATCCTGCAGGCAGGAAATACTATGTGGACCACACAACTCAAAAAACACAGTGGCAGAGACCTTCTGCATCTGGGTAATATATGATTTAGAACATTATCTCTCTAGTGAAGGAATATGATTATATCCCAGAAAAATACTTGGAGTTAAAGATATGATAGTTGCTAATTTCTACTTCAGATATATTATGTGACCATAATAAATGAAAAATCCAGTCAAGAAAATAATTAGCCCTTATTTTGGCTTGCTTGGACTTGCGAAAATTGTTGCACTTGCCGAGACAAAAGTCACATGAGAGTAGTCTCCTCTTGGATGGAACAATTGGCACCAAATGCGGTCTTAATGTTACTTTCTCCACTCATGCTTGGTCAGCAAGCTGTCTTCAGAGGCCTTGCAAGTTTTCTCACCACAGAAAAGTGTCCTCTATTTCCTAACTGTTTTACTCTCTTCCAATATTTGATGAATATTTGCACTTTAGTTGTGCTCCTCCAAGGTCAGTTGTACTTAAGGTATATCTCAGGATTTCAAATTTATTGCATTTTATTCCAAGGAAAAGATGCTTTATTACCTTTATTTCATTAAGTCTGTTATTTTCTCATCAATATATTTATTTTCTTATTGACCACTTCACTGTTAGTCTGGTCTGATACTTGACTGATTTTATCTATTGATGCCATTGCCTTATATAGTTAAATATGCATTAAAGTTTTAAAAATCAGTATTTGTTTCTGAAAATAATTATTTGTGACATAAGCAGTCAGTATTTTTGTACTGTGGGGTTGGCAGCTATTATTCAATTCTTGATCTGTCAAAATCAAGTAAGATAAAATCCTATCTGGACCAACCTTTTGTAAAGTCTAAATTTCAAAAAGGGATGTAACTGCAAGTGTTCAGTAAGCAACACTTTTTCAAGCTTCCTCAGCCATCATCTGAGAACTGCTGTATGTGAAACTACTAGAGTTGAAACTAAAGGTAATTAAGGTTCAAGTAAACTTTACATACTTTAGTTGAACTCAATGTATACTGTTGCATCAGTCTTGAATTACACTTCTTGACTTTTAAAAAGCTTATTTTCCAGCTTGACTAGAGCAGTACATGATATTTTGTTAAACCTTACTGAACACAATATTTGGCTATACCTTACTGAAAA
Source organism: Potamilus streckersoni (assembly GCA_016746295.1). Classification (NCBI taxonomy): domain Eukaryota; kingdom Metazoa; phylum Mollusca; class Bivalvia; order Unionida; family Unionidae; genus Potamilus; species Potamilus streckersoni. Next base: position 455,319 of record JAEAOA010000528.1, read on the forward strand.
CTGATCCAAATTGCAAAATAAAATTGACTGACTTATTGCAGAGGTCTTGCTAGGGTTGGCAGGTCTAAGGTTCCTAGTCTTAGTTGTATCTCCACAGGGGATGATAAAGATAGACTGTCTTGCCTTGTTTTGGGTTCTTAGGTTCTATTTAGCTACTTCAAAAGGGAGAAGGGAAGATAGGGCCCTTTGCTTCATTTAATGGGTATAACTAATATTTTGTCATCTAACATTTAAAAGTGGATTGCATGCACTATCAAGAAAGATTATCAATCTCTCTCTGAGAGAAATCTTTCATACATGAAAGTCAAACCTCATAAAATTAGGGCTACATATAACTCATGTGCATATTTCAGTCAGTCATCATTGGAGGACCTTATGAAAGCTGCAAATTGGTGATCACATGACCATTTCCTTTTTAACTTTGGACCTCATTGCACCAAGGTGAAAGTATTTTTTCATTGGGTCCAAGAGTTGTGGCACAAACAGTAACCCAGTCTACTGCTGTCTAACAGCAGTGGATTGTTCCACTGTAAGATGAGTAATTTTATTCACTCCCTGAAGGCCATCAGCCGCTGCACTAACAAATTCAGCTGCAATGTAGTGACAATTAATGTATACTGATATTAAAGAGTAACTTTTTGGGTGTGTAAAGCTAATTTTGATTATGTACAACTTACCTGTGACTATTAGTTGCCCTCCACACTCTGCTGACCTACAATAGTCCAAGATCCCTTACAAGAAACAAGAGCGCTACTGTGCATGGGCCACTGGCGAGGAGTCAGACTTGGTCTAAAACTTTTCTAGAATGGATGATAGTACATTTTGCATGGACAAGAATTTTCCATCTGAAAAAAGGTAAGTTACACAGCAGTGACTGGTAAGTATTACATTATTAAAATTAGTTTTATCCTACACACCAAATACATTTAAAGTGAAACTTCAAATTGTTGGAAATAATATTCTGTACATCCCATGATGTTTGTTTATGAGAATAAGTTTGGAATGCATCAGAATTCCAATAGTCTCAATGAAAATTTGAAACAAATTCAGTACATTATTATTGAGACAACTTTTGCACCTTTTTTTAAAAAATGAATAATTTGTGATTTTTATAAGTCTTATGTGATTATGATTTTTAACTTAGATTTAATAATTTTTCAGTCATAATGCTACGATGTCTGCAGTGTGGCAGTTTATAGTGATATCTAGCACTGTGGCATCATAGCACAGACATGTAGCATGATGTCTCACCCAGACACATTAGCCTTAAACCAGGCTGACCAGTCCTAACACTAACCTCTTAATGCTGAGCACCAAGTGAGGCAGCTGTTAGTACCATTTTTTGTATTTCTTTGGTATGACTCTACCGGAAATCGAACCCACGACCTCCCGCATCCAAGCTGGACGCTCTAACTGGAGCAGTTCATAAGTCCCATGTTTCCATTCACATCACATGGCCCTTATCTAGCACCATTTACCTTTGCAAGACAGCAAAGTTTTGCTTAGAGGTTGATATGAAACCATGATTGCAGTGATTATGGCTCAAGTGAACAGGCTGGTAAAACCCACATAAGCCAAAAAGAATTGGATCCCAAAACAATGGAAATGAAGAAAAATATTTTCACACCCTCAAGAAATAGTTTGAATGCTGGCATTTGAAAAGACTGATGATTTTAATGTCATATGGGCATAAACTTGATGACTTCATTTTCTCATGTACTGTCAGAATTTGTCCCTTCAAGAATGGTCCACTTAAGCCCATCTTAAGAGATAAAGCCAGATTGAATTTCTTTCATGGTAGGAGATGCAATCTGCATCAGAGTGTCTTCCGATACCCTCTGACACCTATGCTGTCATCAGTTATCTCTGAAGGCAAGGGGCAACAGTCATCAGGCTTCCTTCTGATACCCTCTGTTACCTCTGCTGTCATCAGTTATCTCTGAAGGCAAGGGGCAACAGTCATCAGGGTGCCTTCCATTATCCTCTGACACTTCTGCTATCATCAGTTATCTCTGAAGGCAAGGGGCAACAGTCGTCAGGCTTCCTTCTGATAACCTCTGTCACCTCTGCTGTCATCAGTTTTCTCTGAAGGCAAGCGGCAACAGTCATCAGAGTGCCTTCCATTATCCTCTGACACCTCTGCTGTCATCAGTTATCTCTGAAGGCAAGGGACAACAATCATCAGAGTTGCTGTCTTCATCCTTTGGATGATCTCAGGTGAAATTTTTGGCAACAGATTCACCTTTCAAGTTCATCACATCTCAGTCAGGCTCATCTTGTCAGGAAACATACTGTGTTGATGGAATCTAGCATCTCATAATGGATGGTATACTCATACTTGGTCTTCACTCAGATCAGCAGCCCTTTAGGTCAACCTATAATTTCCAACCAGGTGGATCTTGACATTCCCAATCCTTAGCTTCAGTTCTTTAAAACCAGAAAGCCTGTTCACCTGAAGCTTATTCTCTGAAATGGAACAGTAAAGCCTCACTGATGCTGATGTGTTATGTAACCTTTTATTTGGATAAACCTAACTTCATCTTGTAGGGTTAGTGAATTGCTAAGACTTCTCAGCAGATCCAAACCAACTCCATTTATGAATGGATAGTTCATTAGTCAGGCTTCATCACTAAGAGCAAATTGCTGTGTATGAGTCATTCACTTGATCTTTTCAATCTATATTTCAATAAAGCCAGCACTGCATGCCCCAATCTGTATTCTGTCTTAACTTGAAACTCAGATAACTTGTTGTGAGGCCTGACATTGTATCTTTGCATGAGATTTTTTTACCAAGCTTTTTGGCTAAAGTGCTCAGAATATTTAGTAATTCAAACTCAAATATGCCAGCTTTTCATTCACATGCAACATTTTGATATGGAAACGAAGCAGTTGGCTGGCATGCAGAGTCGCAAGTTTTTATCTTTGACCCTGTTAATAATGACAGCACTACTTCCTTGCTAGAGGTGGTTGAATATTTTTTGCTAAATTTTGACCTGAAATTTTGCTGACATGAGAATGCCATTTATTTCTAATTACCATTATGTAGATATGTGATTTTCAGTTGTGCTGTGTTAACTTTGGGGGACCAGTTTTATCATTCATGTAAGGACTCGGCCTATTTCCCTCAAAGGGTATCCATTGTAGAAGTCGGATGCACATGCATTTTCTCTTCCTTTATTGTATTGGTATCTGGAATAGTTATTTTCTATGGATAAAATTTTCCATGGTCGTTAAGATATATGTTGGAAAGACACTATATTTTGTTTTTGTGTGAGGTCAGGATTCGAGTGGTTGCATAGTTTATTTCTTTGATGTGATTGGGTATTATTCTCATGGAGAAACATAATTTCCTATAAAATTTTCTTTCTTCAATAATACTTACCCAGTCAAATTACAGGCAATCCCTTCTTATCAATGGGCACTTGAATGATTGGATTTGATGCCAATCCTTTCATCCAGAAAGAGACCAATCTTTCTGACTTCCACCTTGGCAAGCAGAGGACCTTTTTCTATATTATGAAAGCAAACCAAAATATGTGGTTTTCTCATTAGTGAAGGTTTGATTTGTAAAAGTAATGGAAATCTGATGTATAATGATAAATAAATGTTAATGAACTGTACATTTTACTCCAAACTTTGGTTTCATCAGTGTCAGTGTTCTTGAATTGTAATCTAGTTTAGGATAAATTGCTTCTGTAATTGTTTGCAATATTAATTTAACAATATGATGACATTGTTGAGTAGGCTTTTCTTTATTTTGTATTTCAGTTCAAGGAGCACAATAAATATAGCAAGTGGAGAGAATCCAAGGTAAATATACTAGAAGATTATCCTACTAAGTTGGCAAAAAAACACAATTGGTCACTGGCCAAATGTGGTATTGTTTGTATTCATATAGATTGACCAAAGTAGCCTGGCAATTTTACCATACATTTATCCCCTCACTTTGTAGAAAATGCAGGTATAGCATTATCCTATCTATCCAGATGTATGCATTGGTGCATGTATGTATGAGTAATGTTGGACAGATCCTTGTATACCATTTGGCATAGATTTTAAAACTTTGGATTCGTTTATGCACATTGGTTTTAAAATTTTGAACAAGCCCAGTTGGTGATGCTAGGGGTAGGTTTATATTTAATTAAAAAAAACTCAGTTGATCAACCAGAATGTTAACATATATCAAATGAGGGTTTGAATTGATGTATGTGTCAGTTCCTTTAAGCTAAAAACTTGTCAGATCTGGATCCTAAATACAGTTAATGGGCATAAAAAGGTAAATTCAGATCTGTGACTTTTGCTATATGAAAATGGCTTTTGCCTATGGATCTGTTGTTTTTTTTCAGTTGCCTGTTTTTACCCTTGGGTTATAATGCAAAATCTAGTGAAATCCTCTCATATCTATTAATATACACTTGCTGAGCAAGAAAAGACAACTGCAACTGAGATCCATCATTTACCCACTTAGCTCCTGTCTCACAACATGGAAAATATAGACCATTTAAACACATTTATTGAACAGGACAAATTATACATGCAAATAACATTGGCTCATCCTTATATAAAGGAACTGTGCCCCCAGTTTATAACTCTAGAACTTTTGAGATACCCCACTCTGTAACCATATATACAATTACTGAACATTAAAAGAAAAATTCAGATATGCAACTAAAATTATCCTTTGGATCTATTGTTCACCCTTGGGATTAGACCCTGGGGTCACATAGTTTAGGAATTGGTAGGTACACACCTGGGGAACCAAGAAGTACTTAAAGTATTTTTTAGTTCCAGTGAATGAAAATTAGATGCTGGAGTAAATAGACTATTCAGTATTTGAAATATTTAATGAAATAAACTAAACCCTTGTTTGAGTGGCATGCATTACAACATAATTAGATTCTGACATGTAAATGGTGCTATTAAATACAGACCTGTTTACCCGACCGTATTTGACTGTATTTGTACGGAATAAAGCCCATCCGTACGGTCATAAGGTCATTGAACTGAAAATACGATTTGAGGTTGCAATTATTTATAACTTTTTAAAATTAATTTTTTAAGCCGTTTTTTTTCCGTTTCGTTTCGTTGTATCGTCTCTTCGGTCCGCATCCGCATTTTGTGCCACGTCACTTATTTTGACATTCTCAACATCCGGTTGTTTAAACAAAGGAAAATGCTGCCGACAAGAAAGTTTCAGTACGAAACTGATGATGAAAATGGAAAGTCTAACACAGAAAGCAGCATTTTCTACCAGTTTATTTTACTCTGTGGCTATGCCTTAAACCATCGTCAAAAGGAAAACATTTTGTGCATTGCACTGTTTGCAACTTAGACTTTTCCTGTGCACATGGTAGAAGGAATGTCTGTTCACGGCATGTGGAATCGGAAAATCATACAAAATTGAAATCATTAGTGAATGGAAATGGAAACATTTTGTCAATGATGAAAGGAAAGGAAGTCAGTGATCAAAACATACTTCAAAAACAAATAACACGTGCTGTGGCGATTCTATGTGAGTTGATTGCAAATATGAATTTGTCATTGAGTACAGCTGACAAGTTAACGGAAGCAATGAAAAATAATTTATTAACCTTTTCTCCATTCTAGTAACCATTCTAGTAAATATTGACAAAGATGATACTAGATTTTATCAGATAAATAAGATTGCCTTCACCTATCTAGATAAACTTATTATTTTCTAAGTGGATGGGTGGTAACAATGTCTGTCATAATGTTTTATATCAAGTCGTCCTTAACCATGTAAAATAGAGAATTGGCTTTAATTAAAATGTTATGGATATGTGTGAAGCTGAGAAAACAGAATTTCTAGAGAAAGTAACAAAGGTAAACAACAATAAATTTGGTTATGTTGTGGTATTTTTTGTGGTTTTTATCACTATAATATGAACAGGATGTTTAAGTCAGTGGTGTTCAATTTCTGCATATTTGTGCCTTGAAACACAGAATTAACTGAATATCAGCGTCTTTGCAAACTAAGAGTTATTTACACAATATTGTATAGTCATTATGTCGTGTAATACTACATAATGATAATTATAGTATATTGATAGTATCTACTATTTGTGTGCTGAAAATACTGACTGCGGTCTGAAAATACTGACAGGCATTGCTTAAAATACTGACAGGAAAATTTATGGGTAAACAGGTCTGTAAATATGTTTAGTGATAATTTTAAATGTTGTATACAATGTCAGTATTGTGGATCATATGCTGATCAGAGTGGCTGACAGCAAATCATCCATTTCATTAAAAAATAATTATCAATTATGTAAGTAACGAAAAATTGTATCAACATTATGTAATTAATAAAAACTGCACAAATTTATTGACCCATTACTTCATGTAAGTGCTTTGGAAGCCTTATCCATTCTCATTGAAGCTCTTTTGGACGCCTCTACTCCATTCTCATAGACAAGTTTCAATGCCATGCTGTAAACATCAGCCATTTTTATTTGGTTTTTGTAGATTCCCCTTCTGAGAAAATCCTTTATTACTGGATACTTCATTCATTGATGTGAATGATCTTTACATCAGATCCTGTGGTGTCTGTTTAAGATCTAGTCATAATCTGCTATTTAAAATAATGGGTCAGATTCTCCACTCTCCAAATTGGAGGCCATGGATTTTGTTCAGCACTTCTGGAGTTAACACATGATTAGAGTCACTACTATGAAAGCTTCAGTAACTTGGGTAAAGGTTATGAAATTGATGTAGTCTTTATAATTTATCACATTCAGATGATTTAGTGATGAGGCTGTAGAGAGAGAACTGATAAATTTTGAGTATGAGAAATGGCAGCTATGATTAGTCACATGGCTTCACATGGTTGATAGAAATTTTAGGACTGTATGGGATTGAATTCACAATACTGTAAGTTTGTATTTTTATATTTTCACTTTTCATGATAGGGAAATAAATTATTTCTTGAATTTTACAAAAACTTGTTGGTTTTTGCTCTATTCTATTACTTAGTTTAAGACCATAGAGCCATAATAACACGCTGATGTATTTATGCATAAAGATGATGTACTAAGGCTAAGATTATGAACCTGGGGTCAAAAGAGAAAAATATTTAGCAAGATTATGCACTGGTTTAAAGTATGTTTTGTCTGAATCTATTTTCTTTTTGAGAATTCATGTTTACAGTGGCCACTGAAGTGAATTAAAATCTTCATAGGGATGTTTACAATTGGGTTCATCTAACCATCACACTCATCTTTGAATAATATCTCCTGAATTATCTAAGTTGTCTTCATGAAACTTCTTGTAACCTGACTAGATAGCATGTCTTGTAAATAAATGGGCTTTGTCTGATTAGTGCATCCTCTTGTATCCTGACTAGATAGCATGTCTTGTAAATAAATGGACTTTGTCTGATTAGTGCATCCTCTTGTATCCTGACTAGATAGCATGTCTTGTAAACAAATGGGCTTTGTCTGATTAGTGCATCCTCTTGTATCCTGACTAGATAGCATGTCTTGTAAATAAATGGGCTTTGTCTGATTAGTGCATCATCTTGTATCCTGACTAGATAGCATGTCTTGTAAACAAATGGGCTTTGATTAGTGCATCCTCTTGTATCCTGACTAGATAGCATGTCTTGTAAATAAATGGGCTTTGTCTGATTAGTGTTTTAACAGTTATCCCCAGTATTTTTATTTTTAAAAAATTGATGTGGAAGGTTATTCTCTTTGCACTTGCATTAACAGATCTTATTTCTAGTGTTGTCACAGTAGTCTCATCAGACTCCTTGTTTTGAGTGACTGCAGAAAAATGCAGCACGGAGAGGGTGCTTTGAATGAAATTTTCACCTTGAGCCAGATCTGTGTCAAAAATTGAAAGTACATTGGTAATTCATATAAATGCCCATTTTTTGTATTATTTGGAAACATTTCTTGAAATTGAAATTCAGAAGTTGTCTTAATCAGATGTATATTTTCCATCAAACATTTGTTTTTATAAACTCCTTTTATCTCCATTTTCAGTCTTTTAGATCCAGTGCCAGGCATGAATGATGAAAGTAATGAAAGCACTCCTCTACCAAGTGGTTGGGAAGAGAGAATAGATGCTAATGGCAGGACATACTATGTCAACCATCACACACGCAGAATAATCTGGGAACGACCAACAAAGTAAGTATTAGATACTGCATGAATATACTTTAATTTCTCATGTTGGTTATTGCAATGCAATGGGAACAGTTTAGACTGACCTGCAGTCAGCACATTGTGTTGGTGGACCGAGGTGCTGTTTGATTCAGTTGTCACAAGAGCAATAGTTTAACCTGCCATCATCACATAATGCATGTTGAGTCTGGATGTGTGCATTTTTTTTCCTCCATGGTGGCTTGGTGGAATTTTCCTTGGCACCGTTGGCTAGCATATAATAAGCCCTCCCTGTCCCCCCTTTAGCTTCATTGTGTAAGGACAGGGGGGTAGGGATACCACTGATCTCTTCTTTGAGAAGGTCTTCCCATTCCATGTGTCTGAGAAGAGCGAGGACCAGACAATGCATTCCTGCCTCTGACAGCTGAGACATGATGTTGAACTATTTCATTGTACTCTAACGAATTCAAGAAGAACTAAATAAAACTAAAATTTCATCTCATTAAAGTTTAAATTTTTAAAGTTATTGATTATTAAATCTGCCAAAAATGATCCCCAACAATTTAAGCAATTTATCCCCTGAAGAAATTATCTTTTTCTGCAGACAATTGGGTCATGGAATGAGCTAATTTTTTTTATAGCAATCCAGCTCAGGAGAATGAACTTCAACAGCAGAGGCAAAACGAGGCAGCTCAGCTTTATAGACAGAGGCGGCACATCAGCACAGAAGATACTATTAGCAATGAAGACTCTTCAGTACCATCACATAGAGAGGAAAGACCAATGCAGGTATATTTCCTCAACTTAAACTGTATCTAATATGGATTGCCTATGTTCCCTAAAAAAATAGCATGGAACTCTAGGCAAAAAGTAAAAGAATTGTAGTGTTCTATAACTAGTAAGAATAAAATTCCAAAACAAGAATTACTTTAAATTTGGTGACTTCAAATTTATCGACAGCAATGAGCAAGAACCATATATGTTAACTCCTTCCATACCAACCACATGTATATCTACTGCATACATACACCTTGCCTCCACAGTTACTTAAATTCTCTTGTAAACAAGCACTACTAACTGCTGTTGTGAATATATCTGTAGATTTATCTATAAGCAGGTTATGCCAACTTGATATATATATATATATATATATATATATATATATATATATATATATATATATATATATATATATATATATATATATACTTTGTATGTTAATGTTTCAATTTGATTGTAAAAAATTGTCAAGAGAAGGATATATAGGAAAATAATATATTTTTCTTCATGAGATGTCATGATTAATTTTCATTATATTCAGTTTTTCATTAACTTTCTAAATACCAGTACTGCTCTATTGACCCACCACTCTGTCTGACTGCTAAGGTCATTACTATATCGGGTTTGGGCTGGCCATCAAAGCCTGATGATGATGCAGCCAATAACATTTTAGCAGATGATTTTGGGGATGTTGGCTAATTATTTATTTTCCTCATAACGGACTGATATTATATACTGACACTATACATATATAAAAACTAACTACCTTTAGTCTGATTCTTTGATCCCACTGACTTCAACAAGATTCATAAGAAAATCTATTCATTGAATATAGAACACGCTATTTGCAACACTAAAATGTGTAATTATTTTACAGAAAGTTGTATGTCAGATTTGCATACATAATTATTTTCAAATGTTCAACTCATGTTCTGCTGGTAGAAGTAGCTCTTGGTAATATCTGTAAAAGCAGTTAGATGAACATCTTACTGCACATTATGGAGACTCAAAATGCCTTTCTTCTTTCAAATATTGTCAGACTTTTTTTTCATACATTTTGCTGCATGGTTGTTAGTTTAAGATATAATTTTTTTTCTTTTAATACCAAATAAAAATATTTAAAGAAAAAATCTAATTTTTGTTTCTCTTACCCAAAATGAAAGTAGGACTGGTGCTGTCGGTGAACTCCTTGACTTGCAGAGCGTGTGGCTGTTTTATCCACATTTCACTGATTTCATCACCTGATTCATTCTCAATTTCTGATTGACTGAACAAAGATGATAATTAAATGTCAGTGCCAACACTTCTAAAATCAATATTGTCAATTTCATCATCTGAAAAACCTTTTCAGTAGCAAAAGATGTTTCCACTGTCAATCAACACATTATAACACTAGAAATTCCAGAAATTCTCCATTTTCTGTAGCCATATTTAGTATGTGATGTCTTCTGCAGCAAGAACCATTATTTGGTTTATAGTCTACTTTGATTGGTTCAGTGCTCTTTTACTGTCTATTATTGACAAATAAGATTGTCTGTAAAATGAACATTTAGAACAGATCTTTGATCAGATGAGGTATAGAGCACATAACCAGCATGTGGATATGTCCACTTTGGAAGATAGCAGTACTTGTTTCCTTAGATTTATTCAGTCACTATGAAGGCAAGGCACATGTATGCAGTGGATATTCAGGGTGGTGGTAGAGAAAAAGAGTTGAAAGATCTGATGTTTAAGTCACTGAGAAAGCATTACTCTACACATTCCAAATCATAATAAATTAAAAACTAATTTTCATTGTAAGATATGTAACATTGTCCTAAGGTTTGGGACAAATATTAGATAATTTTATGCCAATCTGTTACGTTCCTGGCAGTATGTTTACATTTGTTCACCAAAGTCTTGGTACAGGTTGTGAAATGAAAACATCATTAGAATTTTGAACACAGTTTTCTGAAATTTTATAAATCATTTTGGTGTCTGAACTTTACATCATGCACAACTGGGGAAAAAAAAGCAACAGTTACATCTGTTTAAACAACTCTTCATATATACAATATTTTCTTCATATATACAATATTTTCTCAGTAAAGATAGAAAATGTTGTAGATGGTTTTAAATTGGTGATCAGTTTCAATTAACATGGTATTTTGCTTGAAATTTATTCAAAAATGATTTGATGTGTCACAACTGATTTTTTTAATTGGATATTTTCCATCTCTATTCAGCCTGGGTAACCAGTTCTGATTCATACACCATTGTTACATACTCTTTAAATTTCAAGTTTAAATAACTTTTTGAGATTGGATAAAGGATATTTTATAACAGTAATTCCTTTAAGAATAGAATTGTCACATGCAGTCAGCATGAGTAAAAGCAATTTGTTACTGGCGTTTTAGATAGCAGAGATGTAACATAACCCAGAACTAAAACGATCTGATAGGTTGATGTCTGGGCCTCTCAAAAGCTAGATTGAACCCTTCCCATATTTTTCTCTTTGTGACTCCTAATTAATTTTAAAAAAGTGGTGAAAAATACCAAATAATTAGTTATCTAATTTGCCTGCAGGAAACCTTAAGTGCTCTGATGACATTCAGAATTTTCATTTCAAGTTCTTTAAAGACACTGGTAAATTAATAATATTCAGCCTCTGCTTAGGCTCCATTTGTAGGTCTCTCCTCTTTATGAAGATCGTTTTAATTACATTGAAAACTACAACTTTGTGTTCAAAGCAAAGCACATGAACCATGAATGGGGAACATAATGTTCCTTTTGGTTACCTATAATTTGTGCTCATGTGTCCTGCCCTTACTCAAGCTGTCTTGGTAATGCATCTCAGATTAAATATATCAAGGGGTACCTATGTGGTAATGAACATAAATTTAGAAATTGCTGTTTGTTTTTAAAACTTGATAAAGAATACCAGGGACTGCAAACTGTCCGCTGTTCAGAAATGTTCTCAACATTCTGCTCTGCTAGCATTTATCAACACACTTGCTAGTCAAGTTTAAAAGTAAGGGTCAGGGAGATTTTTTTTCAAATCCAAAAGATGAGCTAAAAGTAACACCATTTTATTCTTTCTCCCTTCTTTCTAGGAACATACTGACATGTCAGTTATATGATGTAATGTAATTGAATGATTTAGATTATGAATTTCTCATCTTCATAAGCATCTTGAGACGTTCTTATTTTCTGGGCAGAAATGGCAGCATTATCAACAGTGTTGAAGTTTCTCTTAAAGGTTTTTGGGTAGAGTGCGGAAGGTGATAAATCAATATGTAGACACATTTCAAATGTGAGTGTGGTGGGGAAGAGAATAAATTAGTACTTGGACTCTGTTAAGATGCCAGGTTCCAATAAAGTTGGAAAGATAATAGATCAACACATGGACTCTGGTGAGACACTAGGTAAATCAACACATGGACTTTAGTGAGATGCAAGGTTCATATGGGGGTGGATTGGGTTGGGGAGGATAACATGTACATACCTGAATTCAGGTGAGACACCAGGTTCAGATAGGGTTTGGTGGGGAAAGATAATAAATCAACACATACTTGGGTGAGAAGCCAGGTTCAAGTGGGAGTTGATTGGGATGGGGAGGGAAATAAATACACGCCTTAACTCAGATGAGACAATGGGTTCAACAGAGTACTTGTTAAATAATGTGAACTGGCTATTATTCCTGGGTACCGTTAGAACTTCAGTTAATTTCACATAATTTAAAGACCTAATGAACAATGAACTGGCTGTGACAACAGTACTACCCCCCCCATTTGCTCGTGTCCAGATTTATGTAGAATGAAAATGTCATTTGTTGCAAAGTATGGAAATTAATAGCCAAGAAATTCATAATACATTAATTAAACTTGTGTTTCAGAGATCTAAATCAGTGGCTTCTACTTCTGTAAGTAAGATATTCCTAGATTGTACTGACTTTTTCCCTCACATTGAAGCTTTTCCATTAACCATCATAAAAATGCAAACCTGTAGTTAAGAGACAGATGAAATAGTGTAACCTGTTGTAATCAGGCCAAAAACCGGACTAAATATTTCTAACAAATTTAATCATTTAATGGGAATTTTTAATGTGACATTAATTATTTGGAACAGAAATATTTTGGCTGCATTTGATGGAGATTCAGAAATTTCTTTTGCCAGATTCTTTTGGCAGTTTAGGTTCCTTCAACTCTTGAATGTCTTGGAATTCATTTTGTAGATAAGTACATTTATTTTTACATGCCTTCCAAAAGGCAGGGCATTGAATGTTGTGACAACAATCCTTCATTGTATCCTCTGTCTGTTACCATGTTTGATTTTAGCACAAATATTTTAGCATTTACATTTATTAAACTTTGTGAATTGTTTGCATTTGGGCTGAAAATGTTTGTGTGTGTGTGTGTGAGCATGTAGCTTTAACAATTTTTCAGTCATATTGCTACGATGTCTGCAGTGTGACAGTTTATCATGATGTCTAGCACTGGGGCATCATGCTGCAGACATGTAGCATGATGCCCCATCCAGTCACATTATCCTGACACAAGGCTGACCAGTCCTAACACAACGTCTTAATACTGAGTACATAGTGAGGCAGCTGTTAGTACGGTTTTTTTAAGTCTTTGGTATTCAAACCTGCGACCTCCGGCATCCGAGGTGAACACTCTAACCGCTAAGCCACCAGAGCAGTCTTGGGCTGAAAAAACAAGATCAATGTGAATGATTACTAAAGAATGGGTTCTGTAAAGTAATACAAATTCCCGATCACAGACCTGTACCAAACTTTTTTGCATCTTTTGAGTTGAGAAGCAGTTCAGAAGTGAAGGTCACTAACTGAAAGAAACAAAACTGTTTTTCACACAATAACTTTTATTCTGAATCACTGATCTGGATTAGACACCGTGGCTGTCTTTACTGGCAGTAAGGTAGAAGCCTGTTGATCTTGGGGTCAGAAGTTCAGATCAGAATCGCTAAAGCTGAAAAATTAAAACTGGTTTCTGCACATAAACTTAGACCTCATGTACTGTCTCTAAAGTGTATGGATGGCTTACACTTTGAGGAAGAAAGAAGCTGATTGATTTTAGGGTCAAAGGTCAAGGTCATTGAGTTAAAAGATGAGAAATGGCTTTGCATAATAAGTTTAGTTTTAAACATGTTTCTTGACCAAAGTTTATGGAGAGCTTGCACTTAATGTTAGGAAGAAACATTCTTCAGTTTGGGATTAAAAGGTTTAAGGTATTTGTAACTTAAAGAAAACTGAGTTATGGACTTTGATTAGACTTTGTGAATAGCTTTCACTTACAGTAAGAAAGAAACCTGTAGATTTGGTTGCCTATAGTTCAGAGGTTAAGATCATAGTAAATCTTGTAAGAAAATAATGGATTCTGCACTGTAAGTTGAGTTGAAAAGCACATGCCTTGACCAAAGTCAGCTGAGACTTCTTGATCAGTAATCTCTGGGATCAACCATGCTCTACTAGAGGCTTCATGGTGGACTATTAACACATTAACCCCTGAGCCAAACAGCTAGGCAATCCTCTTCACCATACATGCATAGAGATAACCTAGAGCAGTGTTAGCCTTAACAGTGCCTGTATCCCTGAGACTTGCTGAGAGTATTTGGCTTGCATATTTTTACAGAGGGAGCCACTTGCAATAAATGTCATTTTCTTATTTATATTCCTTTAATTAAGCTACAATTTGGCATAGCAGTTCTTTATAAAAATTCATACATAATGGTATAAATTTCATGCTACAATCAGAAATAAAACTGATGCATAAAGATAAAATAAATGATTTTCTTACCAATTTGTTTCTCTTGCCATGAATAATCCATAAAAGTCCATTATGAATTCACACTGGATGATTAACACTATCAACACATGAAATTTATTCCATTTTATCTACACAGAAATTCTTCTTTGTCATATTTCTTAGAAACTTAACCTCGTGTGAATACTCCGTCAGAGTCTGTCAAGTAAAAGTCTACTCCAAGTGACTGATGCTTGTAATTTTCAAAATTTTCTGATCTAAATATTGTCACTATTTTTGCCACTATCGAAGTCAATTTTTTTTTTCTATGTTCAGCAATGTTCAATCCATTTATGTAAGCTAAAATTTTATTGGTTAAACTGCCTGCATAATAGGATAATAGGACATTTCTTGAAATCTAACAATGGTTTGCACTGATTTAATGCATCATGCGGGATACAAGCCTACACAAATACTGCCACTTAAACTTGGCACCCAGGATATAAGCTAAGTAAACTCAGCCACACTATCGAAGCACTTGGGAGGTCATACATACCTTACTCGTGTGATCACCCTGTGTCATCACGTGGTTTTATTATTAGATGTTAAATAAGACTATCCATTTGCACATGTCACTTGGCTTGTAGCAAGTGATTATGTGACCCATCACAGCTGTCAAAATGTTTTAGTGGGGTTTAATACTCAATATCAGTTTTCTAGTTTAGTCGTAAAATTATACTTTGACGATACAGAGGTATTTCTGTTGTTGATAGATGAGTTTGTTTTTGAGTTTTTGTATTCTTTGGAATTGATATTTAATTCTCTGGGAAATATACACAAGTGCTGTTCTTCATCAAAGCTTTGGACAAAGACTTTCAGACTTTCAATGGAAATTATAAAGTGATAAAGCTGGAATGTTCTTTTTTGATTCAACGTGGAACTTTAGAAATTTTCTCGTGATACAAAATTCAACGTGGAACTTTAGAAATTCTCTCGTGATACAAAATTCAATGTGGAACTTTTGACAATTCTTAAGTGATACATAAAATTCAGAGTGGAAATTTGTTGACACATCAATACTGCATTCATCTGACATCATCTGCCATCTTTGAACTTTGCAGGGATTCTAACTTGGATTCATTTAGGACATTTTAGTGATAGGACTTATATTTTTCAATTCCGGGATTAATTTTTTGGATTATATTTAATAATGTATTAGTTGACAGCCTGCTCAGGACAGGCAAAACTGATTTTTATGGGATGGTCTCGACACCACTCTGTAACATTGCTGCTTTTCACACTGTAGGGAAGCCTCTGGTGAACTTGTTTGCAAACCAGGCTTAACAACAAACTTCCCTTTTGTTTTTTTCTGTAATGGATCAGAGATAATGGGCATTCAGCTTTCATTGGGATCATTAGTTCATACATGCCTTCCCAACCATTCTGATTGCTGTTTCAAGTTCAACCAAAAGATCAGAACTTGCACTGCTTATATCATTCTCATTGCCCTACTGTGGCCTCAACCACCATTATTCCAAAATCCTCTAGACCATTTTTTATTATTCTTCCTTAGAGGAAGCCATGAATGCATTATTTTGAAGAGCAGTGGTCCTTAACCCTTGGGTTGTGTCCCTAAACTGGGTCACCATGATATTTTGAGTGGGTCGCTGAGATCAGCCTTAATAAGTTGAAATTTCTTAACCTGAGTGGCATTTATAGCATTGAATTGATCACAAGGCTAACATGACAGACCTAATTGGGGTTTCTGTCCAACAAGGTTTAGAACTACCAACATGCTGCCTTTTCCTCCTTTTACCTCGGCTCTTTCGCACAAGTGCAAGTTTTTTTTCTTCACAATTGATAATTTATAATTATTTCAAAATTAAAATTAGTTGTACACCCACACCCTACCCCAAAAACATTTCAATATGTGGAGTAGTGACTGTTGGAAAGTCAGACTAATTAGATAGGAGATCTGGTTGTTCAAGGAAGGTAAAATATATGGAATAAGGACTATTGGAAGTCAGACTGTTTTGATGAACGATGTTGTTTAAGGAAGGTACAAAATATGAAATAATAGTTATTTGAAGTCAAATTGGTTTGATAGAAGATGTGGTTGTTTAAGGAAGGTTCAGTATATGGATGTTGTCTACCAGATGGTAGACAACATTCTGTAAAATCATTCATCTTTATGGGATGCAAGCAAAGTTAGTGAGAATGACATGGTCTGTAAAAAAAATATTGACAATATCTGCAATTAAAATAAACATTTACATAAAATAAACATTTGATTTGTTCTAATGAACTAATCATAAATCTCTAAGTTTAATTAAATCCACATCTACGAAGACAATTTCCATCACTAAAGATAGATATATTATTGTAAATTTAAATCAGTCTCCAACACCCGAGACAGAGAAATTATTGTAAGATTTGTAAATTTCAATCAACTTGCATTAATTGCAGGATAGGTATAGTATTCCACAAAAACCATGTTTTACATTTTCCTCCACAATATGCAACAGATTGTTCTGGCAATTTTCATATTTACATTAATCTTTCGAACATTTAATCAGCTCTATATGATATAGTTATACCTTATACATGCATTCATGAACACTGCAAATTTTCAGGTCATATTTGTGACTGCACCAGTGGCCACAATGGTTAAAGCATCTGCCTCGGATGCAAGAGGCTTCAGGTTCAAACCCCAGCCAAGTCATACCAAAAATTACAAAAACGGTACTAGCATCTGCCTCACTTGGCACTCAGCATTAAGAGGTTAGTGTTAGGACTGGTTGACCTGGTGTCAGGGTAATGTGACTGGGTGGAACATAATACTGCATGTTTGTGGCATGATACCTCAGTGCTAGATATCACTATAAACTGGCACAGTGTGGACATGTAGCAATGTGACTGAAATTTTTTTAAAGTTCAGTTAAAAATCTAAATCACAGACATACACACTAATGTTATATTTAGAACAGAGCACATTTTTACATGTTCTCAAATTGAACAAATTCTGCAGATCTTTTGTACACAATTTTGCAATAAAGTTTGAATGACTTGCATGAGACTTTTTATAGGCTTTTATGAATGAGAGTATAATTTTATTTCCCCATGACATAATGGTACTCTCTTTATCTACCACTTTAAAAACATTAGGGATATTGTGATGTCTTCTTCCTGTCCATAAATTCATCCAATTGGTCCATCTGTTCATTTCTTCATACTGTACCTAAATTGCTGCATGAAATTCACAAACCATTGTAGCTAAATTGCCATTTGAGAGATCTGCAAGAAGGGTGTCCAATTTTGGCATCCCTGGAAGGGAAGTTCAAAGCCAAAAGAACAGAAATTTATATTTCAAGAACTTGTTCCAAGATTTTCTTTATAAATGCATCCATAGCAGAAAGACATATGGGTCACTGATTGAGGTGGTGGTGGTTGGTGGTCATGTTGGGGTTGTTTGCAGTGAAATTTATGTCAGTTTGTAATGGCAGGTCATTGCAGTTGTTCTAGTTTTCTTTGGCATGAGCATAAAAAAATTTGAAGTTTTGGCATTTATCATTTTTCATTTGTTAAATAATTGCATGTGGAGTAATGAGTTTGATGGGTGCTCCCATTTTGAAAAGCTTATGGATATAGGTATGGAAATCTGTGACTATTCATAAATTTTTCCCCATCTGCTGTCTGTGAAAGCTCACATCAAAGTCAAAATACAAATATATTATTTATATGTATTTTTTAAAATGAGTTAGTTTTTTGACCCTACCACATTCCCTTTTGTTTTTGTTTTTTTTGTCAGATTAACTGTGTTTTCTTTGGGAATTAATTTAATAATGTTCTCCAAAATTGAGTTTTGTTGCCTCCAGGTTTCATAGTAATCATTTATCCATCTGTCCATTCATCCATCCCACTTTCATTTCCACACAGTGAGTCTCTTAATTTTTATTGGATTCATCTGGATACTGATGAGATATTGACAGTATTCATTTGTCAAGTGTTCTGCATCATTATTTATTTTGACCCAATATGTCCCATGATTATGATTTGATATGAAACAAATCTGGCATTCTGCTTAACATTGTTGAACTTTGGCTGAGTTTAATTGTCAGCTTTCTGTTTCATTATTTTTAGGAGCAGTGTAGTAACATAACTTAAGCAAAAAAAGATTTTCAGCTTCATATATCATTGCTTAATGGAGCTATTGCTGCTGATTGTTGGGTCCTTTTTTTGTACATAGTTTTATATTGATGAGGTCTCTGCTGGGTTCCATTGTTAGCATTCTGCATCATTGTTGTACCTACTGTTACAAATGTATCTGAATATCTGTGATATATGAACCTTCTTCCTCAAAACTATACTTCCCAACCTTCAGGACAAAATTGGGGAACATCATTTCCAAAATGTGCTTAGGGTATTATGTCTGCAATCTATGTGCACAGATTTTCTATGCTTTTTTAAATTTCTCTTTTGTCTCTTTGTATAAATGTTGAAAATGCATTTTTGGTTGTACAAATGGCAGCCATCTAATGATGTTATTTTTATTACCTATGAAAATTACTGTAAACTTTAAACAGTGGAAGTGAATGGCCTACAATTTGTTAAATTTGAACACTTAATTGCCTGGTACATGCACACTTCATTGGCAGTATCTTATGATTTGGAAATAAAAGTGGATTCTCATGTGTTGATATTGCTATTAAACACTTGCTCATCTGGCAACCAGCTTCCCATTGCAAAATCTACTTTCTGTTGATTTTTACAGTTACAAAACATCACAAAGCATATAAGAATAAAAGTAAGCAATTATTTACTGGGTTTTCATTCACAGGAGCATAATGTGTTGGAGTGTACTTGCACTTGAGGGAAGTGTAACAAAAAGTATGGAAAGAAGAGAGGGGGCATAGTTAAACTTACAAACCTTTTAATCACTGTGATTATTCTAAGTCAATGTAATGTTTTATGTTTTTAAAATTGCTGTTGATTAAGTTTGCTGGAATATTTAAAATTTGTTTTCCTTTATTTCAGAGTCAGCCAGAGTTACCTAGCGATGAAGAGCCACTTCCACCAGGCTGGGGTCTAGGCAAAGCTCCCAATGGCAGAACCTTCTATATCGACCATAATAATAAGATTACTCAATGGGTAAACACATGTCGATTTTGCATTGAAATCAGTCATAGAGCTGTAAGGAGTGAAATCACATTTGTATAGTACCAGATTTTATGGATTCTGAGATTTCTCCAATGCATCAGTTTTAGACCCAATGGAAAACTGTTATGACAGTAGGACTCTTTCTTTATGAATTGATGAAAATTGGGTATTTTGTAAAATCATGACAGTTGGAGTGAACAAATTAAATGAATTTACAGCAAATGCTGCCTCAGGATGGCCCAATCAGATTCTGGAAAAAATACTTTAATTTATAAATTACCATAAATACTCACTTTTAAGTCAAGTGTAACTACAAACTGCACAGACCTAGATCTGCCACCACATAATGTTCCAACAGATCTGGGCCTGTGTAGTTTGCTAGAAGTAATCAGGAAAATAACACAAACTTAGATCTGATAGCACTTTATGTGACAGCAGATCGGGTCTGTGTAATTTGCAGTTGGACATGACATACCAATGGGTATAAACATGAGGCACAAAAGCAGAGAATAATAGTAGAATGAGAATGGGAAGGAATCAGCCAGGGTTTGAGATCAGCTTGTAAGACCATTTTGACTTAACGGTTTTCAAAAACTGATCAGTAGAATATCTGTTTTACTGATCCTTGTACAAAGAATTGTTAGGTAATACACTCTGTATAAAATTGTAGCCATAACAATAGAATTAATAATATTAATATTAATTAAAACTTAATCCTATGTAAATCATTTTTTTAAAATAAAATCCACATTTTGTGCAAGATCCTCTAATATACTGGAAATCCCACAATTTTACGATCATTTTTGGTGATATTTTATCTCAGCATGTTAGTAACATAATATTTGAGTGAATCACATATTTAATTCCCAACTGACTTGAGTGTGAGGTGCAGTACTCAATCAGGATCCTCATGATACTCTGGTTCCTTTTTCACATATTTAATTCCCAACTGACTTGAGTGTGAGGTGCAGTACTCATCAGGATCCTCATGATACTCTGGTTTCTTTTTCACATATTTAATTCCCAACTGACTTGAGTGTGAGGTGCAGTCAATCAGGATCCTCATGATACTCTGGTTCCTTTTATAAGGTGGATGCAGCAGTAATATTATACTATGTGTACTCACTTATAAGTTGAGACAAGTTTGCAAGTCTACTTCATTATTATTAGGTGCTTTCAATGCCTGTGGTGACCATTGTGTTCAGTCAGCTTGAAAGAAAAGAAAGCTTGTGGAGTTGCTGGCCTGTCTTCTATCACAGGCTTTGACTGAATCACAGATAAGATTGCTAGTGCAAGAGGTGACAGTGCAGTCAATGACATTGGATAAATTTGTCCTAACAAATTTCAGATGACGGCTTGAAGCTGTTTGAGATTAACCTCTATTAGGCATCCAAGTGGGCCCAAGACTCCCTGCATGTCTGAGCTTGGCTTAAGACCTGTAAATCTGGGCTCATTGTGTATATTTTTGATGTTGACAATCTGTTTGCTTGCCATCCAGGCCATACACTGGTTCCAGCTGCCAGCCAGTAGTCTGAGCCAGCCGACCGCCATTCCGGTTCATGATTGACCACGACTTATTTTGGCAAGCAGTGCCAGGTGACCACCTCTTAGTGCATGGAGTTATTCATTTTTCCAGATAGCTAATCCGTCTGACCCTCTTCACATTACAAGTCCCCCCCTCTTGAACGCCCCTTTCCCCCTTCCGACCAACAGCCACCTCCTCCTTGAGGCCAGAATTTGTTGGCACCAACAAGTATGTGTTCAAAAGTACTCCTCATGAAAGGCCACCCTGCTAACACGAACAATGGCCAGCAGATTAGTGCAAAATTATATTTACCCCTCACAAGCGGCTGCATTTTATTTTGTAATATGTATCCAGAAACAGTATTTTATTCTATAACGTTTAAGTAATCCGATTTCTATTCCCTTGACCATTACTAAACTATGTTTTACACTGTTGTAGAGATTATGCTGTTGGACAACCAGCCAGTGAGTCAGGGATAACCTCAAATACTTTGCATACACCAGTCTTACAGTGGAGTGGATGGAGTTAAACTTCAAGGCAAATGTGGTACAAATAGATAGGATTTTGCCAATTTTCAAATGCCTGCTCCTGCCAATGGCAAGCCAGGTCTATCAGGAACTGTGCCTCAGTAGATTTTGAAGATGATGGTGATAATGATCAGCCGTCTTTCTTTCTGTTACCTCATTCATTTAAGGATAAGAAAATTTTTGGCTGTCTGACAGTAAAATACAGGATCTGGGCAACTTGTTTTTTTTTAAAGAGTCGGCTACCAGTGTCTTTTTCATCATGCTGGTACCATTCATACACTTCATCATTAAACCACTGTACTTCGATAAGAATGATGTGGCAGTGAATATGTCTTATCCAATGTTCTTTAGAATGAATAAGAATATTCTATATGCCAACTCCATGTTGGTGCAAAATATGGTTTAATTTTGCCTTTGACAGACTGTTTCTCTAGCTATTTTCCAGCTGACAATAAAATAAAAGCTGGGAGTGCCAGTTTGTGGGACTCAGTCAGGATTGCATAAATGAGTAACATAGCAACACATCATATGATAGCAAACACCCTGAATGTCTTCCGCACATCTCAATCTGGCAAGATGAGACACCTGTCTTCATGCTAAAGCTCTATCTTGCCTTGGCTTTCTCATCTGCATCCTTTGGCACACCAATACTGTTTGTATAGTTGAGACTGTGAGGAAGCAAGCAAGCAAGCATGAGAACTGCTTCACCATATTGAACTGCTTCCTGCACCGACTTTCAGGCTAAATCAGTATGAACTACCAAAGAGAGATGATCATTGGCAAAAGGAAAATATGATGAACACAACTTGATGGCATCAATTTCGACCACTTTCCAACTTTAGTTAGCAACATGCTCCTCAATTCAGAAGGCAATATAAAGAGAAGTGGAAACCAGGATATTCTTCCCCAAGCCTCCAAACAGCCATCATAGACTTGCCCTCCCAACCACATGCATACAGTCTACTGGTTGGTGGCAGACATTTTCTTTCTCTGGAAAAGGAATGGGTGATCAAAATCATTATGGAGGACTTAAGATTTCTTTTATCTAACCACTCTGCTTTCAGCTTTTCCGTTTATGATGAATTTGACATCCAATCAGGAGAAGGTAAAACAAATTGCAGATCTCTTCATTATTCAACAGGTGAGCAGTTAAAATATACTCTTTAGGCAAGACATAACAGTATGCTCTTTGGATTACACAATAAACACATGACAATGAGCTGTTTAGACAGGAGGAGAGGTATTGTTGGATGGGATTGTGTTAGATTGGATGAATATGACACAAAGAGTGGGCATGCATTTATGAACTTTTCATGCCCTGCAGTTGCTTTTGTGGCCTTGAGTAAGGTATATACCTATATTTGCTTCAGCCAGGCTGCAGTTTGGTACCTTAATGCACTTGGGGTAGTGTGGAGTGGAGTGAGTGTTAACATGATTTCCATTTTGATCCTTTCAGTTGCTTTATGCAGGCTAAGTTTAGCCCTTATGAACCACTCCTGGGCCCAGTAGACTTGATCTGAAGTAGCATTTATCACATTCATTTCAGGAGGATCCTAGAAAGCCTCGATCAACAAGTGTTCGGAGAAGTGGTGCAAGTGAAACACCAGAGGGTATATGGAGAAGTTCTTCAAATGAAGACCTGTTGAAAAATCTTGGTCCTTTACCAGTAAGTCAGCAGTTAACAAATAGGTTGTTGTTTAATTTGGTATGTGTTTGCACCATTAGTTAACCTTGGTGAAATAAAGGAATCTATTTTACTACCCCTGACTTTAGTCTGAATGTTTCACATTGGTGTCAATACATGAAAAAGCATGAATATATATGTACAGCCTTTCTTGCATCTGAACCAATCTTTCAAGGTCCTAGGCAACAGTTTCATAGCAACTGTTCCACTGGGAAGATGCAGACGGGCCATAATTGTACATCCATGTTCATTATTTGTACATTCTTGGCTAAGTTTTGCATTTATATATTTCATATTCCAACTGAGTACTATGGTTGGAACTGTTCAGTCAAATGTACCATTATGTCACATGACTTTATAAATGTTAGGTTGGTTGTCAAGAGTCCCAACAGGTTGCCTCTGCTGAGTGTACATGGAAGATGTGTAGGAACAATAGTGTGTTTTCAAAAATAAATGGCTAAGAACTAATAACGCAAAACTAATTGACTGAGTTTTTCTAGACATGGATTGGCTAGGATTGTTGTACTGTTCTTCATTAAGTAAGGTTGCCTACCTATACACTAAATGCATTTCAGTCTGTAAAAAAAACTATTTTTCAGATGAGCATAGTTATTTAATTTTAATTCCTCAGATATTTGTTTTGATCAGAATTTAATGTTGCATGCATGGACAAATATTGTTTTTGTTTATAAGAAAGAAATAATAATAACATTGTATTCTTCTTCTTCATCATTTTCTTCCTATTCTTATTATTATTAGTAGTAGCAGTATTAGTATTATTATTATTAATTGTATTCATATTTTTCTCTTTTTGGGGAGGGTTCCATTGGGAGATAACCTCCTTTCTTTTGTGGAATTTATTTTTTTACCTTGATGGTATCTGGTAAGGAGTACGAGATGAGAGGCACTATGGCCAATTTCACTGTGCAGGAATGACCATATTTTAGAGGAATCGCCCCATTCCACTGTACTGATGGCTTTGCTGGTGATGACATGGGATTTTTAGTCTTTCATATGTTTCTGTCTTTCATATGTTGTAGTATACAATTACCAAAACATTGATTTATGTGGTGTGCTTACCTGACAGAAGATGCATCCAGCATGTGTATACAAAAATATCTCCCAAGCGAAGAAATGTGATGGGGATTTTATAAATGGGTAACTACCACTGTTCAGGAATAGCCACAGTGATTGTAATCCATATTTTATTTTTTAAAAAAACAGCTGAAAGGAAAAAGCATTCATATTAACAGATGTCAACACATGATGTAGTTCATATTGAATAGTAACTAGAAGGATTTTGCTTTTAAATTTAAAAAAATGAGATAAATACAGTTTTCATTAAGATGAAAATATCTTGCATTTCATAAATTTATTTTTAACAATGTTGTAACATAATAACAAATATTGATGAATAATTATTAATTAAAGCTGAAAGAAATGGATTTTAATACATTTTCTACTCTATTTTGTAGCCTGGCTGGGAAGAAAGAACACATACAGATGGAAGAGTATTTTATATTAACCACCGTAAGTATTATTTAACTGAAACTACTACATACATTACATCATTATAGAATATAGATGAGATTTCTGGGTAAAAACATTAGTAATTGCCAATATACACGAAGAATCATATAATTGTTTTCTTGGAAGACAAAATTTGGCAAGGTTTTCAAACGCTCTGAGTGGTTTTGTTGATTTACTGGACCATAAAGTCATGTGATTTATTGTTCCTATTTCTGATTTGATTTTCAGGATAATTATAATTTAGGCTTGTATCTCATGTGTCATAACGAACAAAAGTTTTGCACGTCATTAAGGTGATCTTGCATAAGACTGACAACTCAAGGTGTCATATTTCTGATCTAACTTTGATAAAACTTGGAATATAGGTTTATATCATCAATGTCTCAGATGAATTTGATATGCATACAATTCCATGCATGTTAATAAGGTTATCTTGCATCAGATGAGCTTGTTACCACTCTAGAGGTCATTTTTCAAGTCTGATTTACATAGGACTTGGAATATAAAATTTAAAGTTTAATAATGAGCATTATCCCTGCAATTTTATAAGTTGATCTCTCTCTTTCTTGCACACACACACACACACTGGATACCATATTTCTGATATGAAATTTTGATCAAGCTTGCCTGGATTATATTCACTCCATAATTCCTGTTACAAATACAGAGACTTAAAAATGTCCAATAGTTTAGACAGTTATCTTTCCATTGCTTTATTTTACACATATTAAGTCTTTATTATTTTCTGTTATAACATTATTATGTTGTGATATCCATCCTGCATATTACCAATTTTGTTTCAACATGTAAGTCAGTTATCTATGAACTAGATGTATGAAACTTTATGGATGGCCTGCACTTGAGGTAAGGAAAAACCCTATAGATTTTGGGGTGAAGGGTCATGATAACTGTGACTGACAGAAATATGGTTTCTGCATAGCAATTTCAGTTATTAACTTTGTATCTTCACCAGAGTTTGTGGATGACTTTAAATTTGAGGAAGAAAAAAAACCTGGAAGAAAAAAGTATTTGGCATAATGATTTGTGTTCTTGAATGTACTTTAAGTAAAGTTGGTTGAGTGCATTCAAAGGTCAGAAATCATTGTCAAGGAAGACCAATAAGAAAATAATGGTTTCTGCACATTAGATTTAGTTAAAGACCATATACCTTGACCGAAAGGTCAAGATTATTGAGAGCCATTGGCCAACCATCCATACCCCCATTAGTGCATCCATAGAGAACTATATAACATAACACAGTATGGCTAGAATGGCATATTTCATACACAGTTGTCTCTTTTCACTTTACTGGTCATATCCTGGGTCAGCTTATGTTATTGTCTGTCTATCATCCATTTGTTAGCAGAAGATTATTACTAAACTACTTGGAATGAAACTTTACACATACATTTTTTCCGTTTTCTAGTTGGTTCTAAATACATATTGTGCTGCTTGAACATCCATAGAGTGGCAACAGGGGTCATCTTGAAAATCTTGTTACTGCTACTCATCTTCAGTGGATGGCCAAATGATGTTTAGTTTGTCCTAATGAAAATGGTGTTAATTTGATGTCCAATATGGCCACCACAGCAGCCATCTTGAAAATCTTATCTGCTCATTTTGAACAGAAGGACATATTGTTATGGAGTTTTTGTCAGAAGTGATAAGTAATATTGTCATGGGATTTTGCCAGGAGACTTCTCATGAGTCAGATGTCTGGTTTGTTAGAAATTAAACTGGTGCTGTTTGAACATAGAGTATGCTAAAAAAAATCTTGGAGTTTTCACTAAGAGGCAGCTTGTGATGTCTGGTTGGACATAATTAATAAGTGATGCCTATCTGACTTCTAGTATGGTTCCCCAAAAAACTATCTTTAAATTCTTGCTATTGTTACTTCAGGGTGACTGGTCATGTTGATATTTGCTTTCAACAGACTTCTTCTAGTCAGGTTGGTCATAAATTGAAATGGTGTCAATCTGATATTCAGTATGGCCTCCATAGCACCCATCTTGAAAATTGTATCATTACTCTTCCAAAATCAACAGTTTTTGGTTTGGTGCCTAGCAACACATTTAGTGGCAATTGGAGTAAAGTACCTTGACCATGGATACTCCATTGCAGCAAAGTGAGGGGGTTGTGAGTCCAGCACACTGACCTCTGAGTCACTGTGGCTACTCTTTGTCCTAATTTGAAATGATGCCAATCCGACATGTAATATGTCCCTTGCAACTATTTTGAAGTTAATTCTAAAGAATATCAGAATTGGTTTCAATGCTAAAGCAGTAAAAAGAAAGAAATGGTTTTTGTTTTATCTCTAGTGGTTCTGCTGTTCATAGACATGAAGAACTTATGAGATGGCATGTTATATATACATCATTCATCACACATCCATCCATTCATTCTGACATCCATTATCACTGCCACTATGGTGATGTTGAAAATCCTGTTGCCTCTAATCCTTCATTATTTTCATTTGGTGCCCAAGCTAATTACAGGCAGTAAGATATTTCTTAATTGGTTGGTTTGTATTTCTTCAGCAGTGTAATTGGTTGTTTTGCATTTCTTCAGCAGTGATTGCACTCAGATCACTAGGTCTATTGCCACTTGGTAGGCACTTGATTCAGTCAGTGGAAAATCAGCAGTAATGATTTATCATCTTTGGTTTATGGGGTAATTTTAATGTATTGTTAGGGCACCACAGAAAGCCGCTTTCTTTTGTCAAAAGTGAAAAATTAGGTTTGATATCAGAGTCTACATTAAAATCTGTTCATGTAAAGGCTGTGCATCTCATTGCATTTATTTAAATTTTGTCATCGCATATTATGTGAAGCAATATTAACTAATGATAATCATGTTTTACCTAAATTGTCCAATAGATTCAACAGAGACATGTCTTACAAACTGAACTCAACAATGTAAACTGAATTCCACAGACATGTCTTGCAAACTGAACATGGCTTGCAAAGTGAATTTAAGAAAGACATTTCTTGCAAACTGATATATCTTGCAAACTGAATTCAGCAAAGATGTGTCTTGCAAACTGAACTCAATAAAGACATGAATTTGACAGAAATTTCTTGCAAACTTAATTCTATCATAAAAAACAGTCAGATATATATATATCAGATGAAACGATCATAACAGCATGAGGTCAGTATTTTAATTCCTACTAACTGTAAGCCTAAATTGCAGATTGGGTATAACAGTGAAGTTCAAATTGGATCATTATGGTAATTGTATACTAAATGTATGTTTGAAAATTTTGGTAAACGTTGAAGCTCTTTTTAATGGCCATGTTAACATAGAAATTCTATATTTGACATCTTGAAAATATTGTTATTGTTACTTCAGAGGAAGAAATAATGACTTGGGGTTTTTACCAAAAGACTTCTTAGGTGTCTTGGTTAGTCCCATATGAAAACATCTATGTTCATCTAACATCCATTATGGCTGCCATACCAGACAGCTTGTAAACTTTGTTGCTGCTGTACCATCTGAATGGATGGTCATATCAGCATGAAGTTTTTTTTAAAAGACTGCTTATGATGTCCAGTTCAACCTACTTGAATATCGAGCTGATTTTCAATCCAATCTGGTCACCATCTTGAAAATATAGTTATCACTTATTCTCCTGAATGGATCACAATATATGGAGTTTTCACCGAAAGACTGGTGCTGATATGACATCCATTATGGCTATTTTAATTGGTAGGCATTTTGAAAACCTTGCTATTGGCTTCTAATAATAAACCTGAAGTCATATCAAAATGGGAATTAACAGAAGATTTCTGATAATGATGTAAAGTTGATTCTAATGAAAATGATGCAGACCTGGTATCAAATATGGCTGCCACTTTGACCATCTTATCAATGAGAAGAATATCAGCTCCTTCAAGTGACTGAACTTTTGTTTTTGTTTGTTTTGTTCGTGATTTTAAATTTCATTTACATTTACTTTTCAGAGGATAGAACAACACAGTGGGAAGATCCCAGGTTACAGAAGCTTGGTGGACCGGTTAGTGAGACCTTAGATAGTCTGTCTTTTCTATTACAGTATGAAATAAAATGTTTACAATGTAAAGTTATGACATATATGCAGACGATGTGACAGGACATTCCACTTTGAAAAATTTAAGAGCAAGTGAGATGGTATGACATAACTTGTAAATTTATGTGATGAGAGGAACCTATAGTTAGTCCATATGTTTTCAAGGGTGGTAGTTGTTCTTCATTTGGTAGTTTGTGTGATCAAATTTTTCTTTAATTGATGATTAATTTATTAAGTGGGTTATGTGACATATTCTACCTTGAAGAATTTAAGAGCAATTGATGCCATACATGTAAATTTCTGTGATGAGAGATACCGATTGTCATTCCATGTGTATTTAATCTCTTACCATAAGGTCTTGCAGTTCATATAGCAGTCTGTTTTCATCTATAGAGGTTAATTGCACAACACCAATTTTATGACCAAAATGTTGCCAGGAGCAGAATCTTTGGATCTAGAAATAAAATGTTTCATGAAATAAGTTCTATTGTGACATTTATATTTATTGTACTTGATGTATTTATTCCTTTTCTTTCAGGCTGTACCATATTCAAGAGATTACAAGAGAAAATATGATTATTTTAGGTCAAAATTACGGAAACCTGTAAGTGTTTATGATTCATCATTTTTAGAATGAGATCAATAAAAGTCCAGTCTACTTTTTATTTCAACTAAAACAATATTACAGTAAAACTCAAGATACTTTGCTTTCATTGATAGAGCTTTCCAAAGCATTTATTTTCTGATTATTCATACCATTTTTGTCATCTTTACAGAAGTACAATTCATTAGGATGCTTGGATTTATAAGTTGTGTTTGAATTAAGATTATTGTGTATAAGTCAAGTCTAACTGCAAACTGCAAGATCCAGATCTGCTATCACTTAATTCACCAGCAGGTCTAGGACTCTGCAGTTTGTTAGGAATATGATCAGTAGAACCAACAATATTTTTCCTGATCATCCAGTGCATTATATCATGGCAGATCAAGGTCTGTATTATTTTCAGTTGGGTCTGACAAATAAATGAGTGTATATGGTATATATATATGTTGTGGTTAACATCTTTTAATTCCTTGCTTCATTTATTTTAAATCCAACTGCAGAAGCAAATGTTAATATATGTACTTTTAAAAGATCTTAATGTTGCTTCTGAAGAAAATGAAAGTGTATGCAGCAGTGAATTGAAATAAAATAGTAATTATCTCACACTCTATTGAGGAACATAGCATTTATTTTTAAAACAAAAAATTTAAAATTTATTTTGACTATGCAAACATTTTCCATAGTTAGTGGTCTCCATGCTGTAGTCCTGAAAATTCCTGTTTGCAGATGATTGAAAATATTTTATTTATTATACCCCCTTCCTGTACACAAAATTGAAGGATGGGGATATGATGGAGTCATTTGGACCATATGTTCATCACACTTCTGTGTACCCTTGTAGATATTAAGATTAAGATGGTTTTACTGTTGTATCATGACAAGGCATTGTGTCGGGTAAAAAAAAATTAACCCTGAACAGCATTTTAAGAGTTAAAGCAATGTCTGCTACAAATTGCATTCTTCAGTCCATCACTTATTTGTGCCATTAATATTTCCAGGACCATTTGAGATATCTTCATAAAGCTTGATGGACACGTGTATCATGAAAGAAGTTTGTGTTCAGTATATGATTTTGTCAGATTAGTATTTTTAGAGTTTTTTTTCCATTTTTAGTTTGTTTTTCATGAATCAGAAGAGCTTAGGAGATGGTCTGATGTCTGTCTGTCTGGCATTCAGTGTCTATCCATCTGTTTGAATAAGTTTGATATCACTACTTGTAGCATTGCCATGAAATTTTTCACACACATTTATCATGGTCTGCCTAAGTGGTTAGAGCATTTGGCATGAATGCAGGAGGTTACAGGTTTGAACCCAAGCCAAATCATACCAGACTTATAAAATAATACTAACAGCTGCCTCGCTAGGCACAAAGCTTTAAGAGTGTTGTATTGTTAGAACTGGTCAGCCTGGTGTCATGATAATGTGACTGGGTGGGACATGATGCTATAAGTCTGTGGCATGATGCCTGAGTGCTTTACACTACTATAAACTAGCATGCTGCTGACATTGTAGTGATTTGACTGAAAATGTTTTAAAGCTTGTGGCCATCTTGAAAATATTTTTAATGCTACCTCTTTAGGATGGTCATGTAACACGAGATTTTCAGTAAAGACTTATGATGTCTGTTTAGTGCTGATGAAAATGGTGCCAATGTGAAATCCATTCTAGCCACCATGATGGCCATCTTGAACATCTTATCACTATTACTGCAGACTGGATGTTTATATCAACATGGGGGTTTTCACTAAAAGTTTTATGATGTCTGGTTGGTCCTGACTGAAGATTCATGTCCATAGTCATGTCAACATGGGATTAAAAGATTCATGTCCATAGTCATGTCAGCATGGGGTTAAAAGAGTCATGTCCATAGTGATGTCAGCATGGGGTTAAATGATTTATGTCCATAGTCATGTCAACATGGGATAAAATGATTCATGTCCATAGTCATGTCAGCATGGGGTTAAAAGATTTATGTCCATAGTCATGTCAGCATGGGCTTACAAGATTCATGTCTATAGTCATGTCAGCATGGGGTTAAAAGATTTATGTCCATAGTCATGTCAACATGGGATAAAATGATTCATGTCCATAGTCATGTCAGCATGGGCTTACAAGATTCATGTCCATAGTCATGTCAACATGGGGTTAAAAGATTCATGTCCATAGTCATGTCAACATGGGATTAAAAGATTCATGTCTATAGTCATGTCAACATGGGGTTAAAAGATTCATGTCCATAGTCATGTCAACATAGGATTAAAAGATTCATGTCCATAGTCATGTCAACATGAGGTTAAAAGATTCATGTCCAGAATCATGTCAGCATGGGGTTAAAAGATTCATGTCCAGAGTCATGTCAGCATGGGGTTAAAAGATTCATGTCCAGAGTCATGTCAGCATGGGGTTAAAAGATTCATGTCCAGAGTCATGTCAGCATGGGGTTAAAAGATTCATGTCCAGAGTCATGTCAGCATGGGGTTAAAAGATTCATGTCCAGAGTCATGTCAGCATGTCCAGAGAATATTTCTGGCACAGTTTGAAGCAAAACTTGGTATGCATATATGCATTAGAACTAGTCACAGAGTCATGTGAAAATGTTATGTCATCAGTATTGTTAAAGTTATTTCCCCTTTCTTAGCTCAGCAGGTCATCGACCAAGTGAATTTTTGGGATAGTCTGTAGTCTATTATCTATCTGTCCGTTAGGATAAGTTTGTGATCACTACTAGTTCTAAACTACTTTCAGTGTTGCTATGAAACTGTACATAGTCATCACATTGTCCTGTTGGCTCTAAATGAAAACTGTGCAGCTCAGACATCCAATATGACCACCAGAGCAACCATCTTAAGATGTTTATCACAACTACTCCTAAATGAATGGTTAAATCAGCATGAAGTTTCCACATTTTCATCAGTACTCAAATTTGTGGAATGAATATGCTGTTGCATCAATTGAACAATCATTGTTTGTTGGGATTTAGGAACCTCAAAGTCCTTATAGCTTTTTAGGCCACAAAAAGTGATGCAGTCACAGTGGAATTAGTAATTGTTTTTGCTCATTTACAGGCAAATCTTCCAAACAAACTAGACATAAAAGTCACCAGGAAAAATGTGTTTGAAGATTCCTACAGAATCATCATGAGTGTCAAGAAACCAGATCTCTTGAAGGCCAGGTAACTTTTTTCTTTTCCAGAGAGATATTTATTCATGTAAAACTATCAGAAAATTGTTATAAATATATCAGCACCATGTATTACAGGACCCCTCAGATTCCTATCAGACTTCCATAACCACAGATAACTTCAGGTTTGTTTTGTGTGATATTATAAATTATCAAATGATGTCTTAATAGAACTTAAAGCCAATATGTGTGAAAATTGAAGGATGATGATAGTCTTGTCGTAATTTATAATCCGGTCAGAAACGATGCCAAATTGAATTTGACTATGTCCAGATTTAATGTAGTTTATGCTTTTACTGTGTTCAGATTTAATGAAGTTTACACTTTCACCTGTCTAAGATATAATGAAGTTTATGCTTTTGCTATGTCCAAGATTTAATTAAGTTTACATTTAAGATTCTTTTGGTATATAGCTACACAAACTTTTCTGGTATATTATTAAGATATGAACAATGTTCTAATGATCTTGCCAAGACAGGTTAGATTTGCCTAGGGATAAGTGGTAGTCCATATACTCTTGTAACTGGTGACAACTAAACTTTTCTGTATACATTATTAAAACTAATGATTTTTTGGTAGATGTAATTCTTCTCACATGCTGTTCATTTCTACGAAACTAAAAAAATTTTATCCCAAGAATAACTCTTAAGAACAAAAACTGATGCTTTTTCTTTTCGTGAATAGCAGCAGCAGAATATCAAGCATCTAGGTAACATTGATCCGTGTCTGTATTATACTAAAATAGGCAACAATTCATGGTCACTGGTATGAATCAGATTACTTTAAATCTGTGTTGAGCATGTATAAAATATTTCATAACAGTTTATATGAAATATATATTTAGAAAAAAATTAGAATTAGACATTTCAATTATTTAAACAACCACTTTAATCATTTTACAACATTTATATTGGCTAATTATGGTCCAGATAGGAATCAGAGATTAGAAAGTCGAAAAAACATTTGATCAAAAACCCAAGCAATTTGAGTCAAAAAGCAATGTCCAGCAGGTCCTAGTGAAGTCAGTGCCATATAAAGATAATAAAACAGATCAGTGTCCACAAAATCTGCACATATAAATATCTAATTATCCCAGTAATAGAATTCTTGTGTATTGACTTGATAAAGAAATGGACAGTATGTATTGTAAAAGTTTGCATAGAATATCTCACTATTGCTGATAGCAAAAGCATGTCTGTTACAAAGAAACTTTCCCAGCTTGTTATAAGTACAACAGGAGATTTTTGTTTAGGAAAGAAATTTTATCATTTTGTTAAAAAATATGAATTGCACGTAAAATGTCAAAGTAAGTGGGACCCTGAACAAAATTCAGATGATATTAGACCTAAAATAAATGCCTCTGAAATTGAATAATACCATTACAAGACCTCTTACCTGGCTGTTTCACTATAAATTGTATGTTGCCAAATATGATTAGTCATTTAAATCATTTTAAAGTCTCTGGACAAAAAAAAAGAATGGAGTGGATCTTAGAGGCAGTTCGAGGCATGATGGAACTTGTAAAAGTTTACAAATTTAAAAGCAGTAACAGCAATAATTCAGGAAACTCTGCATTTGCAATATGTGTTTCCATGTTTGGGCAGAGCTAAAACTTTTCTGACATTGCTTATAAAATATTGAAGTTAAAGATGCTATTGCAGGAATTGACTAGGCATTAGAAATAATACATTAGAAATCATCAAATGTAACACTGGATAGTCTTAAGTCAAAACCTTATTGGTTGCAGATTGATGGAGTGTCTGTAATGCTCTGCAAGAAAATGAATTGATAAAAAACATTCAGATAAGGTATCCTATCAATGTTCACTCCATCGTGTGGCAAACAGTCTGTCACTATGGGTCATATAATAATAATAATAATAATAATAATAATAATAATAATAAAAATTAATAAAAACGAGGACATTATATAGTGTCTAATGTTTAGAAGCTCTAAACACTTTACAACATTTGACAACACTTAAAAAGAATAAAAACATATCTACTGAAATGATTACAAAAATAAAAAACAAACACCACAAAAATTAGAAACAGAAAAAAACATGCTGTAAATTTTAAGGTTAAGATAAGGTAAGGTATATGAAACAAAAGAGATATGTCCTAAATTATTTGATGACACAGTTAAAAAGATGTTAGAGTTCTATTATTACACACACACCCAATAAAGAAAGATGCATGCTATGAAAATGATATATAAATTGATTGAAGAAAAGTGAGCATACTGTCAGAGTCATGTTTAGCAGATGTAACAGTTATCAAAGCAGAAACAGTGCAGTACTATGGTAGCTTTAGAGAGTATGGGGAGTATGTAGCTCAAGGTCAAGACTGAAATTACTCCAGTCTGAAATGTTTGTAAAGTTTTTGCTTTTCATGATTCATGTGATGAAAAATCCGAGTGAAAGCTACAAGTGAATTTTTTTCTGTTGGATGTATTTAAGTTGGAACTTGTTTTATGGGAATTGTCAGAGATGAAGGTAAATAACACTGTTGTATATTCCAGAAACTGAACCAATTTATGCCAATGATACTTTAAAATCTGGTAAGGATTCTTTGCAGTCTGTAACTCTGTCAGGCACTAGCATTGATCCCAAAATGTGTGCAGTTCAGTGGCATTCTTTAAAACCTTGTTCAGCACTGATTGAGATTATGATTACACTTGACCTCAGCACTGGTTTAGATCATGATCACTTTATATCTCCACTGGTTGAGATTATGATCGCACTTGACCTCAGCACTGCTGCTTATTGGTAAAACCTTCATCAATATGAACTGGGTGCAAACTACTGTTTGCTCTCACACAAAAGAAATGACTCTTCAAAATTTGATCAGAATTAATCAGATGGAATTGTCTGTGTCAGAATTTGAAGCAGATAGTTTGTTAATACTTGGCTTACATTAGTAGAAACTAGCAAGCATTTATACATTAATTTTCAAACATTATATATATTAATGTAGTATCATCGGTCAAGTAGTTATTGATGGGACGAGAGGTTTCTACACTATTCATCCCAGGGGATGAGCAGATTCAAGAAATTTCTTTTTCTCTTCAATTATACATGTGATTTGTAATTGGTATAGCAAAAATGTGTGATATAGGTAAATAATTATAATTTTATAAGAAACGTGTCAGTTTATTAATGTCTCATTATTGAAACTACTACTATGGGTCATGGGTTGTATATTTAGGTTTTAATTTACATTTAAAATGAAAAATAACTTTAGTATAACTTGCATGAAACACAGTATCCGAAACAGGTGTCATAATTACCAGGGTCTCCCACCTTTAAGACTAGTGGTTTTGTGCAAAGTAATAACTAGGTGTTATTTCTTGTGATAGAAACCATGCCAGCTGCTGGAACATGAAATGAAATCTTTTGACAGCCCTCTTTTGAGATGGGTGCCAGTGTATCTTCTTTATGTTCTCAAATTTAAAAAACATGTATGTGTACACTGTTATAAATTTTATTATTGTCCAAGTTTTCTTTCTTCTTCAGGTTGTGGATTGAATTTGATGGAGAAGTAGGTCTCGATTATGGAGGTGTGGCTAGGGAGTGGTTCTATTTATTATCCAAGGAAATGTTCAATCCTTATTATGGGCTTTTTGAATATTCCGCAACGTAAGTATAAATCATTTATATTTCTATTTCTACTTTTCTGGCCAGTATAGTGGGACAGAAATTTAGTTAGAAAGGTTGTAAAAGGTGTTTTATTCAGAGAAGATTTCAGGGCTGTAATATTGCATATTTTTGGTGGTCTTGTGGGCTTGTAAGTAATAAATTTGCATCATTTTTTTATTCACAGATTTTAAATTTAATATCAGCACATAGTCAACTCCAAAGTTGTGTTTTACTACTTTTTTATTATAAAAATATGAAAAGCAATGGAAGATTTTTTTTTTATTTTCAGATGTGAGAGAGATTAAATGTTCCAGTCTTATTTGATTGTTGATTATTGATTGTGCATCAGAACTATAAAAAAAATCTCTACTTGTACTGAGATCATAATTTTTATTAGTTATAACTGTCTTTTCCCTAACAAACTAGCTGAAGTTTATAATTACTGTTTGTTTTCTTGTCATCCAATTGGAAAATTGTTTTATTCACCCTCCTTGCCAAAACCATATCTCAGGAAATATTTATTGATGGGTTCTTGAACTCCACTCCAAACAGTTGAATTGTGTTTATTAATTTGAAATACATTATTGGGGCTCTATTCTATGAATTCATTTGAGTTTTATTGTCATCACATTGTCCATCCAGACGTTCATCAATAGTTTGGTTTTGGCTAAAAAGCTTTAATGGGATTTAATGAACGTGAATGAAATTTGGTATGCAACTTTATATGGATGATATTTTGAAAGAGATTAAATTCCAGCCTTGTTTGTCATCATGAGAGGATTTGTGGATTTCCTAGGCTCCTATCTTTTGTTTCCATGGCTTTACTTTACCAAGGATTTTAACCAGCTTTTTTGTAGTTCTATCTTGATGAAACTTTTTATGCTTTTAATTTTCCATCATTCTGTGACAACATTTACAGCAATTGTGCCCTGATTGCCTATCATCCTAACTTGTGGTTTCTGTGGCAGAACTTTACCGGGGATTTCAACCAAATTTCTTCCACAACTATATGGATGAGACCTTGCACAACATTATTCAACATAATTATGCTTTGAGCTTGTCAGTTCTCCTCACATCTGGTTTCTGCAGCAAATCTTTACCAGATGTTGTAAGATTTTCAATCAAATTTGTTAGATAGCATTATGTTGAAGGGATCTTGGATGATTTAATTTTTTAACACTCCAGAGCATCATTAAAGGCAAAATAGCTCCTGATTTTCCAATCTCAAAAATTTGGGTTTCTACAGCATAACTTAAGTATATTATTATATTAGCTACTGTACATACTTAATTGTAAGAAGCAGTGTATCCCCCAGGGGTGTAAAACTGAAGGTCAAAACCACCCTTGGTGTTAGAACTGGGGGTCAAATAACAAATGTGGGAGTCAAAAATGTATTGACAAATTTTTATCTGATCCATACTTTTTCAGCTGAAATAGGATATTGCAACTTGCACAATATACTCTCTCTATACAAATAAACCAACATGCACAATTAACGCACAAATTTATTGACCATTCAAAGGATAATTTTATTAGTTCATTTTCTTTTTAGTTTCAAGACATACTTTTAACAGTCTCTTTATAATTTCTTTGTAGCAATATTACAGACCAACAATTACATATAAGGCAATACAAAAATCCTTATAAATCTTTTAAACCAAATGTCAATTAATTTACTGCCTGTTATAAAATGTGTACTATCATCAGTTTCATTGTACTTCAACCTAAAATAGATGTATCCAAATATCAGAGGCTAATGATTCATTTTTCTCTTTAACAAGTTACACTTGAACCTTTAGATCTTTCTTTCGTTGCAGCAAAGTTAACAATATCTGCAAAGACCCCTTGAATTTGTAATCTGAATAATGGATTTGTCTCTGCAAGTTTACTTATTTCTTTGTTTTGAAAGAATGTCTTAGGTAATAATGTGTTCAAAAGATATCTTGTGGTGATCAAGGGCAGATTTTTAAAAAATTCTTAAAGGCTGTCACGAAAGGATTATTCACTTGTTCAGTCTTTGCAATCACGAGATCAGAAGTCACACCGTTAATCCCAATTAATGTGCCAGCCATATTCCAGTCCAGGGAATATTTTCTCCGTTTTTCATTAAAGTCATTTCCACATTTACTTTTTCATGTTCTGCTTCTTTACACTTTCTTCGCTAATGATTCTTAGTGAATGCCGTTTTAATCTCAAGATCACATTTTAGTGCAACAAGCATTATGGTTGAACATCTGGATAACATCTTGCTTTGCTTGATAGAATCATATGAGAGTTCGTGAGATATGGGGAAGCTACTCTGTCATAGCATTTCCTATGGTAGTAAGGTTTTCTACTTTGTAAGTTTAGTATAGCAGAGTGTAACGCAGGGAGTATACGAAGTAGAAAACCAGAAACCAGAATATGTCTATGATCGAAGTATACACAATGCCATCCCTAATCCAACTCATTTGATATTAAATAAATCCTGACTGTATTTTGTTAATCCTTTGCATAAAAAAACGCACAGTAAAAAATTGTGTGCGTCAATTTTCTTCAATGTGCGTCCCTGATGCACAACTGTGTGTAAAGGAAAACAATGATAAGAAGACTCAACTATAAATCTATCCACCCCCACCCCATCTTTTTAGAGCTGCAAAAATCTAGTTTCTTTTTGACCTGCCAACAACTCAGGCTATACATTGGGAATTAGATTTATCTGTAAGAAGTGATTTTGTTATTGGTAAGTGAGTCTTGTACTTTGGAGAAACAAAACATAAGCAATAATTACTGGATAGATAAATAAATCAGGAAATTATATTCAAATCCAGCACAAATATATTGAATTTAATGGATCACAAATTAATTGAGAACTTGCATTTTGTCCATCTTTGAATAATAAAATAAGATAAAAAAAAGCACCCACAGTTAACTGAATATAGAACTCCACTTGGCGCTGGACAAGTTTCAGATTTATGATTCAATCAAAAGATTGTCAGCTGGGAAAAAAATCTAGGTACTTCCATCAGATGCTATAAGGTTATGATTAGATGCACACAGTGTAGAGTTGTGTAGAATTTCCAATAACCAGTTACCACTATATTTTTTTTGGTACATTTCCACTATACTTGTTCTTTAAAAGTTTCAATCAGTAAGGAGTGTACAGAAAGTTAAGAGTGATCTTAAGAATTTAATGATATTAACAACATATTTTCATTTATCTTGACAAAATAACTTAAAAATATTTTGTTTTAAAAAACATTTGAATTTGTCAGAAATTAAATTTAAATTTAAATTATAATTATATTCATGATGCTTTAATCATATGTTAGAGATACCAAATGGAAAATTGTAAAATGCATTCAAAGGAAAAAAGTTTAAATTAAGAACAAGATGTAATGTTTGGTTATTTATTAGCATAGAATGCAAAGTAAATAAAAACAAAATGTAATTTTTGGTTGTTTACTGGCAATATATGTTGAGTGATCAAGAACAAAATGTAATTTTTGGTTGTTTACTGGCATTGTATGTTGAGTGATCAAGAACAAAATGTAATTTTTGGTTGTTTACTGGCATTGTATGTTGAGTGATCAAGAACAAAATGTAATTTTTGGTTATTTACTGGCATTGTATGTTGAGTGATCAAGAACAAAATGTAATTTTTGGTTATTTACTGGCATTGTATGTTGAGTGATCAAGAACAAAACATAATTTTTGGTTATTTGCTGGCATTGTATGTTGAGTGATCAAGAACAAAATGTAATTTTTGGTTATTTGCTGGCATTGTATGTTGAGTGATCAAGAACAAAATGTAATTTTTGGTTATTTGCTGGCATTGTATGTTGAGTGATCAAGAACAAAATGTAATTTTTGGCTTTTTACTGGCATTGTATGTTGAGTGATCAAGAACAAAATTTAAATTTTTTGTTTACTGGCATTGTATGTTGAGTGATCAAGAACAAAATGTAATTTTTGGTTATTTGCTGGCATTGTATGTTGAGTGATCAAGAACAAAATGTAATTTTTGGTTGTTTACTGGCATTGTATGTTGAGTGATCAAGAACAAAATGTAATTTTTGGTTATTTGCTGGCATTGTATGTTGAGTGATCAAGAACAAAATGTAATTTTTGGTTATTTGCTGGCATTGTATGTTGAGTGATCAAGAACAAAATGTAATTTTTGGCTTTTTACTGGCATTGTATGTTGAGTGATCAAGAACAAAATTTAAATTTTTTGTTTACTGGCATTGTATGTTGAGTGATCAAGAACAAAATGTAATTTTTGGTTATTTGCTGGCATTGTATGTTGAGTGATCAAGAACAAAATGTAATTTTTGGTTGTTTACTGGCATTGTATGTTGAGTGATCAAGAACAAAATGTAATTTTTGGTTATTTACTGGCATTGTATGTTGAGTGATCAAGAACAAAATGTAATTTTTGGTTGTTTACTGGCATTGTATGTTGAATGATCAAGAACAAAACAATTTTTGGTTATTTGCTGGCAATGTATGTTGAGTGATCAAGAACAAAATGTAATTTTTGGTTATTTGCTGGCATTGTATATTGAGTGATCAAGAACAAAATGTAATTATTGGTTATTTGCTGGCATTGTATGTTGAGTGATCAAGAACAAAATGTAATTTTTGGCTTTTTACTGGCATTGTATGTTGAGTGATCAAGAACAAAATTTAATTTTTTTGTTTACTGGCATTGTATGTTGAGTGATCAAGAACAAAATGTAATTTTTGGTTATTTGCTGGCATTGTATGTTGAGTGATCAAAAACAAAATGTAATTTTTGGTTATTTACTGACATTGTATGTTGAGTGATCAAGAACAAAATGTAATTTTTGGTTATTTGCTGGCATTGTATGTTGAGTGATCAAGAACAAAATGTAATTTTTGGTTGTTTACTGGCATTGTATGTTGAGTGATCAAGAACAAAATGTAATTTTTGGTTATTTACTGGCATTGTATGTTGAGTGATCAAGAACAAAACATTATTTTTGGTTGTTTACTGGCATTGTATGTTGAGTGATTAAGAACAAAATGTAATTTTTGGTTATTTGCTGGCATTGTATGTTGAGTGATCAAGAACAAAATGTAATTTTTGGCTTTTTACTGGCATTGTATGTTGAGTGATCAAGAACAAAATGTAATTTTTGGTTGTTTACTGGCATTGTATGTTGAGTGATCAAGAACAAAATGTAGTTTTTGGTTATTTGCTGGCATTGTGTGTTGAGTGATCAAGAACAAAATGTAATTTTTGGTTATTTACTGGCATTGTATGTTGAGTGATCAAGAACAAAATGTAATTTTTGGTTGTTTACTGGCATTTTATGTTGAGTGATCAAGAACAAAATGTAATTTTTGGTTATTTGCTGGCATTGTATGTTGAGTGATCAAGAACAAAATGTAATTTTTGGTTATTTACTGGCATTGTATGTTGAGTGATCAAGAACAAAATGTAATTTTTGGTTGTTTACTGGCATTGTATGTTGAGTGATCAAGAACAAAATGTAATTTTTGGTTATTTGCTGGCATTGTATGTTGAGTGATCAAGAACAAAATGTAATTTTTGGTTATTTACTGGCATTGTATGTTGAGTGATCAAGAACAAAATGTAATTTTTGGTTGTTTGCTGGCATTGTATGTTGAGTGAAGAAGAACAAAATGTAATTTTTGGTTATTTACTAGCATTGTATGTTGAGTGATCAAGAACAAAATGTAATTTTTGGTTGTTTGCTGGCATTGTATGTTGAGTGAAGAAGAACAAAATGTAATTTTTGGTTATTTACTGGCAATGTATGTTGAGTGATCAAGAACAAAATGTAATTTTTGGTTATTTACTGGTATTGTATGTTGAGTGGTCAAGAACAAAATGTAATTTTTGGTTATTTACTGGCATTGTATGTTGAGTGATCAAGAACAAAATGTAATTTTTGGTTTTTTTACTGACATTGTATGTTGAGTGATCAAGAACCAAATATA
The DNA here is from genome assembly GCA_016746295.1 of Potamilus streckersoni. NCBI lineage: Eukaryota > Metazoa > Mollusca > Bivalvia > Unionida > Unionidae > Potamilus > Potamilus streckersoni. Next base: position 497,828 of record JAEAOA010000528.1, read on the forward strand.
ATTTTTGGTTATTTACTGGCATTGTATGTTGAGTGATCAGGAACAAAATGTAATTTTTGGTTATTTACTGGCATTGTATGTTGAGTGATCAGGAACAAAATGTATTTTTTGGTTATTTACTGGCATTGTAAATTGAGTGATCAAGAACAAAATGTAATTTTTGGTTGTTTGCTGGCATTGTATGTTGAGTGAAGAAGAACAAAATGTAATTTTTGGTTATTTACTGGCAATGTATGTTGAGTGATCAAGAACAAAATGTAATTTTTGGTTATTTACTAGCATTGTATGTTTAGTGATCAAGAACAAAATGTAATTTTTGGTTATTTACTGGCATTGTATGTTGAGTGATCAGGAACAGAATGTAATTTTTGGTTATTTACTGGCATTGTATGTTGAGTGATCAAGAACAAAATGTAATTTTTGGTTATTTACTGGCATTGTATGTTGAGTGATCAAGAACAAAATGTAATTTTTGGTTATTTACTGGCATTGTATGTTGAGTACATAGAGATTTTCAGGAGAGCAGTTTTCAGTTTAAATTTAACGTAATTTCTCAAGTCCACTAAAAAATTTTAATCCTTGGTTGAGTAAGTGTATTTTATGTTTACTAACCCTCTCTGATAAATATCTTGCCTTTGCAACCAATCAGTTTCACTGCCAATTATATCAGTAGTGTAAATTGTAGACTTCATTGTCAACAGTTATATTTTTTATCAACAACCACTCATATGACATCATAATATCTTTCAAAGGGTGTACCCTAATTGCCCCACTTTAAATTTTGCATTACAAATTATAAAAAATTAACATAATCATAGTAAATATATCTATTATACAGTACTGACCATATAATTCTTTGGTTTTGCACTACAACTTTTTGAAATATTTTATCTCAAGATAATTTGTTTTCTTCAGATAATGAATAAAATATGGTTTTATTCCAATAAATCAGAGCAAGATAATTTTCCAGATAAATTTCTACAAAAACAGTGTATGATATAACTGAATGCATATAGGAATTAGATACGTGGACTGCATGCCTTTTGAGTGAAGTTTACTAGTAATGGTTATGTGGATAATTAGTGACACTTGAAATATACTTCTAATTCTGCCTGTCACTTCAAGGATACAGAAATCCTGCAACTTTCCCCCAGTAAAATCTGGCTACAAGGGGTGGACAGTGTTAAGCAGATTTTAAGAAGAATGAATTTGAAGAAAAACAATGGATTCTCTTGGGGGTTTTGCCAGTACATTATAATGTATCTACTTTGTTTCATAGAAAAGACATGTAGATTGATGTGCTGCAGACATGTAGCATGATGTCCCACCCAGTCACATTATCCTAACCCAGACACCAGGCCAACCAGTCCTAACACTAATGCTGAGCACTTGTTGAGGCATCTATTTGTACCAGTTTTATAAGTCTTTGGTATGACTCGGCATAGGTTCAAACTTGTGACCTCATGCATCCAAGGCAGATGCTGTACACACTAGGCCACCAGAGCAGTTAATTTCCCACCCAACTAATTTCTGATGCCAGTGTCAAAGTGGATAAAATTTTGTGCTTGGTTATCTAAAATTTCAAATGACATTTAAAAAATGATCATTTGGTTCACTTTAATGTTTGTTCTGTACTTGGAGAGCTGTACATGGATTATTTTCTTTTCTTTCAGAGATAATTATACTCTTCAGATAAATCCTTTATCAGGTGTCCTCAATGAAGAACATCTCTCCTATTTTGAATTTATAGGGAGGATAGCAGGGATGGCAGTACACCATGGAAAACTCCTTGATGGTAAAGTACCAAATATATATTTTCCATTTTTCCATGGAAAATTCCATGATAGTAAAATACCAAATATATAGTTTTCTTTTTTCCATATTTATCCCTTATCTGCATTGACAACTCAAGCTATGTTATCACTTCTGTTATATATTCAATGATCACAAGATAAATATGTTTAAAGTTCTAAAATCATGAAGAAACATGATATTGCTCTGTACTGGCTTAATATATTTTGATTTAGATTTGGGGTTCTTTTTTAAATGTGGAAGAACAGGGATTTACATTCTAATATACATCTTTAAAAGAAGAAACATAAAACAACTTCAGATAAATTTCACTTTGTAAGTATTCTTGCAGAAACATAATTTACAATAAAAATGTCCTTTCTGAACTAAAGATAATGTTGATTGCTTGTATAAAAAGATTCATTCTTGGAATAATTTCTTTCAGCTTTCTTCATTAGACCATTTTATAAAATGATGATTGATAAGAAGATAACACTTCAAGACATGGAGTCTGTGGTAAGTTCACCTGCTTTAGCATTGTAAACTTGAAGTTATATAGTCTGTGTTCAGGCTTGAGGTTAATCCAGGCAAATTAAAGTAAAACCCCACTTTAACATGCTTTGTTATAACACAGACTCAGATGTAACATGATCATGACATGGTTCATACAATTTTACAGTAATTTTACCAATTTCTTTAGGTTGTGAAATATTTTGTGCCAAAAAAAACTTTGATTTAATAATTTTTCAAGACATGTTTTATTCCTCAAGAAAAAGTGACTTATCACTGCATCTTTCCTTATGTGAATAAAGATGTTAAAAGTTTCTATTAGTGTATGTTCCTCTTCAAGTATGTCAGGAGTCAACCACAGATGCTAGATATTAGTGCTGTTCCAGTAAAATGTACATGGGACCCATATATGCATTTAGAATTTTGTTTTCATATGAAATCTGGGTAATCTAATTACCATAGCGTATATTTTTTATTTAAAAAAATGCCTTAACAGTGTATGGTTATGTTTAAATTAAATAAACATTAATTTTTTTAAAAAAGAAGTTAGATCATGAAAAAGCTGATAAGTGTTAATCTTATTATTATTGGCCCATGAACAATAAAGCATTCAAGTCTTCTTTGTGTTTTTCTCAAGTGCTTTCTGTGTACTGTTGCTTCAAACAACAGCCAACAAATGTTCATTCAGTTGGCATAAACAACCAAGCACCAAACAGTACAGTGGTTAAAAAAAAAGATTTACACACAAATTTATTAATCAAATAATTTAGGTAATTGTTCATCAGCAAAGTCAGTCTCATAGATAAAATTAGCTCAAAATTATTGTTTACTGATGGTATGAACATAAACAAAGCCTTTACTTGTTTGAGGCTTGGTGATGTCAGACAGTTGTCACACGATCAGTTGACCAGTGAATGTTGTGCATTCTATGTAACAAATGAATCAATTGCTAATAATTATTCTTGCTGTAGCCATTCAGACAAATAAATGTGAGTGTATATTTGTGGGTATTAACAATAAATAAGGGTATACAGAAATATAAAGCTTTTACTGTTCAAGAAAAGTTTTTAACCCTGGACAGGATTAAATCTGGTATTAAACCAAACACAAGTAGTACGAGATTTTGGTGTTTATGAGCTGACTGTCTGAGAATGGAAGCGGGAAGAAGCCATTCTAAAGTACGAAAGTCAGACTTGTAATAGACAATTTAATGTAGCCTTTTATCAGTGGTTTGTTCAGATAAAGACTGAAGAAGTGCATATATTGAGATCTATTGTAAAGACACAGGCAAAAAAAGTTCACATAGGCAAGAGTCAAGCTTCAAAGCTAACAAGACAATTTTAAGAAGTGGCATGGGATTAGCCAGATGATTTTTTAAAAAACATCCGCTAATGAGATTCTGCAGTTATTATGACCTATTCAGAAAAATTCAGTGAATTAATAGAAGAGAGTGGATATTCCTGCAAAAATATTTATAAATATGATGAACTTTAAAATCTACTGTAATTTTAATTCCATTTTTTAGAAGATATAAGATTTATGTTTGACATTAACTCAAAAGCACATTTCATGATCGATACAGTGTAAAATAAGTTTAAATTAAGATTCAATCTACTTTAAAATATATTGTAGAATTTTATTGGGATTTGGAATTTATATTTGAGGTTAAACTCAAATGTCCTTACTAAATTGAAAAAAAGGCTTTGTTATGTAAAATTTGTTTGGTGATTTAAATAGTAAACTTTCTTTGTTGAATTTAGAATTTGTGTTTGATGTTATACTGTGATACAGTTTCTTTTATTCTATATTTAAATATGTAAAATTATTCATTTTTTTAAATTTAATTTTAAGGTTTGAATAAGTTTTGTTGAGGTTCCTTTCCCATATTGGTTGTTGACAAATCTTAAATTTTATAGGTTTCCAGGTTGGTACTCCTTTACCTTCAGGTATTGCCTGTTGGTCTGGTATCCTTTCCCTTCTTCCTAAGATTTGTTTCAGATCACAAAATGACCACCACTACATGTGATCATTTTGATTGGCTTGATTTTAGATTCATGTTTATATAATACTATACTCTATATAAGTTAATACTTAGTTTTTCCTAAATTCTTCCCAGTTAGAATTGTCAAGTTTTCCTATCATTTTATTTTGTTGCATGACTACTTTCATATTTTCCTGTTTCGTCTCCACAGTTGTAAAAGTCCATATTTTGCACATGCTGTATTTGTATTCTGCATCTTCAGTTGTTGTTGCTTTGTTTTTATGGTTCATGGTCAAACCTTGTTTATTTTACACTCCATGACGTCTTTTGTGGAGGACTGTGGTGTTCCACTTATTCCCTCTGCATTGTATTGATAATGTTTGTTTCCTTTTCTGAAAATTGCAAGAGTTCAGATATCTGAGATATTTCATAGTGCATCTTATAATAATCTTTTTTTTCTCCTCTTTTCTTATTGCCTCTTATTTCTCTTCCTCTTCCATCTTTTTTGTTTATTTGAGGGTTTTTCCAGACTTATTTTAGGTCTGGCCCTGCATGCGCTTGTGATTACTCTCGTTTCCTTTCTCTTGGGTATTTATTTATCTTTCTGGTAGGGGATATTTGTGGCATGTCTTGCAACTGTAGATTTGGTAAAATAAAAATGGCATTATTTTTTGCCAAACTTTAAAATTTTTGCCTTTTAATTCATAGTAAAGTTTGAACTATCCTGAAATACAAGCAATTTTAATAAAAATGTCATATTTGAGTTAATCCCTCCTTGTTTATTGACCATTCTCTGTTAACAATATAGTTTGTGTTACTTAAAATATTAACAAACTTTAAGTTCTTGTTAGAATTAATTATGAAATAATATCTACTAGAATTTTGTATTTCAAGGGAAGCAACTCATTTTAAGTGTTTAGACTTGATATATCCCTTGGACATTGTTCCACTGCTGGCAATACTTTATTGTTCTACTGGTTGTAATACTTAAAACAGTTATAGGAAATGCTTTTAAAATGAAATTGAATAGTATCACAAATATTTTTTTAAACTTATAAATTCTCTTAAACTTGTACTTAAAATTTAGAATTGTATTATCAAGATTATTTGAAGCAGCATGTGTATAGCTGTATTATGGACCATGAATATCCATATCACTGGTGTTAGCTACTTACATCATATCTTGTGTAAATTAATATCATTGAGGTGATCAGCATTCTCAGTACTTTGAATTGAATTGCATGAAAATAAATGAATTCACTGTAAAATTGTTGAGCTGCAGTAAAATTAATTCACTGTAAAGTTTGAACTTGTAGAAGGATTTATTGTACACAGTGATTGAATTCACTCTAAAGTTTGAACTGTATCGATTTTGAAAACATTAAATGAATTTACTCTTAAAGTTTGAACTTTATTGAATTTATATACAGTAAATGAATTGATTGTAATATTGGAACTGTATGGATTTTGTTTTCTTTTCAGGATTCTGAATATTATAACTCTTTGTGTTGGATTAAAGACAATGACCCAGAAAATCTTGAGCTCTCCTTCTCTGTGGAAGAGGACCATTTTGGAGAGGTAGATATGAGATTGCTATTAATTTATTGTTAAGAAAACTTGTGATAATGAACGAAGTTCCACAGTCTTAATTGGTCATAATGACTAGATTTATTTGCTAGTTTATTAGGTTGTGGATTCGAACCCCGGCCAGGTCATGCCAAAGACTTTAAAAAAATGGTACTAACAGCTACCTAGCTTGGCACTCAGCATTAAGAGGATAGTGCTAGGACTGGTTGTCCTGGTGTTAGGATAATATAACTAAGTGGGACATCATGCCACATGTCTGCTGCATGATTTCCCAGTGCTAGACATCACTGTAAACTGTCGCACTGCAGACATCATAGCAATATGACTGAAGAATTGTTAAAGCTAAATTAAAAGTCTAAATCACACACACACACTGTTACGTAATGGCTCATTCTAAGTAAGATAAAAGAAAGAGTGAATACAACAAGCTTTATAAATTTTAACAAAGATATAATTTATTTTCCTAGAACACATGAAATAATGGAAATAATTTAAACAAGACTTACGGTTTACAGAAATGATCCAAATTTTGTTCAAAATAAAAAAAAATATAAGTTCCAGTAAAGAGTTCTAAGCAGTCTGAAAGTGTATGATGTTCCGGTCCAAAATGACGGTTGACCACGTCAGACGAAGGCTAACAGCAAAATTCCAGAATTTACACAATAAAACAAAGTTTGTGTTATCCCGTTTTAATATTAGGGGAAAAAAGTCCAAAAACGTAATGTTGTTCTCTAGGAAAACAATTATAAAGATGAAGTGAAAATAGTTCCTCTAACACAGCATGTTATTTTACATAGATATACGGACAACTTCTGGCACAACAAATACATTTTTAAAGATATTAGAAGTTGTATAACTGACTCTACTACGACTGTTGACTCTTGACTACGACTGTCTGTCCGTGACTGTGTATAACTGACTATATAACGTACAAAAATCTCAAACATATATATGAAGGCTAATGCGTAGTTTGAATTGCATGTGCACGAGGAAGCATGCAATTTCGTAATACTTCTGGACATTCAGGAAAGCCTGACCCAATATCAGCCAATCGTTTTTGTGGCTATTCCTGAATGTTTATTTGTAATGAATTTGTTATCATACACAGCACATGCTAACATGAGTCCTATCTACAACTCAAGTAAACACTGTTTTATCAAAAGCATGTTAGACGATATTAATATAAAATAAAATGAAATAAAAAGAGATTTATACAAAATTCATATATTAACACACATACTTTAACTCCAGGGTCGTAACAACACACACACACACACACACATGCACACACACACACACACACACACACACACACACTATAATGTGCCCCATGAAAAAGCCCCATGAAAAAGCAGCCAGCCCCTTATATTAGGTGGGTATGGAAATGGATCTTGTCATTATTTAATAGTAATACAGCTATCCTTTGTTACAGTTGGGGTCTGTGTACAGAGTGAGTGCGAGGCAAATAAAATTTTAGTTACATGTATAATAAAAATGCTATAGATTGTGTTCAGGACAGCTGTTTGTAATCCTTACTGAACATTGATGTATCAATAATAATCAGAAATTCTGTGTGTGTGTGTGTGTGTGTGTGTGTGTGTGAGAGAGAGAGAGAGAGAGAGAGAGAGAGAGAGAGAGAGAGAGAGAATATATGTGATGATGCAATAAAATACCAGTCAGATATATTTGATTAATTTTTATAAAAATTAAATGTCTTTTTCCACTTCATCATATTTGCGCATTTCATTTTGTGAAGTAAAGTTAATTAAAAATATGTATCAATATACTAATCATATTGGTTTCTCTTCACCCATATTTGGTCACCGAGACTCATTGGTCAGCAATCTTTAGTAAATTATGTCTATCTAATGCATACATGAGGTAGGCATATAATATAATGTTCATAGTATTCATGTGTAACTTTTGTTACCATTACAGCTTTGTACCATTACAGATCACTGCCATTACATTCTGCCAGTGTGGGTTCGAGTCTCAGATTCGCCCAATGGGGGTATGTGAGAAAGCTTGCCAGTAGCTTCTCATGGGTTGTGATTCTATCTGGGGTTTTCACAGGTTCTTCCTCCACCATTTATACTGGTTGCCATGTATAGCCTATCTTGTCCTGAAAAATGTTGTTAAACCCTACAACAACAATAACTCTCTTTGTATTTAGTGAACAATCGGTTGAAATTTTTTATGGAGCAAACCTTGTAGTGAAAATGGAGATAGAATTTGTTTAAAGAAGCATTTGTTTAGGCCATCAGTTGCAAATTGTAGTAAACAGGCTCATATGTGATGCAGCCAGCATTAATAGCTCCAGGTTTTGTTCAAGCTAGTCTAACATTGCTGTTGATAAATTTGGTTAAGTAAAGTGGAATTTATAATATTATAATTACTTACTGCTTTTAGTTTTAGTAAGTGATGGGTTGATCCTAACTGTTTGTACATTTGACCTTGGAGTAACAGTTTAATACAATATTCTTAACATTGCACACAAATTTCTTTGCAGTAGTGGATTTTTTTTGTCTCTCAGTGTCCTGGATATTTTGATTTTCTTTGTCTTCATTACCTAAGCAGTATATTCTTTTTTCATTTTAATTTATCGGTATACTGAATAAAGGTAGAGTAGACCAAATTCCTACTCACCAGAATAAATAATACTCTTAGTTATTATACTTCACCAATGAAAGTTGGAAAGTATTATGGTTTTCCATCATCCGGTCAGGTAGGTGTCCATTTTTTTTTTCAGATGATAACTTCGTAATTAGTGAGGAGATTTCATTGTAACTTGAAACATGTTCCTTAGCTGAAGGAAGAACCCTATTAATTTGGAGATAGGTAGTTCTAGGATCAGTCTACTTAATTTGGGGTTAAATACATGTAGTTCTAAATCTCAGTCTACTTTATTTGGGGTTAAATACATGTAGTTCTAAATCTCAGTCTACTTAATATGGGGTTAAATACATGCAGTTCTAGAATCACAGTCTACTTAATTTGGGGTTAAATACGTGTTCTAAAATCACAGTCTACTTAATATGGGGTAAAATACATGTGGTTTTAAAATCACAGTCCACTTAATTTGGGACTAAATACATATTCTAGGATCACAGTCTACTTAATTTTGGGTTAAATACATTTAGTTCTAATATAATGGATCCTGTTACAAATCATTAGATTCTACCTTTGCATTTAATTCCTAGATAATAACTTAATTTCTAGATAATAAAAAAATTTAGTACCAATTTTTTTCTCCTAGGAGGAGCAAGAACCCCATTTTTTGTCAGATACCCCATGATCAAGGTTGCTGTTGCTAATATAGTTTGCTTATACTTTCTATGTCTGGGTGATCACTTCAACACTACACAGCTTTTACTAAAAATTTTGACTTACTAAATTTGAATTGCTTTTAAAAAAAGCTGCAGTATTTTATCCTTTTATGTACTGTCTTTTAATTCTATAAAGTGAACGGCATGTTTTACTCTTTTCCCAAATACATAGCCTGCATAATGTTTTGTGATCATGTCTGCTGCAGATGTAGCTACATACATAATAATATCAGATTTGAAAGCTTCAGACTGGGAACAAATCTCAAATGGGTCAGATTGACAAAGCTGCATGTCTTTATTGTGCTCTCAAAATTTACTACAAAACATAAATTCTGACAACTAACTTTATGTTGGTAGGGTATCAGTTGATATTTGCCATACTTTAAATTATTTTTATTATAAATGTCAGATATATTTTGGCATGTTATTGGCTCTATCTCATCAGGCTGTGCTATCATAATTGGTAATTATAAGGCTTCTTTTGTCAAAAGTGCAATACATTGGAAGAAATGGGCCATTATGGGAATAACTTAGTCTTCCATTAGTCATATTGCTGCCTTCAAAATGGTACAACACCTCTTGACACTGGTGTGATGCTAGAGTCTATTATGGGACTTAATTTGAAAAACAAATTGTGCCAAAGCATCAGAAGAAAGCACAAAAAGTTGTAATCTTATTTGCAAGCCCTACCTTTACTGCAAGCCCTACCTTTACTTCATTAAGTCGCTTCCTCTCCCCCTTAAGAACTTTCCTCCTTTTTATCTTACTTCTATTAAGTAGAACTATTGTAGCTAGCATTGGCATACACATGCCCTCATTGTTTCCTCCTATTCAGGAAAGGAAAAAGTATTTTGTCACAAGCTAAATGCAGAAACATAACCTTCAATAGTAAAAAGTTAAATGTTGGTCAGGTAAATTACTTATTGATGCAAGATATATGGATAACAGTGATCAACTTTTGTGATAAAGGTTTTTTACTTCTCAACTGGCACTTCAAGATTCTAGATGTAACAGTAATATACAGGGTGCCAAAAACATCAGCTAAATGCAAAAAGTTTGTCAAACCGTATAAAATGAACTCATTATGAAACCTACTTCAAACTGTTGCCAAGAATCTTGGAAGAAAGAATGGTGGAGATGCATTTAGTGTGTACACACACACACACACACACACACACACACACACACACACACACACACACACTGGAAGAGTCCACTGAGAGTGAAATTTATTTTAGTTGACTATACTGACTCTTTGAACAGACTTTGTTGTGAATTTAGTCAAAAATGTTTGTGTGATCATGTTCCACCAGATTAAGTATTGTTCTTTTTTGTATATGCAGTTTATACAAATAATATTTGGCCCAGTATTTTAATGATGTTATACTTTTTACCTTTACCTTATAATTTTTGTATCTTTTTTATAACAGAATTGTGACTACATTTCCTTTTATCTTTTTTTGTAGTACTTCATGTTTGAAAGGATTTGTCTGGCTTGAGGATTTTTTGCAGTTCATATTTATGTTTTTAGAACTTAACTTTTAATCAGCACCATAGTATATTCATTATTACCAATGCTGTCACATTTATGAGATCATTTCATGTTAGTCTTCTGAATATTTACAAAACCTGATGTGTTTACTTTACTTTTACTTCCACCTCTAAGGCAGTGTTGGCATGATCACCAGCTTCTCTTCTTGAAACATGTAAACAGATCTCTTAAAAGAGAGCATGTTGTCTCCGGAAAACAGTATACACACACCAGCCAATAGCCACATTTAAGTCACCATTGGAATCGACAATGTCAAAAATGCAATGATAAACTAGTCGCCATGTGTGCATATGAGCTCAGACCACTCAGTTATCTGAGGGGAAGGGATTCAAAATTGTAATGTGTCATATTAAACCACTTGTACACTTATCAGGAAAAACAACAATTTTCAAAATTGTTTCTGTCTGCATTGAAGAATTAGGTATGAAATGACCCCCAACTGCTTGGCACTGTTGGTAAAGAAAGTTGAATACAATTATTAGTGTTGCATAGACATTTATGTTGACTGACTTGCTTTTCATTCATGACTGCAGAAAGAAAAAAAATTATGCTGATGTCTGCATTTGTTTGTTTGTAAGTCTAGTTGACTGAAATTGCCTATTTTTGCATATATGAAGAACTATGATTTCAACAAAAATAAACAAGAACAATAATCCTTGATTTTTGGCTCAACTACTGGTCATAGTAGGATTAGTTTTGTTAGTTTAACAGCAATATTTAGCATGTAATAGGTTATTCAGTACAGATAGGGTATACATAATAGCCATTATATTTGACGGAGGAAGAACCTGGAAAAATCCCAGGAAGAACCACCAATCCACAAGAAGGTACTGGCAAGCTTTCTCATATACCCACACTGGCCATGCTAAGACTTGAATCCATGTGAATGGGGGCGAGATGTCAGTAATCTGTAAAAGGAAACATCTTCCACATAGGGTCCTTCATAAAAACTGGAAGCACTTATCCAACAGTCTTTAGTCTATCATCCAATGTCTGTCCATTAACATACATTTGTTATAGATACTCCTCCTAAACTACCTGTAAAATTGCCATGAAATTTTTCACACATCCCAAGGTATAGTTAGTCCTAAATGACAGACATCTAAAATGGCTTACACAGCAGCCAGCTTAAAAATATTGTTGTTGCTACTCCTCCTGAATGGATGAACCCAATCTGATATTCATTATGGCTGCCATCCTGAAAATCGTTATTGTTATTCCTTGAAAATAGTCTTATCAGTATGTTGGTTTCAGCAGATTGGTCCTGAATGTAATGTATAGTCATATCAACCAGTATGGTCATGTCAACCAGTATGATCATATCAACCAGTATGGTCATGTCAACCTGTATGATCATATCAACCAGTATGGTCATGTCAACCAGTATGGTCATGTCAACCAGTATGATCAAGTTAACCAGTATGGTCATGGCAACCAGTATGGTCATATCAACCAGTATGGTCATGTCAACCAGTATAGTCATATCAATCAGCATGGTCATGTCAACCTGTATGGTCATGTCAACCAGTTGTTCATATCAGCCAGTATGGTCATGTCAACCAGTATGATCATATCAACCAATATGGTCATTTCAACCAGTATGGTCATATCAACCAATATGGTCATATCAACCAGTATGGTCATATCAACCAATATGGTCATGTCAGCCAGTATGGTCATATCACTCAGTATAGTCATGTCAACCAGTATGGTCATATCAACCAATATGGTCATATCAACCAGTATGGTCATCTCGATCAGTATGGCCATCTCAATCAGTATGGTCATATCAACATGAGGTTTTCACTCAGACTTATGATAACTAGTTGGTCCGAAACAAAAGCAGTTTGTCTTCTCACTATTTCTGCTATGTAGAAAGTCCTATCAACACTGGGTTTTTACCAGAATACTTACGATGTCTAGTCTAACAATCCCTAAGAACATGGGGGTTTTGCCAGAAGACTAATCATGATGGTTATGACTAAAAATGGTGCCAGTCTGACCTCAAATATGCCTGCCACCATGGCTTATGCAAGTTTGCGTTGGACAAAACAGTTTTTCCAGGTAAGCATCACCTTTAAGCACATGCCACTCTTGGAAAATATACTACAAACTTTGTGATATGGCATGCCTCCACTGTGCCATATCACCCACTTAGTGGTTGCTCAAATCACCTGCTCATTACAAGAGCGCAGGCTGCCACTGTTCTTACTGAAAATCTTGTCACTGGTTCTTTGGAAGGTTGGTCTAAATCCCACTTGGGATTTTCACCAGAAGTCTTCTAATAGTGTCTAGTTTGTCCTAAATGAAAATGCTGCCAATCTTATATCCAATATAACTGTAACAATTTGAAACTCTTATCGCTCAGGTGATTCTTTCCAGGCTTTAGAACAGGGACTTGTGCTGTTATCTCATTATACTTTGATGTCATTAATAGTTCATTTTTTTGTTTTATGTTTCTTATGTCCTATCCCATGGACTGTTTCATTATCAAGATCACTTTAATCTAAATTTATTTTTTGGCATGATAATTGTTTACAGTGGTAAGTTCAATAGCGGTGAGCAATATAATCAAAGATTACTCTAGCTTACAAAGAGAGGGTAATTCCCAATAGATTTTTAATTTCAGAAGAGACCCAAGACCCACTTTAAAATGATTTTCATGATGCATTATTCAGCATTATGTATAAATATATTATCATTGTGGGGGGTATGCAAAAGTTGTGAACCTTTTGTGCTGATGAAGTTTTGATGACATGGAGTAATTTTTTTTATTTATTTCAGATCACAGAACGAGAATTGAAAAAAGGAGGAAGGGACATACGGGTAACTAATAGCAACAAGATGGAGTATATAGAGTAAGTAAACAACAAGCAATATGTTTTTCTACATTGCCTTGATAAATAGTTTGGATGATCATGCAAGCTTTTGGTTGAACTGGTTTGGAGGCTTGGCTCAGAAGTCTTGGAAATTGTCCAACTGAGATGTCAAATTTGTCAGAATATATGTTGTTGTTGTTGGGCTTAATGCCATTTTTCAGCACACAATAGGCTATTCATGGCGGCCAGTATTAATGGTGGAGGAAGAAACCGGGAAATCACCGGAAAGGACCACTGACCCATGAGAAGCTACTGGCAAGCTTTCTCACATATCCGAAATCACGCAGACAGAGGTGAGATGGCAGTGATCCATAACGGACAGCGCTTTAGACCACTCGGCCACTCCAGAATATATGTAACCCTCATAGGAATTTCTAAACTGTGCATGAATAATAGGAATGTATCATGCCTTTTACTTGTCAGCACAAATTTTGAAAACAAAAAATCTGCTTCTTTTACACACTGTGTATACATGGATATATGTTTATTGTGAATGAAATCTAGCTGTTCCTAAAACAAAAATCTCTTTGATTCAGACTTGACATTTAACTTGGATTATTTTATTTGATGAAATAACCATGTATGAATTAGGATGTGTACCCTGAGGGTTAGGATCAGAGTGGATGGCAGGTATTGGATTTTATAACCATGTAAGAATGATGATTTATTACATAACTATCAATATTCTAACCTAGAAAGAGCCGAAATTGTACTGCCATTTCCTGCAGGTAGAAAAATGAACTATTGCTTTCGGATTCCACATTGCCATACTCTCAAATGAGGCAGGAGCTGTTTTATTGTCAAGGTTTCCTGGTTGCAGTAGCAATGATGGAATGCCAACACTAGCAGTAAACAACTCTCACCGCGATGTTAGTTAAGAAACCTTGTGTTATATGTAAAATATCTGAAAGGTCCAAGCCATGATTTTTTTTTCAGTACTAAAAAAAAAAAGGTATTCATTTTCATTTTTATAGTAGAAGATATGGCCTGAAGTTTTTGCCTGAATTAAGATAAGTTACAAATCATATACCAAAACATTATTGTAAAGGACAACCCATTTGTAAAAGTTCATAGTTGGAAATATTGGTGAGTTTCATGCATAATGAATTTGAAATTGTGAATGTTAAAATTATCTCAAAATGCATACAGGTATGTAACAAAAGTATAATTATGACAGTAATATGATCATGTCTTGTTATCAGAACCAAAAATCCGGGTGATTCAATGCATCATGGATCATAATAATCCAGATTTTCTGATGATGACTCAGGATATGATAGCAATCAAAATCATGTAACTGTTGTAATGATATAAATCTAACCCCATTGGTTAATACCAGAGAAGTGTAGATGGCATTTGATTAAATAACCATTTAAGAGTAATGATTTTGCAGAGATTAGTAGCAGAGAAGTGGATATGGCATTTCATTCCTAAGAAAAAAAGAAGAAAGATGTGATGTAAATTTTGTTTATACCATTAGTTGTTTTATGGATCCCATCTCAAGAGATGCTACCTTTGATGAAAGGCCACCTTGTCATGTACCAAAGTAGAACCTTGTTACTATTCTGGATTTGCTGAAATCCAGTTTATTTGTTTAATTTATATTCTTCCTCCCCTTAAATACAACCTCCATCACACAACCATTATTGTTACACCTTTGCTATCTAGGAAAGGTTGCACTGTTGTTCAGTCAGTGAGTTCAAAAAACAATTGTAACTATAAATAATATTCTTTTATTGTTTTAGCCTAATCATCGTCTGGAGATTTGTAGCACGGGTTGAAACTCAGATGAAAAGGTTCATGAAAGGATTCACAGAATTAATACCTCAAAATCTTCTGCAGATTTTTGATGCCAATGAACTAGAGGTAGGTTTATAGATAGCTATTTGTTTTGTCTTGGCTGTGTTAGCTGGTAGTGAGACCTATGTATGCTTATTTCATCGCACTCGTTTAAAAGCAGGTGCTTTTCTATCAGGTAACAACTACAATATCGACCTTTGCATAACCATTCTAATTACCCAGTGAAACAGCTACCTTGAACAAATCAGTTGCATTTGAAACTAATTTGTATCAGCTGAAGCTAATGCAGTTGTTTATCATTACAAAAGTTAGACTGTTGATTGATGCTGTTGCTTTTAGTTGAATACAAACAGGTACTATAAAATGATCACCTTTTTTTGCAGTCAGGTGTTTCCTTACCAAAAAAATCATTTCTCAAAGCTTCTAAGTGGTCACTGGAGCATTGACAGTGACTGCACTATGCATGGAAATTAAACTTTTCTTTCATAAGGAAAGGATTGTTTAGAAAAAGCAACCAAGTGAATTGATGCATAAACTTGTGTCATCTTGTATACTCACTTTACTCCTTTCAAATTGTCAGGGTAAGTCAAAGGGGTTGATATGGCAAATAATATAGTGAGACCATTTTTATAATTAGAGGAGAGGATCAAAGCATTTTGTTTGGTGGTTGTTGGGAATAGTATTCCATTTTACAGCTGAATTTGGAGTCACCTTTTGTGCCAGAATGACAGGTATTGTTTAATATTTTCATCTGTATTAATTTGCCTTTGGATTGATGCTAAATAAGTTAATCTTTTGGGACAGATCTGAATAACATCCATTTTCTTAGGACATTCAGTATTTATAAAACATGTCTGTAAAGGCAGGCAAACTTTCAGGTCATGTGCTACTAACAATAGCACACTAGTATCTGATCAGTTAGTGGGGAAGAGGGATACTGGGATATTTTTGACAAGAATTTCCAGCCCTCAAGTAGCTTCAGAAAAACATCATAAGATAAAAGAAAAAAAGATATCCTGGTTTTCCACCCCCTCTTCTCCCCTGTCCCACTGCAGATTAAATGTTTGGACCCATAAACCTTTTTACCAATATTCATTGTGGTCATGTCAAAAAAGCTGTCTATTTTCTGGTCTCATTGTGTTGGGCAAATGGCTAATCCTGATATTGTTTGTAGTCTGAAGATCTGTATTTAAACCCGAATCATATACACATGCTGAACATAGCATTAGTCCTCTGTTTTTATTGGTATGTAAAAGCTGTCTTTTAGTAGCCATATGGAAGAATCTGTCAATTAGTTATTTGTCTTACTGCACAGAACAAATGTCATTTCTTTATATCTCTGCTGGTTATCATCCGGAATAGCATATAGAATGACCTGGTGTCCATTGTCAGACATCTCTATCCCATCATCTTTCCCTCTGATAGCACAAGTTTATTGATCACTACTTCTCCTAAACTACTTGGAGGATTGGCATGAAGTTTCACATACAAGAACACACACACACACACTCAAGGGTATGGTTTGTTTTGAAGAAAACTGTGCTGCTTATACATCCAACATGGCCACCACAGCAGCTATCTTGAGAATCTTGTTATTTATAATGGAAACTCTATCAGCATGGTTTTCTCACCAGGGAAACTTCCTATATGGTGTCTAGTTGGTCTTGAATAAAATTTTGCTGATCTGTTATTTGAAAATCTTATCAATACTACTCTTTCTATCTATATAGAAAGTCATGCTGAGATTGAATTTCACAGAAGACCTATTATGTCTAGATGGCACTCAATAAAAACGTTGCTGGCATCTATTATGGCAGCCATCTTTGAAAGTCTTGTTATTGATAACATCTCCAAAATGAAAAGTCATATCAACATGTGATTTCCATAAGAAGATATTTGATATCTAAAAAGTATTAAATAAAAATGGCATGGTGACCTTTTAAATTTATACAAATGATGCCAATCTGCTATTAAAAATAGCTATAGCTACTGTTACTAAAAGTAGAAAAACCTTGAACCAACTTTTCCAAAATATTCAGATAGAATATGGTCAAATTTGACAAAGCTCCACACATTAAGACATTTGAAGTTGGTACAAAAGATTCTAAGTTACAGTTAAATATGGCTGCTGTTACTGAAAAACACTGAACAGAATTTTACCAAATTTAGCAGAAAGCCCAGGATAGAGGGCTTTTAAGTTTTACAGCTGACACAGATACACGATCAAATACGACCACTGTTACTACAAATATAAACCATTTAAATGATTTCTTGTCCAAAACCACTGAACAGAATATGACTTTTTTTTGACAGCATACTGGCATAAAGCCTTTGTCAATTTATACAAATGATACACATCAACTTTGAAATATGTCCACCAATACCAAACAACAAAAAAATTACTTCTCCAAATCCATTGAATAAAGTTCTACCAAGCTTGCTGGAAAGCATTATGGCATGACAGCCTTCAGATTTGTAAAAATAACAATGCATTATAATAAGTATTTATAAAATTCTCCAAAGCTGCTGTAAAGAATTTGACCAATCTTGAGAGAAATATCTGGTGCAAAGACTTTTAAAATTTATACAAATGATGCCAAACCATTATCAAATATGTCCATTATTTAAAAAAAAACATTTAAAAGAGCTACTGCTCAAGAATTGCAGTCTAAATTTTACTAAATTTTTTAGAATGCTTCCTGGCATAGAGGATTTCATTTGTGAACAGCTAATGCTGATCTGTCTTTTAATATGGCCATCATAACTAAAAATAGAAAAACCATTCAACAACTTCATAAAAAGTTCTAAACCTAATTTAATCAGATCTGACAGCAAGCACTTGACATACAAGTCTGAAGTATTAGTTATTACCGCCCAGCAGAACAGAGCAAAATTGGAAAATAACAACCTGGGTCATAGGTTGAATGAAATCTGTCTGCAGATAATTCATCTTTTAAAACTTCATGGTTATCGAGAATTTGCATTGGAATAAACATATTCAGGATGTGTAAATGTGTATAATGTAAATTCATGTCTGTGGTTATGATACAAGAAAGGCCTTATGGATTAAACAAATATAGACTGATATATCAAAACAGCTATATAGAACCAATACTGAGACCAACATAATGTTTTTTGAGGAAACTCTTGACATGAATATTTGCAAGTTTTTTCACTCTAAAAAATAAAATAAGGCTTCCCAAATGCAATGAATGGTCAAAAAATGTTAACAGTAAGTGAAAGAATATTTTAGAGATAAGCTTAACTCAGTTTTAAACAATTTGATCCCATTATATCTCAAGGAACTGTTTCATTCAAGAAAACAAGGCAACACTTCAAATTTAAGATAAGTTTTATTAAACCATTATTTAACCATTATTAAACCATTCCAAAACTAAATAAAGAATTCAAGAAATGTTTTCAATATTCTTGGTGACTAATTTGAAACTGATTCCCAAAAGAAAATAGAAAAAGTACAAATATAAATGTTTATACATTTTTATAATCTAATTAGCTGGACGAAAAGTGAAACTGTTCCATTTGATAGTTGCTCTACAACTTCGGAGTATTAATTCTTACTGTTTTAGCTCACCTGGCCTTGCCAGATAAAGATATAAAATGGCCCAGCATGCATTGTACATCATGTGTCGTCTGCAGATCAGCTCATTATCATTTTGGAGTCCATACTCAAGATCTGATTTCAAGCAGATTTGGAGTTACAGCCTCTAAATTGTGGATGAGTTTGATAATGAGTGAGACTTGTGCACATTAACGAGATGGTTTTGCCTCAGATTAGCTAACCTTATTACTGTTCTGAAGGTCATATTTCTGATCTGATTTTGATCAGACTAGGATAATATGCTTATTTCATTAAGATCTCATTAATGAATGAGATCCACACTTCCTGATGAAGTGATCTTACTGAGTTTGCTACCACTCAGCAGGCTGTATTTCTGATCCAGTTTTAATCAGACTTGTAATATATCCTTTCTCTTTAAAATTTTGGAATCTATCCTTATGTCATTAAGATATTGGAATGTATCCTTATGTCACCAAGATCATGGAATGCAGCCTATGTCATCAAGATATTGGAATGTATCCTTATGTCACCAAGATCATGGAATGCAGCCTATGTCATCAAGATATTGGAATGTATCCTTATGTCACCAAGATCATGGAATGCAGCCTATGTCATCAAGATATTGGAATGTATCCTTATGTCACCAAGATCATGGAATGTATCCTTATGTCATCAATATATTGGAATGTATCTTTATGTCATCAAGATCTTGGAGTGTATTATTATGTCTTCAAGATTTTTGAATGTATCCTTATGTCATCAACATCATGGAGTGTATCATTATGTCATCAAGATCTTGGAATTTATCCTTATGTCACCAAGATCATGGAATGTATCCTTTTGTTAAGATATTGGAATATATCCTTATCTCATCAAGATCATGGAATGTATCCTTATGTCATTAAGATCTTAGAATGTATCCTTATGTCATCAAGATCTTGGAATGTACCCTTATGTCACAAAGTACTTGGAATGTATCCTTATGTAATCAAGATCTTGCAATGCTTCCTTATCTCATCAAGATCATGGAATGTATCCTTATGTCACCAAGATATTTGAATGTATCCTTATGTTATCAAGATCATGGAATGTATCCTTATATCATTAAGATCATAGAATGTATCCTTATGTCATCAAGATCTTGGAATGTATCCTTATGTCACCAAGGTCTAGGAATGTATCCTTATGTCACCAAGATTTTGGAATGTATCTTTATGTCACCAAGATCATGAAATGTATCCTTATGTCATCAAGATCTTGGATGTATCCTTATGCCACCAAGAACTTGGAGGAGTTGGATGAGTGAGATTCTCTGATAATAATTACTTGATCATGCATCTACTGGCTGAGTTTGTTACCCTATGGAGGCTGTATTTAGAATCTGCTTTAGGTCAAACACTGCATGTTTACTTACATCTCATACAAGTTTGATACTGAGTGAGAGGCATCAATATTAACAAGTTGAACTTGCATTTGATTGGCTGAACATTTTGCCAAGCTGAAAGCCATATTTTTAATCTGTTTTTGATCATGCTTGAAATATGGGCTTATATTGCCACTATCTTGGATTGGTTTGCTAATTTGTGAGATCCATGCATATTAATGCTGTAATCTTCCATTTTATTTTCTAGGCATGTTACCATTTTCAGAGTCATTGGTAACCCAGGTTTGTTAAAACTTAGAATATAAGTTTTTATCATCAAAATCTTGGACTGTTTCATTACTGAGTGAGACCCATGAATATTTATGAGGTAATTATACATATCATTGGGTGACTGTATTACTTTTTTATGTCCTGTTTGTTCTGTTGAATATGAACTTGAGTATTTGTTTTAGCTTGAAAGAATTTGGAGCTGATGGGCTTTCCTTTATTGTTTATGCAACTATGTAATATATATGTAATTATATGTAAGGAAGATTACTTCTTTGCAAATGTTGTCTTCTTTAAATATTGTAATTGTTATTAATATGGAAGTCTTTCACTTTTATACCATGGACTCCAGTCCACCATCAGATAATGCTATTAATGCCAAAAATAGATAAACTATTTAAAGACAGAATTTCACCAACCTTCATAGAATGGCTTCTTGCATGAAAAGGCTATGAGTTACATTCAAGTGAAGTAAATTCTCCATTAACTGTAGAAAAAAAACTTTTATGTTCCTTTATCTAAAGGCAGTTACTTAGCAGAATTTGACCAAATTTGCCACAAATCATCTTGGCATTGGGCTTTTCAATAACAGATAAATGATGCTGACGTGCCATCATACAAGGATGAGGACAGAAACTCAAAAAACATTGGTACAGTTTTTTTCATTGTATATGCAATCAGCTGTACAGAAAGATATTTTGACAGAAAATATCCTTATCCTTCTGACCCAGATTTTTTGCCAGCTACTCTTGCATTGGCTGTCAGGCTGGAGTTTCAGGCCAGCATGGGTCTCTTGTTATTTGATATATTTTATAACACAAACTCTATTCTACAGTATTGATAAAAACAGTCTAGGCAGTTGTTCTATATGAATTTACAACATTTTTCAGCAACATACCCCTGTTCCATCTAGTATAATATTAGGGGTTTGAGGAAACGAGACATTAATTTATGATTGGTCCAGAATTAAAACATGATATTAATATTAACCTGTATTGACAGATACTACAGATGACCTGTTGTGTAACAGCTGTAATAATGGTTGAATAAACTGCAACAACAACTAGACAAAACACTATATATCATGGTAATTTTGATCTAGAGATATTTTATCAAGTCTTTCACCGTTAATATTCTGTGTTTTCAGTTGCTAATGTGTGGGTTACAGGACATTGATGTGAATGATTGGAAGCTGCATTCAACATACAAGGGTGACTACAACCTCAACCACCCTGTCATTATCCATTTCTGGAAGGTAAGTCAAATCAACAGATTTATAAGCATACAGAAATTCTCACTTCAGGATTAGATTTTTCCAACCTTGCTTTGTCACTGAAAACATAGTCAAGAAATTATCTCATTTGTGGATTTTTGTTGCTAATAGTAAATCATATCACATTTTGTCAGATTTCTCTCTCAATGCAGTGTCTATCTCCATGACTTCAGTTATGTGTTTTATTCCTTCATGTTTCATTCTTAAACTTCATTTCTATTCATACACTTTCAAACAAGTGGGGTAATATTTTGATACTCTTTATATATAATGGTCTTGAATTTCACCAAGACTGTTAAATCTAAACATGTGAAACTTGTCATTATATTCGTGTTGATGTAGATTGTAACATCTCAAATGAAATTTTGATTTTGCCCCTGGTTTTGGGTTTTGGGAGCTTTGGGATAATTTTACATAAATTTAAAAACTGATTTGATATGTTTTGCAAGTCTGGGAATTGATATGTGTGATCATTGACCCATTTGCAAGCACATGTCCCTAGGTTATGTCCTGTGTATTTCTCTACCCCCAAGAACTTATCTTTTGGATCATAATATAGAAATGGTCAGGATCCCACCCTGGAATGATATATTTACTTAGGGTACCTGCAGTAGCTCAGTTGTTAGTGCATTAGACTTGTAATCTAAGGGGTGTGGATTTTATACCCATCCAGGTCAGTCTGGCTTAGCCTCCTTGTGTTCTTGGAAGATCTACTTAGGCCCATTTCCTTGACATGATATATCCAATAATATGTTAAAAGTACTGTTAAAACCAACAAAATAAACAATGAAACAGTAACTGGGCATGAAAAAGCAAAGCAACATATGCCCCTGGGCAAGAAAAGACAAAGCAACATATGCCCCTCGGCATGGAAATATAAAGCAACATATGCCCCTGGGCATGAAAAAGCAAAGCAACATATGCCCCTGGGCATGGTAAAGCAAAGCAACATATGCCCATGGGCATGAAAAAGCAAAGCAACATATGGCCATGGAAATATAAAGCAACATATGCCCCTGGGCATGAAAAAGCAAAGCAACATATGCCCCATAACATGAAAAAGCAAAGCAATATATGCCCCATGGCATGAAAAAGCAAAGCAACATATGCCCCTGAAAATGAAAAAGCAAAGCAACATATGCCCATGGCCATGAAAAAGCAAAGCAACATATGCCCCTGGGCATGAAAAAGCAAAGCAACATATGCCCCTCGGCATGGAAATATAAAGCAACATATGCCCCTGGCCATGGAAATATAAGGCAACATATGCCCCTGGCCATGGAAATAAAAAGCAACATATGCCCCTGGCCATGCAAATATAAAGCAACATATGGCCATGGAAATATAAAGCAACATATGCCCCTGGCCATGGAAATATAAAGCAACATATGCCCCTGGCCATGGAAATATAAAGCAACATATGCCCCTGGCCATGGAAATATAAAGCAACATATGCCCCTGGCCATGGAAATATAAAGCAACATATGCCCCTGGCCATGCAAATATAAAGCAATATATGCCCCTGGCCATGGAAATATAAAGCAACATATGCTCCTGGCCATGGAAATATAAAGCAATATATGCCCCTGGCCATGGAAATATAAAGCAATATATGCCCTTGGCTATGGAAATATAAAGCAATATATGCCCCTGGCCATGGAAATATAAAGCAACATATGCCCCTGGCCATGGAAATATAAAGCAACATATGCCCTTGGCTATGGAAATATAAAGCAATATATGCCCCTGGCCATGGAAATATAAAGCAACATATGCCCCTGGCCATGGAAATATAAAGCAACATATGCCCCTGGCCATGGAAATATAAAGCAACATATGCCCCTGGCCATGGAAATATAAAGCAACATATGCCCCTGGCCATGGAAATATAAAGCAACATATGCCCCTGGCCATGGAAATATAAAGCAACATATGCCTCTGGCCATGGAAATATAAAGCAATATATGCCCCTGGCCATGGAAATATAAAGCAACATATGCTCCTGGCCATGGAAATATAAAGCAATATATGCCCCTGGCCATGGAAATATAAAGCAATATATGCCCCTGGCCATGGAAATATAAAGCAACATATGCCCCTGGCCATGGAAATATAAAGCAATATATGCCCCTGGCCATGGAAATATAAAGCAACATATGCTCCTGGCCATGGAAATATAAAGCAATATATGCCCCTGGCCATGGAAATATAAAGCAATATATGCCCCTGGCCATGGAAATATAAAGCAACATATGCCCCTGGCCATGGAAATATAAAGCAACATATGCCCCTGGCCATGGAAATATAAAGCAACATATGCCCCTGGCCATGGAAATATAAAGCAATATATTCCCCTGGCCATGGAAATATAAAGCAACATATGCCCCTGGCCATGGAAATATAATGCAATATATGCCCCATGCCATGGAAATATAAAGCAATATATGCCCCTGGCCATGGAAATATAAAGCATTATATGCCCTTGGGTTATAACTTGGAAACTTTGGAGATCCCCACTCTACAACTGAATATAAACATGAAACATGAAAAAAATATAAATAACTGCAACTGACATTGATCCATGGATCCATTCTTCTTCAAGGACTTGGCCTCTGGTTTTATCAAGATTCCCACCCTAGAACTATGTACAAACAAATGTCTTTTTTGTTTTGAGCAAAAGGAATATTATTTTATTGTGCAAAAAGTAGTGATGTAAAAAACAATGTTTTGCAGATACACAACAAGGATCACATGTACATATGTTAAAACCTCTTGGAATTGTTTTCATCTTTCTGAAATTGATTGTTTTAAAATTAAAGGTAATTTATATGATTGGTCAATTGTGGTAGCATGGGGATAATTGTTTTATAAAATAAGGTACATATCACTTCTTTTTAATGTTCCATAATTTGAATCGGAGGAGTCATTTGCTACTTATATGTTTGAGTCAGCATTATAATTAAGGTTTCCATTTACATTACCACCACCTTTCAGATGTTTCTTCTGTTGTTGGCCTCATGGTTGGGTGCAGCATTTGTCAAACATCTGTTACTTATAAATTTTTCTAGTGAACCTTAGCCCAGTTTGATCCCCCAGCTTAGAGTAAATGTTACTGCATTTTTACCAGGATTGCTTGGTGGTCAGATGATACTTTGTCATGCTGAGCTGCATATTATATTTCAAATCTTTATAGCTTAATGTCCCACCATGAAAATGGTAGTGTCATATAGGGTTACCCTTCTTGGCATTTATGTCCATCTGTCTGTCACACGTTGGTTAAGTTTTTACACCCTTCAAACAATGGTTCGGAGGAAGAGTGATTTTGGAGTCTGTCTCTCCATTACACTTTTTTTTTTACTTCACATCTACAGAAACCTTTGAGATGTCATCATAAAACTAGGTATGCCTTTGTCATGACTAGAATTTGTGTCCATTTTAAAAAAAAGTCTGATATGCATTTTAAGAGTTATCCCCATTTTAATTACAAATTACGTCCATTTATTGAGCTGTTCCCAATATACTGGTAATACCTCCTGAACTGCTGGAGATATTTTCATGAAAACTGGCATTTATTTGTATCATGACAATAGTTCATGTCTCATATAGGAAGCAAGTACTGTTAGAGGTGAGGGCCCCTATTTTTTAAAATATTTTTGTATTTACACCCAATATCTCCTGAACCATTTCAGGTATCTTCATGACATTTGGTATGCTCTGGTATTATGACTAAAGTGTCTTGTATCGAGAATGAGCTTTGTCTGATCAGCTTTTTTAATTGTTCCCATTTTAAAAATAAAGACAATATCGACATGTATGTGAAAGTTTGGTGTGTATTTTTATTATGACAAGGCTTTATGTCGCAAAAAAGAATGGATGTCAGATTATTAGTGTTTGAGCAGGAGGTATTCTGTAAACAATAACTTACTGACAGATCTAGCTACAGTTAAGTTTCAGCCACCATGGTGGTGTATCCATGTTTGATAAACTCATTTTTACTGTTGGAGATAAATTTGCAGCACTGCATATATGTTTTGATTTGAGTTGATGGAAAGAATAAGTATAATATAGTGTACATATATATTAAGACTGTCATGCCAAGACATTTTCATAAATCCTATCAAATGAGTTCTTTTCCCCTACTCAGAATAAATCATGAATGCATTTTTTATTAAATGCCTCCTCTTTTATGCTTTCTAAATATGTTGAGCTTTATGAATGCAATTCAGAACAAATTGTGATTTATGAAAGTTTGATTCACTGCATCTAAAAACATCTGTGTGCTTATGTCAAAAAAGAAGTTATAGCGGTTGAATTTGGGTGTCATACATACAGATTGAACAGCAGTATTGAATGCCAGATCAAGCATGTAAAATTGAATGGGTTTGTAATAAATAGCTATACTGATTAGCTATATTGATCATTCTCATTGGTTTATGATGTTAAACTCAGAAAGCATTATTTTTTGACTCATCATAGGACCAAATGGAAAAAGATCCTGTTTTCCACAGCATGAATGAATATATGAGAGAAATTTTCTTGTCATACATATGCTTCTTCACCTATATATCTTAATATTTCAGGCAGTATACTCATTCAACAATGAAATGCGTGCCAGATTGCTCCAGTTTGTGACAGGAACTTCCAGAGTTCCCATGAATGGCTTCAAAGAACTCTATGGAAGTAATGGAGCTCAACTTTTCACCATTGAGAAATGGGACAACACAAACCAACTTCCCAGGGCTCACACTTGGTATGAACTGATATCTATTTTCTTTATCCTATAAGATATGCAGATCAACAATCACATATTTTAGCACTACCAGTCAGGGACACGATGAACTTATGTGAAAGCCTGTTGTTCAGTGTCAGTCTGTCTGTCCTTTAGCACAACCTTAAGATATGCAAATCAACACATCACACATTTAAATTCTACTGGTCACAGAACAGAAGAATCTAGGGATAGCCAGTTTAATGACATCTCTCTATCCTTTAGCACAAATTTGTTATCACTATTTTGCCTGAACTACTTTTAAGATTACCATGAAACCTCTCTCTCTCTCTCTCTCTCTCTCTCACACACATACACACACACACACACACACACACACACACACACACACACACACATATACACACACACTATTCCTCCAGGATCTTGTTGGTCCCAAAAAAAAATGGTGTTTATTTCTTATCTAGCATGACTACCACAGCAGCAGTATTGAAAATCTTGTTATTGTTACTCCATCTGAATGGAAAGTTGATTTTTGTTTTATTGGAGACATCTTATGATGTCAAGTTAGTCCTAAATGATGATGGTGCTGACCAGAAATCCAATTAAGCCACCACAATGGCCGTCTTGAAAATCTTGTTATTGCTACTCCTGATGCATGGAAAGTCATATCGGTATAGTTCTCTCACAGGAAGACCTAAAGTGTCTAGTAGGTCTTATATAAAAGTTGTGCCAATCTTATATCCAATTAGCTGCCATCTTAAAAATATTGCCACTGCTCTGCATAGAATGTCAGATTAATATGTGGTGGTTATGAGAAGATTTCTTATGATGTGTAGTTGGTAATAAGTGAAAATATTTCAGTTTGACATCCAGCCATCTTGAAATTTTGTTCTTGCTATTCTTTCTAAATGTAAAATCGTATTATAATGGGGTTTTCCCTAGAAGAGTATTTATGAATGAAATGATGCCAATCTGACCTCAGTAATGCTGCCACATTGAACATATTGAAAATCTTATGTCATTAATTCTTCTAAATGGAGTGTCTAGTTTGTGGAAAATTAATATGGTACTGTTCATACATTAAATATGGCTGACACAGCGATTAATTTAAAAATCTTATTACTCAAGAATAACAATAATGGTTTCAATACTAAACTGTTAATATGAAGTAACGGTTTTATCTTGAATTCCTGGAAAAATCTTTTCAGACCATAGAGTGTGACACTCAGTGAGAGATATTTTTTTTGCAGTTGTTGTCCATTTTATATACATTGTATGAGGATCTTTCAAACAGATTGTGATAGATTACCATGAAACTTTCCCGCTGACTTGTGTACATCAATAATGCAACTTTGCAGCTGTTGCTACTGTTACAATAATTGTAATCTTAACAATTATCAGAGTGACTAGACCGGAACTCTCCTGATAATACAGCAATAAGACTAATCGGATTACATGTACTTACCTTTTTGTATGGATTAAAATTTGAGTCTTTCACAGCTTTGTGGAATAAATGTGATTTACATGAGGATCTAATGATATTAACTTTAGTGGTACATGTACTTTAGTCAACACTTCTTTCAGTAATGAAAACCTGACATCAGGAAACAGAAAACAGATTACTTAACACACCTTATAAATTCAATACTGGTTCACGATACATATTAAAATAAAATGTGCTCACTTGGGTAAATTATTTTTGCGCTAATATGCTAGCCACTCTTCGCGTTAGGGGAGTGGCCTTTTGTGAGGGGTACTTTTGAACACAAACTCATCAGTGCCAGGGATTCTAGCTGTAAGGAGCAGGTGGCCACTGGTCAGAGGCTGTTCAAGAGGGAGACCACTGTATACACATGCACACATGCATGCATGCATACATACATACATACATACATACATACATACGTACGTACGTACGTATGTATGTATGCCATCAGTGGAAGGAATATGTAAAGTGAAAGTAAGAAAATTCAGGTCTTATTCAGTGGAAATTTTAGACAGAAAATTTGGATGCTAAGACAGATTGAAGTTTCATGCCATATTTCTTTTTTTCAGTTTCAACAGGCTTGACCTACCTCCTTATGAGAACTACGCAGAACTGCGAAAGAAACTTTTGATTGCAATTGAGAATGCAGAAGGTTTTGAAGGGGTGGATTAAAGTAGTAATTGCCAAGACAACCCCTTTGTTCAAATTTAACTTGCAAAACCTGTTAGACTTGATGCCAGGAAATATTGAAACAGAAAGTGAACTTACCAGAAACTGGTTGGTTTTGAAATTTTCTTATTCTGGCTATAATGCAGGCATTAATTTTGAAATCTGGATAGGGCAGTGTTACAGCTTTTGAAACAGTTTGTGAAAGTCATTCCAAAGACTGAGCTAATAGGTAATATGTCTTATCTAATAAAAATGAACGTGTTGTTATGCTCAATCTAGCATTGTCTGTGATTCTCAGTTTTGGACATATTTATGCAAGTTTATAGGCATCATAATGAAGTGATAATATTAGGTGCATATCAGGTTTGCAGAACTCTGAAAACTGTCTACTTGCCTGGAATTAAGTTGAGATTACGAAGAATCTGAAAATTTCTTAACCCATTATATTTTAAACAAAACCCTGGAAGAGTAACACAGAATCATACTTGCCTAGAAGACAAGGGTTATTTCTAGCCTTGTATGTGCATGAAAATATTCATATTCTGTGAAATGTTTAAGGCCACCTGTTGATTAGACTACATTCAGACTTGTACAGATTTTAATGTGTTAAATCGATGCCGACATTATAACTACTGGTATATATGTATAATCTGTATGGATGCAACATTACATGCTGTTTGCGACTTCTTTTGAACATTTGAATAAAACTCCAGTGAAATATATCAACATTTATTTAAGAATGAGAACATTTGCCTTCGAATGCTATTTTTTCTTGTTGTAGCATACTAAGTATATTGGATCTGGACTTTTTACAGTGCTTTATGTATGTTTTTGTGGTGGGGAAATCAGGGGTGTTTAGTTGCTGTAAGGACATTCTCAGGACCAGAGTATTTTGAGCATATGTGATATCTTTTTTGGGAACCCAGGTTCATAATGTAAAATCCATCATATTTACTTATCAACACCTGTGTGTTTGTATGTATGAATGGATGCATGCAGGACATTTTTTTAGTTTGGACAAAGCAACAATCTGGCCCCACTTTCACAATAATATCTCAAATGTCTCCTAAAAGTGTGATTTTCTATTTTCTTTTTTCTTGGTTTAAAATGATGGGGTTTTTTTTACAGAACATTCAGCATGTATCAAGGATTACATTAAGGTTGTAATGTCAAAAATACTATTCCAAATCAGTCTGAGGTATTGTTCTTTTTTTTTTGTGAAATAAAAGGATTTTCACTTCTTTTAGGAATTTCCCAACCCTTTGATTAATGGTTGAGGCCTCATTAGTGGGAGGCTGGACTATCCCTTTTCTGGTGGCAATGATATTGACAACAGTTGTTGAGGGTTTTGATCAAAGTTTTTCATATATTTTGTGGACCCCATGGTAGATTCTCATCATGCAGGTGGTGAATTTTGATGCTAAGATGATTCATTCAATGGTATCCTCTTGATCCTTGAACTTTAGGAATATATATCAGTCAAAAAATTTATGTTAAGGTTTTGGTCAGAATTGTTTTGTTTGATTCTGTTTTTTTTTAAGCCTTAAATGGATTATATTCACACTTGGGATGAGTCAAGACAATTTATTCTGACATTTATCCATGCCCCTTTGATCTTGGGGTTAAGCTCAGTCATAGAAAATTTGAATGAAGGATTTGGTTAAAGTTTTTCCTTTATTTGAAAATTTTCATAAACCTAATGATGAATTTTCTTATTTTACATGAAACTTAAACCTTTAGTTCTGCGTTCATGCAAACTTTAAAACTTGAGGTAAAGGTGACATTATGTAGCAATGCTTTGTGAGTTTGACATGCTGGCACAGGCCTTTTTGTTCAAGAATAAAAGAATTCTAAAATGTACAGTTTAAAAACTATTATTTGTGATCCTTTCTACTTTATCTTCTGACAAACTTTTAAGTTGGTAGGAACTGCAGTTTGACCAGAGGGGTACAGGTTTGATTACCTTTACTGAATCAAGCAGGATTGGCTGCTGTCCTGTCCTTGTTCTCTGCTTGTTGGTATACTATAATCATTAAGTTGTTACTGTGCTTTTAAACACCAATTCAACATTGGCAGAAATATTTTAAACATAAATGTTTTAGTCTTTTTTTTAAGATAAATTTTGAGAATACGAGTGAAACTTTGGCTGACTTTAATGTGATGAAGGCACTCCTGTCTTCAAATTCATTGTCAATTGTTATCTGATTGGTCAGTTCTTGGGCACTAGCCAGTCAGTCAGTATTTTGAGCTAAGATTTGAGTTTGAACATTGTGAATGTGGATCAGTGCTATTTAATTTGGTGATACTTCTTTCATTGGGCAACTTGAATTTGATAGGGTAAAACAAATATTTAACTCAGTTCTTAATGCAGTTCCTTTATGACTTGAGTTATGCATATTTATCTTATAGTGTTGTGTCTCCATCCATATGAATGTTAACATATTCATTTACACGTCTAGCTGATAAATTTGCAAAGAGGTTACTGAGAGGAGAGTGGGTCCTGGGGAGAGAGGAATAGTGTGAATTCTTATAGAACAGTATTCTGAGTGCGAGTAGATGATGTTATTTTCCCTGCTGGTTCAGGGTTGAAGTGCTTTCTAAACAATACCTCTTTGTTTGTCACTAGGAACTGAATTAGCTAAAAACCCTTAGATTTTTTTTCTCTTGTCAGTTGTATCTTTTTCTTTTTTTGTATGTCTAGTCTCATCATGTCCATCCCAAATTTCATTTTCACTTGGTAAAACTTTTAAAGAGGTAATGGAGTGAAATGAAATGTATGAGATCATATTTGTATAAGGTTTACGTAATGAAGTCCGAGGTCATGTTTATTGTTTTTAACATAATTCTGCAGAGTTTTAAGGCATCATATGTCTAGCCTACAACTCCTGTTTGTGAACACTAGAAAGATTTCAGTCATAGTTGGTATGTATAATTATATCAAGTTTGATATGAGCAACATCCACACTTAATAATGAGGTGATCTTGCATCTGATTGACTGAGCATGTGATGACTCTTTAGAGGCCTGGTCAAACATTGTTCAGGCCTGATGTGTTATCATCAAAATCTGAGATGAATTCAGTTATTCATGACATCCATGTTTATAATATGTTGGTCTTGCATCTCAACATGCTAGAGACCATATAGATTTAGATCATATTCGCTATGTAAGCTAGTCAGATGTGTTTGATTATGAGTGACATCCATGCAAAATGATGAGGTGATGTTGCATTTAATTCCATTAACTTTTGAACCTATAGATGCCATTTATCTGAACACATTTTAATTATATTTTCTTTATAAGCTTAGAATATGTGTGTATATGGATGTGTGTGTATATATATATATATATATATATATATATATATATATATATATATATATATATATATATATATATATATATATATATATGTCCTTGTGCCAAATCATGCATATAGAAAAATTTTTATAAATTCAACTAGGATGTCGGTTATGTTCATCACTTATTCCTATAGTTGCTTTCATATCATCATCATGGATGCTCTTCATGAAACACCCCTCACAGTCTTGGAATAAGTTTAAAAAGAACAATAAAGAATTTTGCTGAAATGTGCTCAGTGTAGACCCTGTACAGTTTGTTTTCATTATGCATTACTATATCAATACATTGTATTAAGGGGTTAATATAGATTCAAGCAATAAAAGTTTCCTGTGATTGTTATGAAAATGTATCACTGTATTGAGACATTGTACAAATCATCCCATTTTAACTTTTCACAAATGTTGAATAATGAGAACTATCAAAATCATGTTGTAGATTTTGTACGAAACAGTTTATTTTGTTCTCTTATATATTCATTATCAGGAAGTAATTTATACATGGGAGGTCTTCAAGGTTTCATCCTGATGTATGTTAACTTCTAATTATTTGAGAGCTTCTGTTCTTGTGTGCTGTCGTTCTCTCTCTCTTATTCAACTTTTCATCTGACCTTTATCAAGAGCCTCGCATTTCATGCATATCATCAAAGGCCTCACATTTTACGCATATCAGTGTATAAATAACATTTTTGAATTGTTTATGTCCTGTTTATCTTTAGATATCTCATAATTTTTTAATTTAATTGACTTTTATTTTAATACATTGGGACATGTTATGCATCTACTTTTGACCTCTTGCAATAAAAAATTAATTTAGAACTGGTAAGAATTTGTTTATAATATTTGGGTATTCTCTTACTATTAGTAATTTTCACTCTTTCTAAAATAGTGTTAATTTTATCAGTGTCAAAGTAACTGTTTACATCATATCATCAGGAAGATACTGTTCCATGAGTTACAAATTGTAATAGGAGGAACTTTGCTGATGGGTTAAGCATTGTGTGGTTATCTCCCTTGTTAAGTCCATTTCTTCTCAATCTCCTGTGTTTTGCTACAATTCTTTAAGTCACTGTTCTTGTGTATGTTAACTCTTATATGTTTTATATATAAGAAGAGAAAGGAGAGTAATACATACTTTACTCCCATTGTTTTTGTAATTTCAAAGCTGGATATAAGTGAATAAGAGGAAGAATTCCTGTATACCTGTGTTTATTCTATATTATGAAGTAATCTTCTAAAATTCCCTTCAGTTTCTTTCTCAAAATCCTCTCCATCTTATCCCTCATTTTTGCAAAAAATGTCTCTTCCAAGTATATGAAGACTTGCATAGTATAAGGTTAAGCTGTAGATTTTATATATGTAGTAATTTCATTGAATTGAAATACATTACATTTAAGTTCAAGGGACTTGAATATAAATTTATGATTAAATCCAGAATATATGCATTCATTTTTTTTCAGTCAGATTTCAGTGTTTGTATTTCAAGGTCACACAGAATATTGGTGCCAAAATGTACTGAATCAAAAGTAGCAAGTATTGATCCTCCATTTATGATGACTCATCATCGGCTGAGAATATCATTATCACTTATGAATGCTTTTCATTAAAAGAATTTATTTAGTTAGCTAAAGACTGTGGAGGGTGTTTATTGATTTATTCAGTCTTACAAAATGTGCTTTTTTATAGAAGTGTTGTTTCTAAATGATGTTTGCCTCACTCTATCAGCAATGCAGTTATTGACATAACAGTAACATTAAATTGTTTATGTACAAAAATACTTTGAAAGTATAATGTATCTACATGAAGAGCATCTATGATGATGATGATGCAAAACTGCTTAAAAGGATGAACATGAATGATACTCTCTTGAATATGTTAGAAAGCATTATACACACATTTACTTGCATTTGTCTATTTAGAAAGCAAAGGAAGTAACATATTGTATGAAATGCATTATACACGCATTTACTTGCATTTGTCTATTTAGAAAGCAAAGGAAGAAACATATTGTATGAAATGCATTATACACACATTTACTTGCATTTGTCTATTTAGAAAGCAAAGGAAGTAACATATTGTATGAAATGCATTATACACACATTTACTTGCATTTGTCTATTTAGAAAGCAAAGGAAGAAACATATTGTATGAAATGCATTATACACACATTTACTTGCATTTGTCGTTTTAGAAAGCAAAGAAAGTAACATATTGTATGGAATGCATTATACACGCATTTACTTGCATTTGTCTTTTTAGAAAGCAAAAGAAGTAAAATATATGAGATGCATTATACACACATTTACTTGCATTTGCCTATTTAGAAAGCAAAGGAAGTAACATATTGTATGAAATGCATTA
Organism: Potamilus streckersoni; assembly: GCA_016746295.1. Classification (NCBI taxonomy): domain Eukaryota; kingdom Metazoa; phylum Mollusca; class Bivalvia; order Unionida; family Unionidae; genus Potamilus; species Potamilus streckersoni. The sequence continues at coordinate 532,364 of JAEAOA010000528.1, forward strand.
TACACGCATTTACTTGCATTTGTCTATTTAGAAAGCAAAGGAAGAAACATATTGTATGAAATGCATTATACACACATTTACTTGCATTTGTCTATTTAGAAAGCAAAGGAAGTAACATATTGTATGAAATGCATTATACACGCATTTACTTGCATATTTGTCTTTTTAGAAAGCAAAGAAAGTAACATATTGTATGGAATGCATTATACACGCATTTACTTGCATTTGTCTATTTAGAAAGCAAAGGAAGTAACATATTGTATGAAATGCATTATACACGCATTTACTTGCATTTGTCTTTTTAGAAAGCAAAGAAAGTAACATATTGTATGAAATGCATTATACACACATTTACTTGCATTTGTCTATTTAGAAAGCAAAGGAAGTAACTTATTGTATGAAATGCATTATACACGCATTTACTTGCATTTGTCTTTTTAGAAAGCAAAGGAAGTAAAATATATGAGATGCATTATACACACATTTACTTGCATTTGTTTATTTAGAAAGCAAAGGAAGTAACATAAATGAAATGCATTATACACGCATTTACTTGCATTTGTCTATTTAGAAAGCAAAGGAAGTAACATAAATGAAATGCATTATACACACATTTACTTGCATTTGTCTATTTAGAAAGCAAAGGAAGTAACATATTGTATGAAATGCATTCATATTGTATGAAATGCATTATACACACATTTACTTGCATTTGTCTATTTAGAAAGCAAAGGAAGTAACATATTGTATGAAATGCATTATACACACATTTACTTGCATTTGGCGTTTTAGAAAGCAAAGGAAGTAACATATGGTATGAACTCCTATGAATCCCAGTTTTGGGATTATTCAGAAGGCTGTCTTTTACAATAAAAAAGTTTAAAACCTAAACAAATTAATTATACAATGCAGAGGGTGTACATTTTCAGAGAACAAGAGACACCAAAACAGTAAAATAATGCATGTAATGGGTTATAGTTATTGATCAGTGATATAAACTGAAGCAGCCTATATACTGCAATGTAGAGTACCACTCTATGCTGATAATAATTTAGCAATACAATTCATGAGACTAGTTTGTGAAATGCTAGTAATTGTTACAAACTTATACATGAAAAAGCTTTTGCCAAGAAAATAAAAGCTGTAGAGAAATTACTAATGTATATAGTTTAGCCTGAACAACTAAAACAGTTTTTGATGCACACCAATAAATCGATCTAAGAACAAAATTTTCTTTTCCATTATAGTTTTGCGCAAGTTTTATTGAAGAACACATTTCTTATAAAACATTGTCCAGGTTTATAAATTTATGAAAATTAGACCACATTTAAAAATCTTGAATATGTTGATGCAAGTTTGATATCTTTGTTTGAATAGAATTTGACATATTAAAATTAGAATATTACCATAGAAAAGTTTCTAAAATATTGTCATTTATATGCTGTCACATGTATGCTTTTGTTTTAAGGCATTTCATATAATCAGTACCATTACTCAAAAATTATTTTAAATGTATATTTTGAATTTTTAGCTTTTAATTAACAAAATAACCTCAGTATACTTTACTCCAGAAACTCTCAAAGTTTACTTCAAAGAACAAAGAAACCCATGATCTTAAGAACAGTATGCAGAGAAATGTAGTCTTTTCAGCTGGTCATATGGTGAGAATTGAACCCACAACCTCGTTATAAGTTCAAGCACCTTAAAAAACTAAACTACCACGTCTCTCTTGGATGGCAAATTTATAACTTTAGAAATTTGGTTTGGGGGAGGGAGGATCCAGGAATCCAGTCTAATCTTGTATTAATGTTTCCTTGTAGTGCCAAATAAAGGATGGAGCTATGAACAAATATTTAAGTTTTAAATTAGAACCTAGTTTGTGGCAGGCAGTGAGAGATCAAGGGAACAAAAGGAAACAATGTTTTTATATGGTCTAGAAGGAAAATAAATCACGCCAGCTTTAATGTGATCTATGCAATTTCAGTACCTGTGTAAATTTACTTTCAGAAACTGACATGTTGACTACCCAGACCCACTTGAACCTTATTGTTTTCAGGCCTGATTTTATATAGGTGTGGTCCCCATTTGACTTAGACCTTTGCCCTTTAATTGCATCATAATAATGCAGATATGTATGGTTTATGGATCAATTTTAGTCCTATAGCGCACCTTATCATAATCATTTGGCTTTGCTCTGCATTCTGCAACAGTTTATTCTTATCATTCTGCAGGCCATGCTTTTAAATATGGGCTGACATTGTCAGGATCTTAGATGGAGTTGATGCTGAGTGAAATCAGTGCTTATTAATAATGTGATATTGTATCTGATTGGCTCGATACTACTCTGGAGACCAGACTGCAGGCCCAATTTTGACAAAACTTGGAATGTGGGCTTTCATCATCAGAATCTCAGAATAGGTGATAAGTGAGCAAGATCAGTGCATATTAATGAGGTGGTCATGCATCTAATTAGCAGAGCTTGTTACCACTCTGGAAGTCATTTATGTTAATGATTTTAATCCAAATTGGAAGATTGCATTATTTAATTGTTTCATACCATGTTTTTCATACCAGTCATTATTGTTTTCATACATCAAATATTGTTTAATGATTTAGCATGCAAATATTGTACATAGAAGCAGTAAAAATAAATCAGATCTTAACTGAAATTCTGTTTTACGCATCACTTATTTTTTTGCCTGACAATGTTATATATATTTAAGATTTTTTTTCACCAATAAAATTTTCTGTCCAGTAAAAAATTGGTAAACAAGGTTCTGTACCATTTGCAGTATAATGTATTGGTACATTGAATTGAAATCCAGATCTGACATTGCATAATGTGATCTGGGTATGTGCAGCTTGTTAGGAGTAATCAATAACAGAGACTCAGATCTGCTGGCACATTATGCTATGCAAGATCAGGATCTTTGTAGCTTGATTTACAAGTGTGTACATACGGTATTTGTCATTAGACAGTTTTTTATTGCCCTATGAAAACAGTGATTGTGGCATATAGTATAATACTCATCAATCCATCACAACTTGATTCAGTTTTACATACAACTATTTCAGGCACCTTGTTGGGGCATTTGTGTACCATGAACACACTTCTGGTTTTTCTTTTTGCATGATCTGGGTATGTGCAGCTTGTTAGGAGTAATCAATAACAGAGACTCAGATCTGCTGGCACATTATGCTATGCAAGATCAGGATCTTTGTAGCTTGATTTACAAGTGTGTACATACGGTATTTCTCATTAGACAGTTTTTTATTGCCCTATGAAAACAGTGATTGTGGCATATAGTATAATACTCATCAATCCATCACAACTTGATTCAGTTTTACATACAACTATTTCAGGCACCTTGTTGGGGCATTTGTGTACCATGAACACACTTCTGGTTTTTCTTTTTGCATGATCGGGTCACTTCTAGCTGATTCGATATGTGCAAGTTTGTAACATTGCTCTGCTCAAAAATCAGAGTTGTATATGGCAAGGCATTACAGGTTTTTTTATGTTTAATTATTTTTTTTAGGTGATTCTTAGATAATTTATTAATTTTGATTAAGATAGTAATTAACTATCGATTGTAGGATCTCCTTACCGATCAGAGGTGGAGCCACTAAAATTGAATTACATGTACCAGTTAAAATGGAGTTTATGTTCACACTACTTGCAGTTGAAGCATCATGATTCATCTATCTGTCATAAGAATCATTTTGGCAATATTGCACAAAAGACTTTTAATGTAGACGAAAAAAGCTTGGCTAGCAGGTATCTTGATTCCTCTATCTGTCATAAGAATCATTTTGGAAATATTGAACAAAAGCCACTTAATGTAGACAAAAAAAGCTTGGCTAACATATTTGTTTCCACATGTAGATTACATGATTAAGTTTTCAGGCTATTGCAACAAGTTTTCTATTACTAGTTTCTTTAGCCAAAGGGTCAGTGAGCTTGTATGATGGCCTTTTGTCTATTTGTGCTTCATCTGCCAATCAACAATAGCTTGTGAACATTCTAGAAACCTCCTTATCTTCTCAGATTTACATCAGTTTTAGAATGAAAGCTTGCATAATCAGGACTTGGGAAGAGTTCAGTTCCATTTAGACATCAAAGCATATTAATTAGGCAGTCTTGAATCTGATTGGCTGAGCTTTTGACGAGTCTAGAGGTCTCATTTCTAATCAAATCTTGATCATATTTGGAATATAAATCAGTATTATCAACATTTCAGGTGAGTTAACTTTAATGAGCAACATCAACTGAACTTGTAAACACTTTTGAATCGATATTTCAGATCCTGTTTACATTAGATTTGCTAGGTAAAATTATATAAAGATCTTAAATGTTGTGGTGGCTAAAGTGGTTAGAGTCTTTGCCTTGGAATCAAGGATTTTGCAAGTTCAAACCTGCACAGAGTCATACATAAGACTTGAAAAATTAGTAATTGCAGCTGCCTCATTAGGTGCTCAGCATAAATAGGTTTGTATTAGGACTGGTTGGCCAGGTGTGGGGATAATGTGACTTGGTGAGACATGATACTACATGTCTGCTGCATGATGCCCCAGTGCTAGACATCACTATAAACTGCCATACTGCAGACATCATAGCATATGACTGGATAATTGTTAAAGATACAATAAAAATCCAAATCACACACTGTCACACACAAAAGTTTTAATGAATATATATGACATCCATGCATATAAAAGAGGTGATTTTGTATCAGTTTGACAGGGATTGTGATTGCTTCTTGTTGGATTTTGATCCAATTTAATAAATATATCACCAATGGAAAAAGATCCTGACATCTGCATAGACTTCATAACTAAGGAAGATGTAATGCCATCAAGAAATAAAAAGTAGAAAGGCAATTGGTGAAGACAAGATCTGTGTAGAAATGCTGAAAGCAGATAAAGAGAAATACCAAAATGCCCTTTTTAAGATACTACAGAACATATGGGACACACTAAAATACCCAAATAGAAGACTGACTTGCCATCCCAATGAAAGAAGACCTTGGCATTTGTAACAGCTGGAGCGGAATTACACTGCTCACTCACCAAGTAGTAAAATCTTAAGCCAAATTATCTTAGATCTCATCATGTCTATGCTGGAGGGAATCATCAGGAGGGAGCAATTCGATTCTGCACGAATATTTGTCCTTTGACAGATACTGCAGTAAATGACAGAAGGAATAGCTTTATGTATTGTTCATCAATTTCAAAAAGGCAGTGTATATATTTGGAACATTCTTTGGGGTTATGGAATACCCCAAAAGATGGTAAATATAATGAAGATTGTGTAAATCTGGTTGTATAAATGAATTCTCCTTTTGATAAGTGATCTTTATATATCACTTATCAAAAGGACTATATATGTGTGTATGCGTGTGTGTGTGTGTATATATATATTTTAATACAAACAATACTATCATACAGGTTAGAGAAATTAAATTCATACTCTACCGAGTTTCGAACCCAGGTCCGCGAGTAAATGGCACCCATCGCCTTGCCTGCATCAACCCATATACCGTCACGACTAAGAACTGACTAAGAACGCATCACCAAAAAGTGATGGCACTGACTCGGTGTTATACAAGCTTGTTTGTAGCAGACACATTACGACCTAGTAAATAATTCTCATATATATACATATATATGTGTGTGTGTATGTATATATATGTGTATGTATGTATATATGTTTATATATATATATATATATATATATATATATATATATATATATATATAGATGTTATAGGGTTTAACATCATTTTTCATCACAAGATAGGCCATACATGGCTGCGAGAATTAATGTTGGAGAAGGAACCCAGGAAAACCCCGGAAAGAACCACCAACCCACGAGAAGCTACTGGCAGTCTTTCTCATTCGCCCATGTTAACAGAGTCTGGATTCGAACTCACGCAGAGTTGAGATGGCAGTGATCCATAATGGTCAGCTATTTAGACCACTCTGGCCCCCCCCCATTTATATATATATATATATATATATATATAATCTTTGACAGCATGTAAAGAACACCAATAGACGATGATGCAAATTTTATTTTTTAAAACTCATTTCGCTTTCAAGATGTGTATATTTTGCTTTAAAATGCTGACATCTCATTTACTAAGATCAGCAATACAAGACCTGCTTGGGCCTCTTGTTATATTTATATTACCCATGTATGGGAAACATCAAATATATATCACCAGAACAAAATCAGACAAAAAATGCAAAACATAGAAAACCATCAAAACAGTTTAGTGAATGTAGTTATTTTTTATTTCAACATAAAAGAAGAAAAATATCTCATCCAATGCACAGGAATAATGATTTGCTACCATGTGTGCCTGAAATTTGTACCTGAAATAGTGAAATACCACTGTTATTTATATTTAAGTGCACTGTGTTGGTTTTTTAAAGAACTAATTGTGTCATGATATACTATGGGTTATGTAAAATTGCATTTTTGTAGCTGACCTTGTTGAAAATTAGTGATAGTTTTGTTTACCTTTTTCTGATTGAAAGTTATGAATTAGGATTATCTTTGAGCCAAGGATATTATGTTTACCTTGTTCTTTATTATATTTTTAGTACAATACCTTCAATTATAGCTAAGATTTTATCTTGTACACATTTTGAACCTCCTAGAATGAAATTTTCCATTAGATAGATTTTATTTCTCGAAAATGCTAATTGTTCGTCAGGTAGAGGAGTATAAAATCTTGTTTCTTGGAAAAAATGTATTCCTGCAATAACATTTGAAGCAGAAATCAGTTTTATTGTTGTGTCCAGTATTTCATTTTAGCTGGAATTTATTTTTATTAAAATCTATTTATTCACTGGAAAGACAAAGTGCTTATCTAAAATAATATTCTTGGAAATTGAGACTTGATATTGCAGTGAAATTCAAACAAGGATATAGTCTTGGATATTATTATTGCTATTCAATAAAATACTATTGACACATCATTACTATTCAGGTGATCACAAGCACATCAACACTTCCAGCATTGGATTTATTTTGGAATACCACAAAAGTTTATTCAGATCTTTAATCATTAAAACTTGTGCTAGAAATTCTAGCATTATTTGGGATTTAATTTGAAATACTTTTAAGTTTTTTTTTTACGTTTTCACTTTGTATTTTAAGGAAATAAATTGTTGAATATTAAAAATATTGGTTTTCACTCTTTTCTGTTACTTTAATAAACATTGGCATAATAACCATGTTTTAGGACCTTTGACTGTAGTGACCTGGAGATTATCCATAAGTAAAATTAATGTGAATCAAAGGCAAATTTTGGGACAAGTGGTGACTGTTGCCACTTTCTCTCTCCCTGCAAATTTCTATATATATATATTACTCATTTTGATTGGGTGGAAAAATCATGTCTGCAATATGAAAATTTTTCTTCAGATTCATACATAAAAAAGTGGGAAAGTGTCACGTTTCATGAGGTTTAGTGGTTGTTTAATTAACACTTTGCCTTAGAAAGGTTTAATTCAAAATATGAAATTTACATCTGAAGTAGTAAGCTTGAAAGAGATATTAGTACTTATTAAGGTAACACTAAACAGTTATTCAGCTAGACAATCATATACACATTACTTTTTAATCACTGAAACCACTTGCCATCAAAGTTCAATAACTGCTGACATGCAGCTATTTTCAGACCAATCCGAGAATGAAGAAACCAAATAAGTAAAACAATGGACATGACAAAGCTGATCCTCTATGATTAAATCCTTAACAGTCACACCAAACCCCTTCCTAGGAACCAGTGACCATGAAATGAGACTTGAAACAAAATCACTCACTATGATACACATAAAAACAAAGCTACAAGAAAATAGATAGCTACTCATGCAATACTAAAGGACAAAACTTTATAACAAGTCCAACTGACAAAAATGAGATACAGCATTAGAATTATTCAATTGTGCATCTAGCATAATACCATGCATTTTTAACACTAATGTAAATAAGGGGAAAACAGATAAATCATGGATGTCTCTTCACACACAGACTGACCCCATGGCTAATAACAACAACAACAATAATAAATAAATAATAATAATAACAGATTTATTTTTGTGGAAAGTGAAGCATTCAAAAGCCCCATCTCACACCAGGCAGTGTTTTATTAAACTCTACAGTATTCACATTGCATACATTAGAAAAATGAACTGTGTACGATATGGAAATATCTCAGAATGGAAACAATAAAAGAAAGGAAACTATAAAATAATATTTTGGGTTGAATATCATGGTAAATATCTAATTAAAGGGAGGAGTGTACACGTCTGATTGTGCATGGCTACTCACTAAATAGGACAACTGGTCAGACACTTCTAGCATTGTGAAATGTGCATGTCTGAATTGCTGGAGACCAGAGTTCAAATCCTTACAGTAGTAGCATACTTTACATTTACATTCCCATATCGTCAAGACATGTTTGAAGTGAACTAATAAAATCTGAGCAATAGAATTTGGAGTTTATTTGATTGTTCAAAATAAGTTGCTAAGACTTTATTCTGGAAAATCTTATAAATGGAAGCTGATGTAACCCTGACATCAATGGAGCCAACCAATTCAGTCGTTTATATTACTGGTTCATTTAAATTAATAAAACATGGATTCCGCAATTGCCCTTGCTCCATGCCATGATGCCTGTGACCATTGAAAAGAAAAGTGCTAGCTACATCTTGCTATATGTTAACACAGGTCAGATTAAAACAGTAGTGTGTATGCACATTTTTTTATTAATTTAAATAGTCTATGAATGCTTCATTAAGCTTGTTTTCAATTTATGCTATGTCCTGCATAAAGCTTGATACTAAAGACAGCACAATAAAACCCCTTCTGCAAACAAGACAAACTTTATCTCAAACAGGTCATTCAACTATGTATGACATTACTTGGTGCATGAAGACTATGGTCTTATGAGACATGTTTTCTGAAAAAAGTTTATCAAGCCAGTTTCATTGTACCAAGAAATTTTAAAAACATGCTTTGTATGAATAATGAAGACTACAAAAATGAAGACCTCAAAAATTCTCATTTCCAAGGAAGTGTACACACACACACACACACACACACACACACACACATACAGAAAATGATACAAATAATAACAGCCAAAGTGCAAAACCTTTTCAAAGTTCTCGAGTTTAAATGTTTTTTATTGTTCACTTAGCATCATTAATAATAACCACATCTGTAGTTCAATGAAATTTCATGTACCTCTGATGTAGAAAAATTTCCTAAATTATTTTTGCACAAAAATTATTTAAACAATATTTGTATCAACATATTGAGTATTCATTTGATACATGCTAAAGAGTGGTCTGTGTACATGCAGTCCACCATACTGGTTCCTGGAATTGTACATGCAGTCCACCATACTGGTTTTTGGAATTGTATAACAGTCCACATTTAATACAGAACTGAGCAGTGTTTGGAGCTGTTATATGCCACAAGAGGAAACAAGCATTGTCTGTGTTTTAAATTTTAGTTCAAGGTCTGTTTATTCTGTGATTTGTCTCAGGAATAAAAACTGTCATTTAAAACATTTTATATACAATGCTGCTTTTTAAAAATGGGCACTTGCTCTTAGCACATAATTTTGTATTAAATCCCTGTGGTTATCATACTGAAGTAGATCTGTATAATCTATTACATACTTCATGCTTATGAAAAACTGATTCATGCCAAGATGAGTATTCCTGGATTTCTACTTTCAATAACACATGATCCCATGGGACAAATGTCAGGATTCACTTCTTAATTTAGAAAGTTCGAGTCTAAGATTCAGCAAATGTGGATATGTGAGAAAGCTTGTCTGTAGCTTCTCGTGGGTCGGTGGTTCTTTCTGTGGAGTTCCCAGTTTCTTCCTTCACCATTAATACTGGCCGCCATGAATAGCCTATCGTGTGCTGAAAAATGGCGTTAAGTCCCAGAACAACAACAATAACAGCATCTTCAGATTGGATGCTGCTTGTATGCATCATAACACAAGAATCTTTCAACTTGTACTGATGCAATCCTGTATAAACATTGTCTGATAGATCTGCAATTCCCTTATTAAGGTTTAGCCTCAGAAGAGTTATACCCCCCTTATTGCTTTTATTGCTTGACCTACAAGAGTTTGGTTCCATATGATAACTTCACCAAACTTTTTTTTGTTTCTGTCATATCTGACATGTGACTTTAAGCTTGGCATATCTTTACTGAGGAATTTTGCATTTCAAAAAAAAAAGAACAGACCTTAATTAAGTTGGCCTTGTAGCAATCCAAGTCATCATTTAGAAACGTTGTAGCCCCTGAATCCCCATCTTCTCCAAATCTGGTTTTTCCAATCTCTAGTGTTAGTATTAACAAATTTTTAGTACAAAATTAATAAGTATTTAAAAAGCATAAACATAAAAAGAACTATCTGAACAACAAACAGCTACTAAAGTAAAGCTAACAAGTCTGAATGATAAACAAATTTGAAGAAAATAATGTATGAATTATGATGGTGATTTTATGTTCTACTGCAATTGATGAAACTAACATGCATTAAAATACAGTCCAAGTCAGAATGTAGAAATAATTCTACATAATTCCAGAAAGATAAAATACGATAAACATTTGTATAAATTAAATAACTTGAAAGGGAAAAAAATGTTACAATTTGAAAAAGCGGTTATGTCCGCCCATAAAATTCTTTCTGAATCAAGAATACAATTTAAGATTATAAGTCTGTTCATGTACACAAGCATGAATCACTGTTTAAATAATTCTTTCCAAGGAAGAGGCCCAAGACAGGCCAAGATTTCTTACCAGGTTGACAGGTGTCTTAAAGCCAAACAGAAGAGCAGTCGGTCATGAAATACGAGTCAATAAAATACCTTCTTTAAAATTGTTTCATTACTGTTTATTGTATACGTTACGAATCAACTGTTTTGATGTTTCTTGAGACTTTGTATCTTCTATACATAATGGTACACCAGCATCCCATATTGAAAATCATTATACCACGAAGCTTTGTGTATAACTTTGTCAAATTCTGTTGGGTATTTATTTTCTTTCAGAAAAAGTTGTGTAAAATGTTTTTCTACTTTCTGCAGTGGATTGGTTTTAATCTGTACAAATCTGATACCCTTATGGCAGAAAACATTTTTTGTAAACTTTGGTCAAATTCTGCTGAGCATAAGATAATTATATGGGTGACAGTAACTTTTTTAGAAGTACAACAACAAAATGGACCCTGATTTCCATTGATGGGAGTCATCTTTTAAGTATACATTTATGGTATATGTAAATGACATTCTACCACTTGTGACTTTTTGACAAATATAATACTGGGACCAATAGTGACAGAGTGGTCTAAAGCACTGACCATTACAGATCATTGCCATCTCACCTCTGCGTGTGTTCGAGTCCAGACTCAGCTAACGTGGGTAAGTGAGAAAGCCTGCCAGTAACTTCTCATTGGTCAGTGGTTCTTTCCGGGGATTTCCAGGGGTTTTCATCAACCATTAATACTGGCCGCCATGTACAGCCTATCTTGCGCTGAAAAATGGTGTTAAACCCTATAACAACAAATATAATACAATACATATACTTGCTTCTAAGTCCATCTGCAAACTGCACAGACCCAGATCTGCCTTTACACAATATACCAACAGATCTAGGTCCAAGAAATTAGATATAAGTAATCACTAGATCAAACACAGAATTGAGCTGGCACATTATGCAAGGTAAGTCAGGGTCTATGTTGTTTGAAACTGGACTTAACTTATAAGCGAGTGTTGATAGTACCATTACATAACTTAATAGAAGATAAACTTATTGCAAATAACAAAAAACAGTATTAACTCATTCTAATTTTGCTTGTGTTAGTCCTTTAAAGTGGACTTCCTTGCAAGTGTGGCTTCACCATATATTAAGATATCTGTTTACTATTAAATAATGAAATGAGATCAATGACCGAAGCCACTTATTAAAAGGGATCACCTTGTAATGAGATAACTTGTAGTAAGGAACCAATGTACCATATACATAGCCATTTACTGAAAGCGGTTCCATACTTTACCTTCCCATTATAACTTATTATAATAGCATGAAATGTTGCAAATTTACTAATTAAAATAACTATTTATTGTTCCAACAAGCAGTTTGATTTATATTTCACAAAGAATTTATTAGATTTTATTTTGTCTTATTTTGATTTTGTATTCCTATAATCCATGAATTTTTCTGACAAAAAATATCCTACTTTGAATACAGCAGAAACTTTCTCCAATCCATAAATTTAGGTATCAACAAATAAGTCATTTCACACAACTATAAAAATCGATATCTGCAAAAATACATGTGAAATCACAGGAAAATATAGTTATTCACTTCTGAATTGGCATTTACAAACTTCTAGAATCACATATTGCTAAAAACAGTACAAGAATATGCCAAACCTATAATAATATACTCATACCTGTGACTCTACCGGCAGTAGGGAAAAAAATACCGTTTTAAAGACCGTCTACCACACATACCATTTAGTAGTCAAAATCTACATTTTGAAAATTACATGGAAATATTTTATTTTTTTTAATCCAGTTTTTTTACACATTCTATCAACACATTTGATAAAGCAGCCTTAACCAGTCTACTGGGAGCCGGAAATAATAGACCTACAATATAACTGGTGTGGCCATGCATGATTTGAGTAGTGGGATTACTATTGTTAGCATGTGGACACTAGGCAGATCTGTCGTGGAAGGAAGATAAAATGGAGACCGACCAAAAATGATCTGGGCAGAAACATTTAAGTATTTTTGATTTGATATCTTTTAATTTTTCTTGTATTGTTCATGATGGTTTACAAATTTTGTGACAAACTGAACTTGTTTTGTTTTCAAATACCTTAAAACACGTAAAATTCATGCCGACAAAATATCTCCCTTTTTAGAAGCCAATCTCCTGATCAAAATTTGTAAATCTACTGGTTTGAAATCCTGGTTCTGTCACCGGTACGTTTAATTACATCCAAACCCACATTTCTTCAACCTGTCTGATCCTGAACACCCATGCTGAATTAATGAAAAGAGAAGAAAGAAAACAATGAACTAATTCCAATCTACTCACCCATTCTGATGATACAACATTTACAGGTCTTTTTCTTCAGAAAAGCCAATGCAACAGTTGTTATTGCTGTTATGGTTTTAATGCCATTTTTCAGCACACAATTGGCTATATGTATAGTGGTCAGTATAATTGGTGCAGGAAAAACCTGGGGAAAACCCCAGGAAGAACCACCAAACCCAATGGAAGCTACTGACAAACATTTTCACATATCCACGTTGTCCAAGCTCATGACTCAATACCATTCAGACAGATGTGGGATGCAGTGATCATTAAAGTGCTTTAGACCACTCAGCCACTCAGGGAACCAACAATGCAACAATGTTTTTTTTTTAATACTTTAATACTGATGTTCACAAGGACAGTTGCTGACAAAACACTTAAAACTAGAAATGAATATTACAGACATGAATGGCCAACAAATATTGTATAGCTGAATAAACCTTGGGCCAAGATTCAATGGCAAACTTGTGTTTGAACAAGTGTCATTATCTTGACAGGAAAGAGTATAAACATTGACACAACCCTCTGTTTTTAAATATTAATAGTATATATCAAATCTGGCCTCATCAATCAAGTCTTATAAAAAAAATTACTAAACAGAAACCATGCTGAAAACTTCTTACATAACAGGTGGCAAATGTATTAAGAATGTGAATAATACAGTTTCCTCCTCACATCATACTGCAGGACCACCAAATGGTCTTGCTCTGAGTGATGTTCTGTTGTCTCAAGAATTATCCATCTCTGATTTAAAAAAAAATTATTACAAAGAGAATTATTATAAAACAATGAGAACTGCCATAAATTAGTACAATAAATTAACTGAATGAAATAATATTACCTATCAATCTGGAGGAAATATTAATTAACAGAATACAGTAATAATACTTTTCTTTAAAATCTTCTAATTTGTCTACAGGCTTTCATAAGAAAGGAATTCTATTCATTCATTCATTCATTCTTTATCTTATATTTAAATAAGAAATAAAAACAAGAAAACTTTCAACATGAATAATGCCACCCACTGTGATGTTAAGAAAGTTTGTGTATTTAATAATAGCTCACAGTATGATATTAGACTTTGTAAGCTGTCTATCTACAAACATGGTGGTGAACATAAACAACAAAATCAAATATTCCACTAAAAATATAGAGTATTTCACACCTTAGTAGGGGAAATTGGGAAGATTACATCCATGAAGGAAGTTTGGACTATTGCATCCATAATGGAAATCTGAACCATTACATCCATAATGGAAAATTAGCCAGATTTTAGCCATAGGTCATTTCTTTGACATTTCTGGTATACTTGTAACTTTACAGGATCGTGAATAATGAATAAGAATAATAAATGGCTGGAAAAATATGTAAAGTTTGAGCATGTAAAATAAGTGTGATTTTTCAATAAAGCTGCAATTGGATTCCATTTCTTACTGTCTTTCAGATCTGGAAAACTGAGACAAAATTTAAGTTGCATGATGCTGACATTTTCATGAAACTGAACTACAATTCAAAATTTGTGTTCATATTTCTAGTCTATATCAACGCCAAAATTCTGACTTCAATCCAAAACTTGCTTTATCCTAAATTAACTTATGGTCTTTTTTATGTGTAAAAGATGATCTCTGGTATCTGTCCATCCTCTACTGATGTGCCATTGTTATTGCCTGCAGCATATTGAAACTGGAAAGTCACTTTTCCACTTGTTACAGACTCATGTGTTACTTTCCTTAGTCCCTTTGATCCGTAATAGGAATCTGGACCCTAGAAATTAGATGAAAAAAAGAAATTATTGTTTGAAGTAGTGATATATACAAGAGTTATTATGAGCCTTATAATATATATTGCAATGACTGCTCAGGTGACCTTAGTGGATAGAGCATCTGCCTTGGAAGTGGGAGGTTGCCAGTTTGATCCCTGGCCAAGTCATACCTAAGACTTATAAAAATGGTACTAGCAGCTGACTCGCTAGGCATGATGCCTCTGTCTAGACATCACAATAAACTGCCACACTACACATATCATAGTGATGTGACTGAAAAATTATTACTGCTACTTTAAAAATCCAAATCACATACACACATTTATTGCAAGGTCAAATTTTTATGATATTGTAATAATATCATGATGTTTTTACTGGCAAAGAGCTATTCTCTTTGACAAGCAATAAAGATGCCTGGTTATCTGCCTTTGCCACTGTTACAGCTCAAGGAAAAAACTTCTTCAAATAACTGTGATCTTAATATTTGACCCAAATATGAATAGGTGTCTATCCTATCTCACATGCAGGCTATCCACAAAGTTGGTCCATGTATGTGACAAAGAACTCAAGATTTCATGTGACCTTGCCCTCTGTTCTTTTGACCCATAATAAATTAATACGTTTATTATCTTAAATGCAAATCAACTGATGGTTACACAAGATACTCCAATATGCATGTATATATGTGTGTGTGTGTGTGTGTGTGTGATTTGGATTTTTAATGCAGCTTTAACATTTTTTTCAGTCATACTGCTACAATATCTGCAGTGTGGCAGTTTATAATGATGTCTAGCACTGGGGCATCATGCCGCAAACATGTAGCATTATTTCCTACCTGGCCATATTATCTTAACTCCAAGCTGACCAGTCCTAACACTAACCTCTTAATGCTGAGCACCAATCAAGGCAGTTGTTAGTACCTTTTTTCTAACTCTTTGGTATGACTTAGCCGGGTTTTAAACCTGTGACCATACACACCCAAGACAGATGCTCTAACCACTATGCCACCAGAGTGGTACCCTGGTATGCAAGTCAAATTATTGAGCTGAAAGAGTTTTGAGTTTCTTATTCACTGTGACCTTGACCTTTTGAGTCTGAACATGACAAATGGGTATGAAAATGATTCTGGGTAAAAAAAAGAATATGTTAATGTACATACAGCTCTCCTCTCTCTCTCTCTCTCTCGTTATATTTTTCAGTGAAGGAGTGTGTGCATAACTACACATATAAGTAGAATGAAAAATACTAATGTCAAATCAAGCAAAGGAAAGGAATGACAATTACAAATTTGGCTTTCACACAAATTAAACAAGTGTAATTTCTATGTACATGTGTGCAAAGGGATATAACTCTAAACTCTCAACATTATGGTAAATTATGGAATTATCCAGCAGTTACTAAATAGGATAAACTATGTCACAATGAAGTCTGAGGAAATCAACTTGCCTATAGTGTTCAGTTAGTATTGAAAGTCCATTAGGCATGGAAGATGCAGAGAATGCCAGTGTGAGGGCCACTCTAGTTACATTCAGGTTAGAAATTATAAATCAATGAATTAATTGACTAAGTTCAGTGTACTTTTTATCACATTACAGTTTTCCATTATTGAAATTGGTAGGAGGGTAAAAAAAAAAAACAAATGGGGAGGTATAGTCAAGACTATACCAAAATGCATTTGGTAAATAATTCTGTTCTTGCTGTACTGTGGTTAAGTGGATAACCTAGCCCACAATTATGGATTGCAACTACAGTGTAATAACTACAAGGACTGTTACAAACACAAGACTGTATGATCTAACTTTTAGGAGAGCTGGTTGTTTTATTACAGTCCAAATAAAAAATAAGTAAAATAATTATCAATCAAAACTCACCTGTCTGCTTTCCACTATTCTACAGTGAGGATCATGTTCTCAGCCACAATCCAAAATTCTCAGTAACATAATAAAATTGCCAATAATTATCTAAAATTTGATGATGTTATATTCATCTCATTGTTAATTATAAAAGTAAATTGACCCCTTGAACTTGTCATTATAGATTTACCTCCATTAATTATACATTGTAGATTAGGATACAGTGCTTCTGCATCATATGAGCCACAAAATAATGCCCTATAGTGAAGTACATTGTATACAATCTCAATAGCATCTGCCTTTTAACAGGATTGGTGTCCTAGTGAGTACAGTCACACTCTAGTCAGATAACAGACTCAACAATTCGGTGATCGAACTCAATGTATTTACTGCGCTGTAAAACTAACCTTTAAGGTAGCACAAGCAGTGTAGCTCAGATTGGGTAAGATTTCCACTGGTTCCTTAAACATGACTCGAAATGTTGAGTTGGAACCATCACACTGAAAACTGGTGTCATTTACACCTACAGTTTTTGAATTGTCTGATTGTAAAATCTGAAAAAAAAAGAATAATAGTACCTGTAAATTTTTTCAATGGTCAATGGTATGAGACAGACATAAATGATAAATGAAATGTGTTGTATGCATGTGCAACAGCATCTTGTTCCCATCCATTTTATCAACATAACTGACTCAAACATGTTTTACTTTTTTAACACTTGGTATAAATCAGTCTGGGCAACAAATGCCCTACATTCATTGCAGAAAAGAAACGGCAAATATTATATAAGTCTTTAAACTGTATTTCATTTTCATCTAAGCTATACTGATACAATCATGCTTAAAAATAGTGATTTTGTTGGCTTGGAAACTGCTCCATTTCCATGAAACTTTTTTAATACACAAAAGGTAAATTAGATTATAAAATGGTTTGAAACTGACCAGTTTATGCAGTACACTTTCATTGCATTCTTTTGTTTGACATTACACAAGTTTTTGTTCTTACTAGCTGATCAGTAAAAAGACAGAATCATATGGACCTTTGTCTTTGAGGTCATTTGCACAGTGGTTATGTCAGAAGCTTGCCAGTATGTTCTAGAAGATCAATGGTTCCTCCCAGGGGTTTTCCTTAAGCCACCAAATATACTTGCTACCATATATTATTTATCATGTGCTGAAAAATGGTATCAAACATACAAAATCAAACAAAAGAATGAATTCCCAATTCTCCAAAATGCAAGTCACATAGTTTGTTCAGCACTTTTCTGAGTTTGGATCATAAGAAGTATGACTGAAGGCTTCAGCAAATCAGATCTAGTCTCCAATATTAATGCTGGCAAAAATAATTTGGATAATTTATAAAACCTGGATAATTTAGTGATAGAAACATAGACAACAGGAAGATTTAGAAACTGAGAAAGGTCAGTTACCATTGGTCACACAAATCTAGTGATATGATAGTGAATAAATTTGATCAATATTTTAAAGCATCATCAAAGAAAATAATTTTATAACTATAAATGATTGATTTTACCCTTAAACCTCTCTATAGATAACAGAGATGTACAGAAAAGATAAAATGGCTGAAATTTATGTTAAACATATACTCTGAATTTCACAGGCAGGCCTATTTGCTTTAAACTGTGTAGACAACTAGCGTTCTATTCAGGGTTCCTGCAGACTTAACAAAAACAAATTCCATGACTTTTCCAAACCTTTTCCAAGGCAATTTCATAAAACTCAAGGACCATGATATCTTGCATTGTCAAGTAAATGAACATAAAGAATGACATCTTTCAATTTAAAATAATAAAAAAGCTAAAAACAAATATTTTAATATGTACATTTTAAATTTACCTGGGCTAGCACACTTTGACTTTATGTAGTAATTCATGTCAAAAAATAATTTTTGTGTCTCACTTTCCACCAACATTGGCAGCTCAGCATAGAAGTTAGTGATAGGACTGGTTGGTCTCATGTCAGGATAATGTGACTGGGTGGGACATCATGCCACATGTCTGTGGCATGATGCCCCAATGCTAGACATCACTATAAACTATCACACTGCAGACATCGTAGCGATTTGACTAAAAAATTTTTTAAAAACCTGTTAAAAATATAAATCACACACCCACCCACCAACGTGATCTCAACATCAATGAATAAAAAAAAGTAAGCAGGAAGAAAAGAAAATACCTGTATATTAACTGAATACTCTGTGGGACCATGTATGCTGCCATACAACCCAAATCCAACCACAAATATTCTCCTATTCACCATGAATCTGTAAGAGAAGATGGATAACTAAACAAGAATTTCACTGTATATGGTGTCTCAACTGATACACATTAAAAAAAACTTGAATCATCACTGCTGGAAATTTACATAATGTATATCTCCCCATTTGCTGATGCAGGCAATCCAGTCAAGAGAAGTAGTGGTACCTGTCCAGTCCAACCTGGGTCAGCTGCCTCTGTGTCCATCAGAAAGACACTTAACTCCCATTTCCTAACATGAAACAATACAATCAAAATCACCACAGAACCAACACTAATCTGCACCATTTTTTTGGACAAACAAATATCATAAATTTTTAAAAGAAAACACTGTGAATTTATAACTTCAGAAGAAGTAACTAAGTGTAAAACAAGATTTTCAATATGACTACTAAGGTGGTTACAGTGGAAGCCTGAAATTTCATTTCAGACCAAGTATACAGTCAAGTCTTTTAGTAAAATCCCCATGCTGCTATGACTATATATTCAGGAAAAAGATACCTAGATTTTCAAGACTGCCATCATGGCCATAAAAATGGAGATCTCATTAACACCATTTTCATTTAGAACAAAAAGATATACTTATGCGTTAGTTTAATATTTTACAGCACCAGTATGTTATTTTTGATCTAGGTCCACTGGAAGTGCCTTGCCCAAGGATACACAACTGTAGCTAACCCAAGCTGATCCAATACAAAGCATACAAACCATTGAGTTACAACAGTTCATTATGACCAAAAGTCATCACAATAAGAATTTCTGTGAAAAGAATTTCTATGTAAACCCCACATTAATATGAACAAGAGCAGTAGTGGTTATATTATCAAATCAGCCACCATGGCAGGGCCATCCATTAAAGTTGGAGAGTGAGTTGCCAAAGTAGGTGCCTGATTTGGGAGACCTACCCGAATGGGGATAGTTTTTTCCTAAATGTAGCTGGGTTTAACAAGAAAGTAGCCTGGTAAACCACTCTGCTCCTGGATGAAAAAGATAGTCTTGACATGGTGACCATATTGGATATCAAAAACAATATCATTCTGATTTAGGACCAGCCAGACATCATAAGAAGTCTTTTTTTAAAAAAAAAACCCAGATACAACCATTATTTCTGAAGGAATAGTGATGATAAGAGTTATAAGAAAGCAACCATGATGATATTGTTAGATTGACACCCTTTGCCTTTAGGACAAGCTAGACATCATCGGTCTTTTACTGAGAACTCCATATCAATCTAATTAACAAGAAGTGACAAGATCACAGAAGTAATACTGAAAGTTAGATTTACACCATTTTCATCAAGAACTAAGCAGACAGCATAAGAAGTCACTTAGTCAAAAACCCCATGTTAATATTATTGTGATCTATTCAGGAGGAGTAATGTCAGCAAGATTTTCAAGATTGCTGCTGTGGCAGTTGTGCTGGATGTCCAAGAGGCATTAATTTTATTAACGTATATACAGGGATCATGTTGTAGCACTTTATGGCACCTCAACACAATTGTGACTATTTGGTCTCAACTAAAGGTAAATGTTAAAAAAATGTGAAAATAAACTGCACATAAACTCTTGAAGATACTAGACATTACAAGGAGTCTTCTTCAGAAAACATGTCAATATGATTGTCAGATTCAAGAGGAACAGTGGTAACAGAATGTTAAAGATGGCTATTGTTACATACATGTAATTAAATTGCATGTGTGTTAAAAAATTGCTTTTATTTTATTTTTGTTTCATTATATTTTATTGTAATGATTATTTTCACAGGATTGAATATTTTTTCTAGTAAATTCTGTTTATATAGAATGTAAAAGGTGTTACTTTTAGCTCTCTGGTTCATGAAGTTTGTAAACATTGAGTGATAACAACAGTCTATTTCCAAGGTCATTTTTAAACCCACGTGTTACCCATGTGTAAACTTTTTATTTTTATTCATTTTTAGCATGAGAATCTGATTTTTTTTTTTACATAGGGCTATTCTAAGCTACAAGATAATGGCATTTTTGCATTGCAATTTTCAAGTTAGAAATCATGAGTTTTGTCCCATGAACTACCATATAACCTAATATTGATGCTTAAAAAGAGCCAAGTGGTAGCAAATTTATTTAGTCATAAAAATTTTTAGAAGCTCAGAGGTATTTTGTGCTGTTGCCAATTTTTGAGTAATTTGTTATTTAGGAATAATTTATATTCTCTGGATAATAAGTGCTTCTTCATCAAAGTCTTGGATAAAGACATTCAGTTGAAATTATTTGGAATTCTAAAGCCGGAATATTATTCTTGATTCACAAAATTCAATGAAGAACTGTTGCCATTAGTACAATGACACTCCATATTGAAATTTCGTCAAGATTCGAACCCAGATTAAATTAGAACTGTTTAGTGATAGGACTTATATTTCAATTCTATTTCTTTTGATCATTTTCACTAATTGTAAGTCCTATTTTCTCTTTTTACATTTTCTCGGGAAATAATTTTTTTAAAAATAATTTACAAAGCTTGTAGACCACTCTTTTCTCTTGTTATTTTTGTATGAGCCTACACGTAACAGCTACCAAGCTGGACATGTTGGATGGTCAAGGGCATTATCTTCATTTTGGACCAATTATATGCAGGCCCTGAGAAGAATGAGGAAAGTTTTATGGCAATCCTCCCAGTAGTTTAGAAGTAGCAATAACAAACTTGTGCTAACAGACAATGGATGCAAGACAGACAATAATATACAAGCCATCACATGAGCTCTTTCTGTCCAAGACCAGTGAAGCCAAAAATAACTCTTACAATTTATATAAAAATTTCATTTAATTCTTTAGTCTTGCACAAAAGGAAATTACTGCTGCTCATGCACTGTGGAAGGTATCCAACTGTTTCCATAGAAAATCGTTCAAATTCATGTTTGGAGGTGTCCAATTGTTTCCACATAAAGTCTTTAAATTCATGTTTGATGGTGACCACAAAATCTTCCACAAGTGATTCCCCTATGAAAAACAGTAAAATCAAATTATAATGTATTTAAATTTTAACAAGATAGAGTATTTATACAAGATATAGTAATACAGGTGACTGCTGAAAGAAGTAATAACATTATTTGTTATGAGTCATCCACATTTGATGATAATCTCTACACTTGCATCATAGAATACACTATATGGTCAAGTTCTGCTATATGGTGTATGATGAGATATTGTTTTTAAAAAAATTGTCTTGAGAAATGATGTCTGTATTTTTTGTTTGAATGACATTATTTACAAAAAAAGTTGAAAGAGCTTGATGCCAGGATCCTTTCTTTCAGACTTGGTCAAATTCAGCAGTGTTTATGAAATGTTTTTCAATCTTCAGATATGGCAGGTATATTTGATACCAACTTGGTATCATTTGCATACAGTTAAAATACCAGGATGCTTTTTTATAACCTGGTCAAATTCCTTTCAGTGGTTGCAAAGAAGAAATAATTTAATGACTTTTTTATTCCAGTCACTTTGCATGTATCTGATGATGTTTCAGCATCATTTGTAAAAAGCTAAAAGTCATTTGAACCAGAATACTATCTACTAGTTTCTGAGAAGTCATTTGAAAGTATTGCTATTTTTTAGTAATAGCAACCATATTTGATAGTGGAACTGCCTCAATTTGTATACATTTTAAATATTTTTTGGTTAATATTGGTCAAGAGATTTTTGTGAAGCTGAAAACAGCAAATGTTGAATTGTGGACAGATGTAGAATGCATGATGGATGCAGGGCCACACTATAAGATCACTCAGTCTTGGAGCCAGGATGGTTAAAAACTAAATCATTATCAATGTAGGTACACTTAATAAATCTTTGGAGAAATACTGCAACTAATATTATCACTTACCTGATCCGATCACTTGTCCCGCTATATCCCCATCTACTTTCTATTTGGCAGAACCTTGAAACAACTTGTTCTTTACCTGTCAGGCAACAACGTGGCACATCTTGGAAGTTAATTGATGGCTTTGGGTTGACTGTAAAATAGAGAAATAACTGCACCACCTCTCTATCCTCAAGTATACCACTCTGAGCTGCCCCAATTGCAAATTCTTCAATACTCATTAGAGGAAATCTAATGAGTCTTAATACTCGCCCCAGAACATGACGCTGATTTTCTGGTGTTGGATGAATGTTACGTCGTCCACATTCTGCCTCAGACCATCTGCAAACTGCTGAGAAAAGTTTGCACTCCCGAATGCCAAGTGTGTCCCTCTCTAAAACTACACACAATGTCTCATGATCGATGTCAGTAAACCCATCTGCAGCAAGAGCCTCTGAGGTATTTTTATCAATGGTCTCTAGGCAAAGTGCCGCTAACTGAGGTTCATCGAACAATCGTGCCTGCGTCAAGAGCATAAATGCATTATCACTACTAAGATTTTTCTTCAAAAATTCAACACATGCCTTCTCTAAGGCAGGCACTGCATACTTCTTAGCTGTATACAGTGTAGTCATCACAGTTTCTGGACCAATCTGAACTTCATCTGAGTAAAGAAATTTAAGTAAAGCTAAGAAAGCGGCAGGTTCCACATCTGGTATTTCAATTGTACTATCTTTGGTTGCCATTGCACCATTAAACTGAGCATCAAAAACAGCTGAACCTACTGACAGAACAAATTTGTGAGCTGGTATCATCTGAGTGTTGGGTTCCTTCCCAACCAAAAAGTGAATGTCACTCATTATGTCTGTGTTAAAGAGATATGCCAGTCTTTCTTTGACTCCTGTCTTTGTGGCTTGCCAATTAAATGGAGCAGGGCTGTTACCCTGAGCTTGCAGTGATGAAGCTGGTGTTGGAGCACTATTGACAGGAACAATCAGGGTTGAAAGACTGATCTGTGAAATACAGAGTCCTTGAAGGGAAATCTGATTACTTGCTCCGTTAGAAAAAACTGAATTATTTGCTGAGCTTGAAATTCCTTCATATCTCTCCCGCGAAATAATCTCGTTATTCACTGCAGGTGAAGTAGAATGAGTGACTGTGTTTGCAGCACTTGATGCATTGGATGCAGTAGGTGACTGGTTTTGGGATCGGTTAGCACTGCCTGTTTTGTTCCCATCACTAGAACGATGATTTCTGGCAGTTTGTGGTTGATCTTTTGAGTTCCCTTTATCTTTCTCTTTTTCCATAGTTTCACTTACATCAGCTGGAGTATTACATGTGATCGGTCCTGTAAATAACAATCCAAATTCATATAGAATTAATTTAGACCTCAATTCTAGTTCATCATTAAGGAAAACTTAACATATTCAATGTCTCAACAAAAAAAAAAAAACTTTCTTAAGGTAAAATTAGCAAGTTATAATCAAGCACTTCAATGGTCCCATTTTATTTCTGAACATTTTCGTACCATGTAAACTTTCATCTTATAATGCATGACCTACTAATACTTATCCTTTGTTCATCAAATTTTGTCTGTTTCAAATCAAATAACTTGGTTCACATTGAAAGAAAACATGGATATCATGAAAATAGACCCAAAATTATGCAAAGGCCATCCTCATCTATTATACCTCTTTACTATTTCATTACAAAAAATATTAAACTGAAGCATGGTGAACAGAAAATTTCACATCTGACTGATTTGTCAAAAATCATGTGTAAAAAATTTCAAGGACATATCTTAAACAATTTTGGAATTCTACCACATAAACAAAAGTGTGGAAAGTGAATGAAAGAAAAAATTTACAACATTTAAACTAATGAAACTGAAAAACAGTGAATAACAGAATATACATCTGGACTACTAATCTGTGCCATATGATTTATTGATATATCTTAAATAGTTCAGACTTGCCCTCTGGAAAATGAATGATGGAGTGATGAATCAACAGACAAATGGATGAGAATGTTACCAACATTAAACCAGATGAATTTAGAACAGCAAAAGATATATCTGTCCTACTTGTCCAATCAGTGCACCAAGCCTCATTGAGAAAGACTAAATGGTTTGGAAGGTTTGCTCATAAATCTAAGACATGGATAAAAGATGGATAGATAACAAAGATATTTATCTAAAATAACAACATAACCATAATAGTAAAATATGGAAACCATCTTTTATAATACTGTACAATGCAGGTGATCAATACTAGCTTTATTCAAACCTTTTATCACAAGAATCAAATATATTTTCAAAATAATGTAATCTTGATTCATTTATGCATATCATATTTAGCTGGCCAGTTAGCTCTGCTCAGTTCTTATTAATTTTGCATAGTTTTGATATTATTTGCTGATAAGGTGTAAACAGTTGTCAAGCAAATGTCAATTGTTGACACATGGACAGTACATGCTCAGTAGGGAATTCAGCCAGAGGCAAATCAGTTTTTTTTTAAGACAAGCTCAGGCCCAAAACTAAGTGTTCATAAAAATGCACATATTGGAATTTTCATGCATCAGAAATACATCATATTTAAATAAAAAGTCTCAAAACCCAACAGTATATGTCTATTGTGAACTCTGCATGCACATTTTGAAAACAAACATTTTTTTCATTTAGATATGTATCTTGTTTATAATGTTCTAAAGTTCCGGTCCCCTGTTCAATGTTATAAATAAGCTTTTTTGTATGCATATACATACACTCACATATGCAGCTAAGATCTCATTAGCTTGGGGAAACCCATCAGTAGCTACTGTAGGCTTAGTGATAACTCTGGGCAAAGGAATTTAAGACTACCCAATTTTTTAGTTCAACTTGTCATTATGGCATTGTGTCAGTTTTGATGAAGGTTAGAGAGGTGCAGACCAATGGCTGCTTTGAATGCAAACAGAACATGAAGCAGATCTTACCTTTAATAGAGCTGCCAACCCTCCTGACTTGCAATTAGTCAAAAGTTAAACTCCATCCACTTTGATGGTCAATACTACATTATATGAAAATCCCAAATAAAACTAAAACATTATTTACACTGATTACATGTACAACTTTATTTCCAGCTAAATTTACTGATATACACAAACTTCATGCTATTTGTCATATGATGCTGTGGTAGTCTTTATTAGGCTATGGTAAATTTGGTTTTAAAACAGGCTTCTTGCCTATTAGGTAATCTTGGTGACTAAACTTGTTGCAAATTTTCAGCACTAAAGAGGCACTAAAGTTTGTTTTATTTTTCCTCACAGTAGGAAATAATCTTTCCTTGTAACTGTTGCTGATCTCCAACTGAGAAAGAAGGGGCCCTGAGTGGCCAAGTGGTCTAAAGCACTGACTGTTAATGATCATTGCCATCTCACCTCTGTGTGAGTTTGATTCCAGACGTGGTTAACGTGAGTAAGTGAGAAAGCCTACCAGTAGCTTCTCGTGAGTTGATGGTTCTTCCTGGGGTTTTCCAGGGTTCTTCCTCCACCATTAATACTGGCCGCCATGCATAACCTATCTTGTGCTGAAAAATGGCATTAAACCCTACAACAACAACCAACTGAGAAAGACGGGTTATGTTCAACAAGAAAGCTCACAAACAATGCTTCAGTATTGGTAGTATGCAGGACTTGAGATGGCTTAAAGTACTCCAAAACTGAAATGTACTTGGGATACTATAGCAGAGTGCTTTTTCACATCATTCTGCACCATGCCTACTGGGGCTTGTATCATTGCTACATGGTACATGCATGACAGGTAAATTGTAAGCAACAATACCATTCCTAGTGCACATTCCAAATTGTAAAATTTGTGGCACACTACTGTGCAAAAAGCATAATGTACATAGACGTTTGATGGCTGAATGCTAGGCCAAATTTTGGTGTACTCCAATCTATACTTCACTTTTTTTGGAATAGAAATCTTTTTCCCTTGGAGGAAAACACATCTCAACTGTAGAGTATCTTAAGTATGAAATGCTAATAATCCAGAAGATGAAACGTTGAATGATGTCAGCAAATGCATGGAAATATGTGAACTCAAGCAAAATTACAATATTTGCTAATCTTTCAATTTAAAAAATTCCAACTTGAAAAAGCAGTCTTCATTTATATTCCCAACATCTATGTGCTTTTTGCTACCAATGAGCTTCCTCACATCATCCCTATCACCATGCCCATTGCTAAAATTTGTGGCACACTGTATGCAAAAAGAATGATGTATATCACTATTTGATGGTTGAATGCACAGCCAACTTTTTGGTATATTCCAAACTAAACTTCACTTTTGTGCAATACATTTCTTTTTCCTTGGTGGTCAAGATGTTTTCAAGATGCAATGCCAAATAGTAATTCAAATCAGTGTTGGTGATGCATACATGGAGAAAATTTCTAGTTAGACCCTGGTTTCTCTCAAAAGAATTTGTAAAATTATATATATAGAGAGAGAGAGGTTAAAATACACTCAAATGCATGCTACCTAGCCAACTGTATCAATAAGCTTTAGTTATACTAATGTTGACTAGCAGTACCAGACTGTTTCAGCCATGCCAATATCATGACACCTAATGAGAAAATTTTAAAGAGCTGAAAACTGGGGAATTCACGATTTTTTTGGAATCACTGTAGAATGTCACAAAATTCAAGGCAAAATTACGAGGGTTAGCAGCAATGCATTTAAAAACAGTAGCTTTCATGGCATGAGCTATGATGGTTCTATTCTTAAAAACATTTAAATATTAATTTCAAGTTTAGAATAATGGTGGTGATAGTAACTGGTACTGTAGACCAACAATTAGATCTCCGCCTTTTGTTTCTTCTGATATTGCTGTTAGCGGAGACTAATCGGACCAGACCATATTTCATACTGAAGCTTGCACCCTCCAATTAGTTCTACAACTGGATACACACAAGCAAGAAATAAATTTATTTTGACTGACCTCTGTATGCGGATGGTAAGTAACATAGCTCTTCATTCAATCCATGACATTAAATTCTTCTGAGCACTAACTTTTTTAGTATTCATCCTTGTCAGAACTGAACACATGTTTAAATATCATTTATCTACCCTTTTTTAAATTGATGACACATGCATGATGGCAACATCACCCCAAGCCAGGAATAAAGCACAACTTAACAGCACTTCTGTTGCGAGCATTAGTCAGTTCCTATTAATACAGTCCTCACTAGAAAGTTTCTAAGCATTAACATTGCCTTGGGGTGATGCTGCTGTTCATACATGCATCAGCAATTTATAAAATGGTTAGGAAATGATGGATTCACAGGTGTTCTCTTCTAACAGGGATTAATACCCCCCCAAAAATATGAGTGTTCTGAAGGATTTAAAGTTATGGGCAACAAGAAAAGGGAATTTACTTACCATCCTTAAACAAATGTCACTGAAAATAAATTTATTAATTTGTAGCAAGCATCCAATAGAACTGATTGGAAGGTGAAAGCTTCAGTATGAATTACAGTTGATCTCTGTTACTAGCCATGTCTGAAAAAGAGCAGATTTACTTGTTGATGTTCTAGCACTGTAAATGAAATTCGTGACTTGTTAATGGAAATATTTGGATTTGGTAGGGCATGGCTGTAATTACTCATGAATTTTCAGTTTTATATATTTGCTCATTGGGTCGAGATTTCTAAGCCGTTTTATAAAAGAATTTCAAACGCTGGGCATTATTAAAAGCGCGTTGACAAAAAACACTATAAACAAAAAAAAAATAAAGAATGAAAACAACAGCAAGTAACTATTGACGGCGGACCTAAAGGTCAACTACGGTAAACAAATATCGACTGAATTGAGAACTAAGCACAATGAATGCAGCAGCCGTAACATATAAGTCATACAGACATATTGTCATAAATATACGGAAGAACTGGAGGGTATGCAGAAACTTAACTGCCATAAAATTAACATCCTTTTAAAGTATTTTAATATCAACGATAATGGGACCGACAAACATTCGTAAACAGCAATGTAACCAATTCTTACCAACCCCACGAACGCTGCTAATACAAACCTCAACGCTGGCGATATATACCAGCCATTTTGGTTTATAGAACCAAGACATTTTATCAAAACAGGGATACTATAAGCAAAGTGTGAACACAAAAATGTACTAACGTTCCACAATTTAATTTCCTCCTGCTGCTAGAGGCTATTGGCATCACAGAACAGTTTACAAAACTTTTTAACATCCAAATAACAACAACAAGAATAAGAATATGAACCAGTCTGCAACTCATTGTGGGGGGGGGTTTGAATGGATGGGGGGGGGCGTTTCTTTCTCTTGCACAAGTATTTGATTTTCAACAAGTGGTACATCAGAAGAAAAAAAACAAAACGACAGAAACTCACTAAACACTGAAATTTGATTTTATATATCAAATTATATCATTAGCGTGTATATATAATTCATAACTGATAACTTAATATTAGTTATATATTAGAGCAGCTGGAATGAGTAAATAAAAATAAAAAATGAAGCTAATATATCGGTTCGGATACGTGCACTTTATATCACACTACTTTGAGGTATATTATGTTTAATAACTACATTTAAGTAATAAAATCTAACTTAATTTCGAGGGTTTCAATTCATAATTGTAATATCGATATTAATACCTTTAAAAAAAAACTCATCGTTCAATACTTTTAGGACAATGGGTAAAATAACTGCATTTAATTAACCCATTCCTAATTGGTTCCCTTTTCCTGACTTCAAAAGCAGAACAACGCAGTTAAAGCATATTAAAAAGATCAATTTTTCTAAGATATTTTCCTTTGTTTAATTTAGAAACGTAATTGTACAACGTGAAGATGAAGATTATACAAATCTCTTTACTAATCTTAATTAGATGGGTCATTAAACATTGGTACCTTATGAAGTGTCTTGTTTGTTGTGTCTTTAAAAAACATCTTTGTTTTCGTTATTCACATTTAGTACATAAGAAGAAAAATAAAAATCAACTCATGACTATTTTTAAGATTATTTTCAGCTTCTGATTATTTTTCTATCCAATTCACGCTCGTAAAATGTCCTGTTATATTAATTTCGTCAGTAACAAACAATACACGTTACTCTGTAATATAAGTAACACTTAATAAACACAGTTATGAATTATACATATTAAAACAATGATTTTTTGTGGTTTATACTATATAACTTTAGTAATTTTCGATATTTTTATCTGTTCCGGTATTTCTACTCATTCATCAAAAAGGCATTTATATTCAGCATCTGCACCGTTGCCACTACAACCCAGAGCTATATTACTACTACTACTACTACTACTACTACTACTACTACTACTACTACTACTACTACTATAATAATCAAAATAATAATAATAATAATAATAATAATAATAATAATAATAATAATAATAATAATAATAATAATAATAATAATACATTATTATTACCGTTTAAAGTCAAATTAATTAATATTTTTTCCCTATTAGACATCCTGGAGGAGGGTCGTCTCAAATATAGCGTAAAGTATTCGCTTAACCTACCGTTTATTTTAACCTCCAACCAATCTATTAAAAAATAAAGGCAACAATGATATAAAAAATGCACTAAACGTAGTCATTTAATTCATCAGTTTATAATTTCTAACGCGATTGTCACCACAGGGTTTCTAACACTATCATCACAACAAATACAGGTTCCTTACTAACAGGTTTACTATACTTGTCAGAGTGAGACTATCTTCTCAGACAACATGAGTGATTTTTTTTTTTTTGCTATACGTGCCAAATAAATCAGTAAATTTCAGTAACTTAAGGCGTTACATTGTTTTAATCAACTTTCCAAAAACCTGGGGAAAATATACAGCAAGCAAGCTCGTTGCTTACCCTGAAAATTTTTCTGTCTTCAAACACTAACAATGAGCTTCAGCCAGCCTCTCCTGCAGTGCCGGATTTAGTACAAATGAGGTCCTGTGCTAGTTAAGTTATGAGGCCACTTACATGGGCCCGGTAGGCCTACAAGGGTAGTCAGGCATATATACTCAGGAAATTTAGGAATAGTTAAAGAAACCACAGACTTTTGAAAAAAATTCATCGTAAATATTTTTTTTACCAAGAAGATCGGCCCCCTGGGTAACAGGGACCTATACTTAAACACACCTAAGAACAATGGTAAATCCGATACTGCTCTCCTGTGAATTACAAGGCATAGGTATCACCTTTCAAGCTACTTCAGTTGTGTCTTCAACAATTACATTTTTAATTTTTTTCAACAATTACATTTGTCCGTTCCTGTGTGTAATTGGCTAAATGTCATGTC
Organism: Potamilus streckersoni; assembly: GCA_016746295.1. NCBI lineage: Eukaryota > Metazoa > Mollusca > Bivalvia > Unionida > Unionidae > Potamilus > Potamilus streckersoni. The sequence continues at coordinate 563,575 of JAEAOA010000528.1, forward strand.
TTCTACATATTTTGCTGGAATCCGCTAAAAGATCGTGATTACATCGCTATATCCAGTTGTACTCTAAGTTCCTGTCCTGCTTGCACAAGTGGATAGTTGGTGGCATCATTCTTGATGACATTTAGGTTCTGGTTGGAGCGTCCGCCTCAGATGCGGGAGGTCGCGTGTTTAAACCCCGGCTGAATCATACCAGAGACTTATTCAGATGGTCATAACAGTTGCCTCGCTAGGCGCTTGGCATTAAGAGGTTAGTGTTAGTACTGGTCGCCTGGTGTCAGGAAAATGTGACTGGGTTTCATCATGCTACATGTCTTCGGCATGGTGCCCCAGTGCTAGATATTACTATACACTGCATACATCGTAGCGATATGACTGAAAATTGTTAAAGATACATTAAAAATCCCAATCACACACACACACACACACACACACACACACACACACACACACACACACACACCATTTTGTAGTTATGTAACTTCTGTATCAGCTAATGTAATCGATTGTAGTTTTTATACAGCTTATGTAATCTATTAGTTTTATTATAATATATAATTTTTCGAATATTTTATCCTTATATGTTGTCCAGACTCTGCAAAGACAAAAATGTGGAATCAATGCTAATAATGTCAGCGTGATTTTAAAGTAATGCATCTTTTACAGCAGCTGAACGTCATCTTCTGGATATTGTTGCGAGGGATCTCATATCGAGCAAATCAACCACCTGCGTTATCGTGGCATGATAGTCCTACATTTTCCAAGGACTTAGAGAAAACAGTCGTTTTCACCTGAAAGATTCTTAAGCGGACAAACTCTACAAATATTTTTTTTTAGTCACCTAATGACCACACACTACTAAATTCTAATTTCACACTTGCATGGTCATTCTTGTTTCAAATGTGTACGATGTACGAGTAAGCCTTTCCGAGCCGAACACTAGAACTTCAACCATGCAATACAAAACACGACCTAAACACTAATAAAAGAATTGGTCCTATCTCAAATTACTAATCACAAATACCAGAGATATATAGAAAAGTCCCTACGACTGCTCCAACAACTTGGAAAATTACTCGGGTTGATTACAAATTACATATTGTCCCCTTAATAAACAAAAATAATCTCTAAAAAAATCAAAGTATAAACAGAGACGTAAATACAAATAGAACATAACCTAGGTTTATCATATTACCCATAGCCCCGAAAATCACCCGCGACCGACTGATTACAAATATCATACTTGCAATCGTGAATCTCAATGATTACCCCCACCCCTTCTGAGAATCAACAACTAACTGGATCTGAGATTCCCAAACATGATTACAGATCTGACTCAATAAACATACATGATCCCTTAGAACAGCCACTTTTCATCAAACCAAAGAAAAAGCGCAATAACTCGTAGCCTTAAAAAAAATGCATAAGCAATGAACAAAAAGTACATACAGTTGAATCAAACATCAATCTAATGAAAACTAGACTTTTACTGTTATACATGAAGATCTAACAGTGACCGCTTGGGGGTCATGTTCTGGCAACCCATTTAATTTCCTTAATCTATATCAGCTAATCAGATGAAATCTTGTATCTTCACAATTGGAGACTGAGCAGTGTGGATGAAGAGTATGAAGGTGTACCGAATAATTTAATACAGTTTCAGATTTTTGAAAGCTGCGTTACCATTGGCTAATTAAAAAGTCACCAGAACATGACTCCAAAACAGTCGTCATCAGATCTTCACGTAGGAAAGCGGAGTTGTGATTTTAATCAGACTGAATCAAACATCTCACTACTATCAAGGCTGAACACTTTCGTCTATTAATAGCAGGTTACACATCTATTCAAACAGGGCGATATCGATTCGTATTGACTTCCCAAACGTGTTCCATACAAGCTGTAGCACAAAACCAGCTTCCTACCATCGACAAGCCTTTTATATAATATACTCGCTACTAGCCACAAGTTGCTCCAATATGTCGACAAAGGAACCCAGCTCTCCCAACTAAGCAACGCCCTAAAAACTCAGTCGGATCCAGACATTGTCCGGTTACACTGCTGTTCACAGGTATAAACTCACGCTGTTGTGACAGCTAAAAAGATTCCTAAGTAAGCGTCCATTAGCATCCACGCGATCAACAGTCACAATGTCTGATCTGAAGGTGTTTCCAAACCAGAGCTTCACACCCGCAGCTACCAATTCTGAACCATTCAGTCATTTGATTATCATAAACAATCAATGATATGCAGCATCGTGTCTCCTACAAGACACATAAACCAATTTTAAGTATGACATTGCAATGGTCCATCTGCCAAATCTAATCATTAATTTTTGCATACTTAAACAGTCTTTCAGATATTCTTTTAAAAAAAACAAACTGATTTTCAAAAGCTTATTCTTCAATCTATGCATGCTGAAAACCTAGAAGACAAAAAGCAGTTTTCGAAGAACAAACAGGTCTCTAACTGGTCAAAAACTCAGTCTGACCCATCTGCACTAGCCAAGGTTCCGATGTGATAACCCCATTTACACCTTGACGTACCGAACATATATTTCTTTGCTTCGTGTCTGTAAATTTCATTGGATGCGGTGTTCAAATTTGAACGTTGTTCCCACATTAATTATCGAGAGAGGGAGAGCAATCAACATTAATAAATAAGCAAGTTTCCAGTGCCTTTCCGTGTTTGCACAGATACCTTTCACTAAGTTTCGGTCTTAAACGTACAAAGTATCCTTTTTATATCAAACCCCCGCCCTTTTCAGTCGATGTACAATGCACCTCGCTATTGGTTAGTTGGCATTATATACCAAGGGAGGCAACTCTTGAAATTAAATAGCTGTCGCTAGGACAAAGCACCAGTATAATTGTTCGATCAGCCATGTATTTATAGGGTTATCATATCGGAACCTTGGCTAACGAAGACAGATCTGGCTCTGTTTATCACTACTTAAGCACAGTGATTGCGTCCCTATAAAACAACGCAACTCTACAAAAACTCAAAAAAGTTGGTCATGACCACAGTTACGTTTATCTTTTGTCGCCACCAGACCAAATTATCTGACACTGCATCCTCACTTCTACATCACAACTAATATACAAATGCTACCGGGACAGAATACCGTTCACTAGCATCTAAACAACCACAATCCAAAATGACACATTCCACTCCCAAAGCCAACCTTCAGACAGAATCCAACGCCAAAAACATTCCATGCCAAAGACTCCAATCTGCTATTTGAAATCTATGGCGCCATCTAAGGATGCTTCTTTAAAACACAACACATCTGTAGTTGTATATAAGGGGATTTTATCAGCCAAATCCTTATTTTGTATTTGGACGACAGGATTATTTTTACCTCCTTCCAGCCCTCCCGTGTTAGTCTAAACGAAATACAAAAACAACGTTGTTGAGGCAACAGGGTTGATTTCATTATTGATTACTTAAATCGATGACTTGCCATTGAATCGTCATCGTCGTCAGACAAAATAGGGTTAGCCGAGAAACCATCCCCTTTTGTATACAACTACTGCGGGTTTGTTTTTTTTTTTTACACAAAATGTTGCTATTGTCTATTATGATATTCACGTAAAATTTTACGCAGCTACTTGTCGAGACATTTTTACGTCTCAGCTTTTGCTATTATATCTCTCATTATCATGATTGAACAAATAAATATTTATCTTAGCAATGATGAGAGATCCATGGCTCTAGCATCTTGGTATAATTTCCATGTGAAACTATTGATTATCGACATAACATGTTTTTATCTCATCAACTGTGATCTTTGTGTATGAGTCTTGTGATATTGGATTATAAAGATTATCAATAGCATCAGAAAGTGAATCTGTAAACCCAATAAAGTTTACTAAAATAGTCTGAATTTTCTATGCAAACCAGGCAAAACTTTATCTTATTTCTGCTTTTGACATACGAGCTGTAATTTTCATTGTCAAGCATAACTGTTATATGCTTGCGCCAGAAAATAATTCTTTTCATCTTTAGCGTGGTATCTTCTACGGCATTATCTTCCATATTACATAGTTCACACACAATTTACTGAATATTGTTTTGTTTTTTTTAATTTTTCGTAATTCATAACTCTGTTAGGTATCAAATCTACGAGCCAATCGTATTTTTATCAGATCTAACATAATAAACTTCTCACCTTTGAGATAAGCTCGAATCTGATTAAGAACTTTGTTATAGGTCGTTATTGCTATTTTACATGAAGTATTTTTATTGTCGTATTTGGGTTTGATCTTTATGCTTATTGCTAATAGAGCTACACCTACTCCTGCTACAGTCAGCAATAATGCATTTAATATTCCGCCCGTTGAGACAATTCCAGTCGTTGTTAGTATCATTGGAATATAATCCAGCAGTCCTATTATTTTACTCTAATATTTCCTGGTGCGTCTGACGCAGTAAAAAAAAAATAGGATAATATTTGTAGTATTTGATCAGCTTTTCACTGTCACTGTCTAAGAGACCTGATGAAATATGATTGAAGTCGATTATTTCTTTTGTCGTGTCATTATGATACTGTTTCAGTTATTATTTCAATCGACATAGTGAAGGTATTTTTAGCAGAAGCCTTATGAACTAGAACACTAGATTTACTATCAACCAAATTAGCAAGAAAAATCTCTGTACTCATCAAACATTTCAGATGAGATATCATTGTATCTGGTATATGTTCAAACTTTAAGATCTGAGGATGAAAATATATGATCAGATTTGCTGGTATTTCAGTAATGATTTTGACTCTATCAAGATAAATATATTTTGTTTTATCCATATTACTAACAATACAACGTAAATGTCCCAGTTTAAAATTTGTAAGTACTTGATATTGATTGAGATTTGTTGCAAAACTCAAAAACCGCGAATATCTGCTTGCTGAATATTCATGTCTTTGACGGACAGGTTTAAGCATCCAATAATTAATTCTTTGATATTTTTGTATTTTACTTCTGTCTGCATCTTTCCAGCTTATTTTTTAAAATAGTTTAATAGTTTTTAACGCAAGTTTTAGACCTATTATTCGTTTTATAATCTTCATCAATACTAGGTTTTACATTTGTAACATCATCAAGCTCCTGATAAAATATGTTTCATTCAGCATCATCATAACTTAATCCTATGCTTAGTATCTTATATTGCGTTTAGTGCAGTATTAATGTGACATGCGTTATACTTATCACCGGTGAGAAAGTCTGGTAGAACTAGACATGCTGTTAATAGATTCGTATCAGCACTGTTATCTACCATTTACAACAACGTCATTTTATCATAATAGTCTATGCCTAACACACGAAATATTAGACGTTTAACAAATGTGTCTTTGAGCTTACGATTTTTCAGAAACTTGTGTTCCGTGTTTCAGCCAGCTTATTCAGCTCATCTGTACATTTCTGACTCGTTGGGATAAAAACGTCTATCGCGTCATATAATTCTGTCCATGTTGTATTATCGTTAGATGCCGCTAATCGCCAGTAGAAAATACGTTCGACACTAGCATTTAGACAACCTCGTAATTGAAATTTCCATATTGCTGCAGCGGCTGGGCACTGTATTTTTATCCAAGTGTTACTTGTTTCTCCGTTTGTGGTCCACTCTGACATGCCAGATGTTGGGCTGTTAAACGCAAATGCAAAATTTGGCTTATTTATATTGCTGTGTTTGCAATAAAACCCCAACAATTATTAACAGCATCAGCGAGATGTCAAATTGACCGACACTAATTTTAGCTCGGTTTATGCCGCCACTAGCTTTAACTACTGAGTCTACGTACCGTTTATTGACAATATTGGATGAAGCAGCAGGTATATACGTAGAAGTTATCTTGTTGACAACCATACAGATCGCACCTGTAATTGCGCAACCGGTTTGCTTAACATAAAGTGCATCTGCAGCTGAATCTGAAGTAATTGATCTCATGTCAACATAAGTTGCATTATGTTGATTTTATCAGTGCCCATATCTAACTCGCCAGTCATAGTTTCGCCATAACTTGCTAATTTCAATCGTCTTACGTTGGGCAAAACTTACTGTTTGTGTGTTGACTGCGTTGATTGGTGGATAAGTTGTTTCTAGGTCTAGCACTCGCTGGCCTGACATATTTAAATTGCCTGTAATTGTAACACCAGATTTTTATGTAATTTGTTAAATCTGCGCAACCCGCAGTGTTTGTAGTTTCTTTTCTGTTGAGCTGTCCTAGATTTTATGTTATAGCTCATTTTTATTGTTACAGCGCGATAAATTTTAACTTTAGCCGCCTGATAAAATTTTGTGAATTCCTACTATAGAATGAGAATAATTAATTTGACAATAAGCGATTAACAAAACATCGGCATAACCACGCCCTACCAGATTGACATTGATCTGGGACGAACTGGGACGAACTGGAACTGGGTCGGGCAAAAATAACATTTCAATGAATGTTTTACTTAACGACCTCTTCAACTACTATTGAGTTTATATCTACACTGCAAGAGCACAGCAGGAGAAATACGAGCTGCTGAGTGAGTATAACGAAAATCTGAAAAATTAACGACGTGTTAGTGATGATGTATTTATCATAAAACAACCTGAAGATCGAATTCCAATTGCCGAGCTAGATTCTGACGAGCATAAAATAATGGTCATTGTTGACATTCCGCTCAGCAAAAGTGAAATGGATAAGATAACATCTTATTTTACATTTTTGAGCAACAGAAAATGTAATGCAGTTTATTTAGCTGATTTTTTAACGTCGATCGATTTATCATGGGAAATACATGTTGTTTTGTATTATTCGCTGGATTCGAAAAGGTTGACGTACAAAATATAGCGCGAGGAGATCGGAGATATAATAAAATATAAATTTGCTGAGCAATTCTCATAAAGCTGCTGGCAGGACTTCAGTCTTCTGCTCAGGGAAATCATAATTTATTTGCAGATGATTAGCTAGCACAAAAGCGAAATCATGTTCAGATGTGGTACAGACATGATTTTGGATTGTGAAAATTATTCTAACAGATACTTATAAAAATGGACGTAAACCGAATAGAGATTCTAAAGAAATTTGTTGCAGCAAGAGCTGCATTAAGAAAAAGGTTAAACAGAAACTTCTAAGTCAACAACAAATAGCAGAAGAAACTGCTAGACATTTTAGATCTGTGACTGAAGCTGTACTTAGCAAACAGCCAGATATTTCTTCGGTATCACCTGAAGATAAAATAATATTAGAAAAGGATTACTGTGTGTACTTGAAGAAGGACAGAATAATGTTATTTAGCAAGTGGGAGGTTCAGATGCACGAAAAGCAGAAATTATACAAATTACTGATCAGAAAAAAATTAGCCAAAGAGCAAACAGAAAAGCAGCAGCAATTTTTTTTTTGAAAGAGTAGAGGAAAAATTAATCATTATCAGGGTCATATTAATTATGAAATAAAAGAATGAATTTGATCAATCTGAGGAAAATTTTATTGATAAAAATTATTTCTCTTAGCAAAATGAAAATCTGGCCTCAATAAAAATGTAGAACTTTTTAAAGATCTAAAAAAGTACAGAAGGATTATATGTTACTAAAACTATTTTAAATAAAACATCTGAAGAGGCTGGTGAGGTTTATAATACGATCCGAATTGCTACTATTGTTGATATTTATACAAAAGTTTCTCAAAATATGTGGTGAGGCGTTCTAGGTTATGACGCACGATACTATTTTAAGACTATAGTTAAAAAGATTGTTGATCCCAGAAAAATAGGTACCAGTCTAAAGATGTATAACTCTCAAGTTGAAATAGTTGACCGGTTGATGCTATTAATCTCATCAAAATAATCCGGATATATTAGCAAAGAAATCGACAAAGAAATTGCTGAAATTTTAGATAATCGCAGATCAAACGGTTATGTAACATACGAGAATATTTCATTTTACGAAGTGATTTCATTCGCTAACCGTAAAGCACAAGCTGCTGACAGTTCAGTTTAATCTATCAGATAAAATAAGAATGTTATTAACTACATTACTGTTTGATTCATTACATACTATGGCGGACAGTGCACAGAGATAATCAGTACGAAACGGGACTAGTAAGAGCTACTGCTTGGATTTCAATGGCTAATGTGAAAAGTAATGTTACTGATTACTTTACATTCGTAGTAAGAATAGAATATGTTATCGATTGAAATTATGTTAAGATAAAACAAGGTGCCTACAATGTTATAGATCGCAAAAGAACAATCAAATATATTATAATCGCTAGCAGCAGCCGTATCTCATCAGATAATTTTGAGCTCATTCCTAACTATAACACATTACGATCAAGAATAATACTGAAAAAAATTGTTCATCGATCTCAGTAAACAAAATACAATCGGATCATTACTTGGATTTAATAACGAACGGTATAGATCTGCAAAAGTTGCAACTATATGACAAGATAATGAGTCAGTTGTCAACTAAACAGAACAAAAAACGATTTTCATAAACTACTATATTGCAACTGGATCGTATTCAGCACGAGGAAGCCAAGGACAAACTGTTTATTCTTTTAGTCCTGATGTCTCACATGGATCACTTATTCAAGTAAATCGAAGGCAGGTAATCTACTGGCCTGTTAGTGTCAAAAATCAAATATCTATCACGATGACGGTGACTGATCAATTAGGTTGATAGCTAGAACTTAACAACGAAATTGTGACATTATCTGTACTCTGCTCAGTCAGCTAGCTGATTGGGATAAATTTTATCAGAATTTTTTGTATAACCAGATAGGTATAAGAAACTTTAACATACGAGACAAAGATGTGGTTTTGCTGCCGCATAAAGCCGTACTTGGAGTATAACTTGGGAAATATTGCAGCTGGTACTCAAGTATCACTCATTAGTAACGGTTGTAGTTTGTTCAAAAGCGCTATATATTTGCTTTCCAATCAAACTATAGAAGATATCTCTGCATTTGCCGGTAGCAAGTACTATTGTTAACGTAGTTTCGTTCAGCAATGACTACTCACGATCTGTTGTGACAGATATGCTGTGGTTAAAATATACTGGAAGTGGAACTGCTGTTCAAACGAATTTACTTCTCTTAATGAATATGATGAGGAAACTGATGCTGCAGCCAGAGTAGTTTTAGTAAGAGCGTTTCTTATCGCATATACTTTAATCTCTTGGAATTACTGCACCAGCTTCAGCTGAAAATGCTGATGTTACAAGGACTTCTCTGACTGCAACTTTCAATTTTCTTCGAATTACTGCACCAGGTGCTGCAGCTGATGCAACAGCAACGTCAGACGTCGTAAACAGGATAATAATTATAATAAATAATTAGAAATGAAGAGAAGAACAAGGGATACGCTAAACGACTAAAATTTACTCATATAACTCAAATCAAATGACTATGATGATTCGGCTTAGATCAATATTTGGGTTTTGCCGCAACATCAATAAGGTATTTCGTGGGATAAAACATATACTTGACCGTTCTGATCAAAACGATTGTCTGATGTTAGCTGGTAGTGATAATTCTCAGTTTGTAATTTTTTAACGATATAGATAAAAGAATCGAACTTAAGGCGATGTTGCTCACGTTTACCAAGAAATTGTATTTTATTCAAAATAAGATTTATCAGACATCAGTACCAAATTTGATTGATAGCACGTGGAGAATAATAGCATAGAGGGAACAGTTAGGAAGACACGTCTTTGTGTTTCAGCGACGAGATCGACGTATTGATTAAACACAAAATAATTCCGTTATTTTGACAGATGTCAGACGAATATTTGTCAGAATAAACTCAAAACAGTATCCAGAAAGAGTTATCGAATGTTATTTTGCGGATAAAGCTGTAGCATTAGCTGACAGAAATCTATCACGTGCTTACATATAAAAATAACTGGATGTTGACAGTGAATTTCAAATTTCAATCGATGAGTTTAGGAAACTTTATCCAATATTCCACTTTGACGTCAGTGAGCATAGCGAACGAGCTATTGGATCGATGTCAGATGTTATGGTTATATGGGTACTTGGACAAATGCCAGGAACTGTTAATTATTACGCTTATGCACTAATTGTATTTGATAGGTTCTGACAGTTGATGCTACCAAGAGCTGAACGCCTGTCCAGGTATAAATACAAGTGGTAACAAGTGTATCAAACAAAACGAAAACACTTTGAAATATATTATATACGAGACAAACTTGTCGCCAGGACAATTTAAAAAAAAAAAATAAAAAAAAAAAAAAAAAAAAACTAACACGCGCTATGATTAAACAACAGTAAGTTTCACTGAAAATAAATTTCGGAAGTCAAGTGATAACATTCTGCCGGCAAAACTGAAGCTAACACAGAGGCAGAAACAGAACGCTTTGGTTCGACAGTTTTAGCTCCGCTGTTGTCACGTTCCTTCGATCTTAATGAATAAACAGCACATTCTTGGCGCTGTTATTCATTTGTACACAGGTGCTCGACGCGAGCTTGATGTTGAGGAAACAACTAATAATGTGAAGGAAAAATATCATGCAGATGGACAAAAATACCTCAGTTCACCTTCCCCCATGACCCGTTCTGAGATTGGAACCTTACTATTATACTATATAAGATATAGTATGATAGAGAAGTTCCAATGTCAGAACGGGTCATGGAGGTAATCTTAGGTATTTTTGTCACTCTGCAAAACATTTTCCCTTCATATTATTGTTGGGGTTCTCTTTCCATCATCAAGCTCGCATCGAGCACCTTTTCATTTGTAATTCAGCAGTACTACAATGATTTTTGCTGGCCAAGTTTCTGACACGATAACCCTGTAGAGAGGGTTGTTATATCGGAATATTGGCTAGCGAAAATGTATTTCATCATAATTGCATGGTTTAAGAACACTTGAAAATAGCCAGAACAAAGTTTCCATAAATATTTGCTCACGTCTTTAAGACTATAACATAGCATCCATTCCATTTTCTGTTAACTGCCTGATAGTTGCTAACGTCCCTCGTAGCTTAATTTGGGGTCAGCATTTAATCGGGCGCAATAACACTAACTAATATATGTGAAAAGACCATTTGCCTTGGAACTGAACATTACTCGTGACATTCTTATCACGAGAGATGTACGTTTGAAAATGAAAAAAATAGTTGAAAAGGCGTCGCATAAAGGACGGTTTGTGAAATACTGGAAGTTACGAGATTTATTACACATAAACATAATCTTATGTGCATAAAAACTGAGTAATAGGACATCGGAAAGTCTGGTTAAAATTTTGTGATACTGACAGTGCTAATTACAACTGTACTAACTGACTGAGAACTGCATATCATAAGTTATTTGGGTATCGTCATTTGAAAAGATATAATTTAGTAATTCACAGATCGTCATTTGTAAGGTTTTTACTCCTGTAATCCACATAAATACTCATTTCAAAGTGTCAGTCATATCTGCCCAATTGTTTTTCCTGTAAATAGTATAATGGTCTACCAGTTATTGTGTACGATGAAAACTGACTATGTGCCGGACATTGTTTGGCTGTCTTGCGCACACTGATCCAACAGTTGTGTTATTATTGCAGAATAGTGTATTCTTCTATGATGAAGTAAATAAAATATGAAGTGTAGATAACAAAATCTATTTGTACTGATATTATCGTCTACCCTTTCCACTTTCTGTGCACGCGGGGGAAAGGGGGAGGCAGTGGTGATTGAAAAAACAAATCATGCAATAAATTGAATCATGCAAAATGGAAGTTAGAATAAAAATGCGTAATCTAAGCAGAAAATACAATGGTTTGCTTCTTGATCACGTATCTCAATTATTGTGAGCAGGTTTGAAAATAATGTCACTTAATTTTTATAACCTGTCTAAAGCAACTACCCAATAGCGCTACAACATGTTTTCCACGAATGCACCCTGCCCTCCCAATCCAATAGTACAATCCAGATATCTAAACCGGAGTGGAAAAGACGAGAGGAAACTTGGACGTGCAACATTCACGTTTAATTGATTGTTTACACCGTTTATACGTAGAACATTTACCTAGACACTGCTTCATTTATATATGATCATTAAACTTGATGTGCACAGTCACCTTTGACACTTACGACGGTACCCATCAAAATAAAATCATGGCTGTAATGACCTAATTCTTTTTGCTAAAGCGGGTATGCTAGAGCTTTAGACCATGTACAGGCAAAGCATGCAAGACGTCGTACCCCTTCCCCTTGCGGGAAAGCTAAAAATTCATGCCTGTTCATTCTATGTGCATACAAAAACAAACTTATCAATTATAGTGAGCAAAACGATAAACTATTTTATTTGGTTTGATTTCGTTTCTTTCTAATTCAATCACGTTCATTCTTTGTACTTGACTAAAGTTGAAATGTTATATTATCATAACATGTACATCAACAGCACTGGAAGGAATGTCTGTAGACCGCATCCAGCTGATGCCGTTTTCTTGGCCAAGTGCTTGCTGTTGAGTTTAAAAATATCCTTTTTGTAGATATTTGCTATATAAATGATGTACCTAGCAGTTTATCTTGATAACGATACGCTACTACAAGCATCTGCCGTATCACTCAGAAAAACTGACTTTGAACGGTCATGCTCCAGAAAACATTTACATACAACAAATAATGGTGTTACCCTTTACGAAAATAAATAGATAAATAAAGAAAGAAAGAAAGAAAGAAAGAAAGAAAGAAAGAAAGAAAGAAAGAAAGAAAGAAAGAAATATATAAATAAATAAAATGACAGTAATTACCCGTTCTAAACCTTTCATTTCCCGTTACTCCGTCAAATATTTTCTTACCTCAAATGCCTTCGTGCGACTATTACCATCATCGGCTGGATTAAAAATGCTGATAAGTAGATGTCGAGTACGAATCTGGGTTGGTAGATTTTTAAATAATTCCACCATCATACACATGTCAAAAATAGAAATATATTTAGAAACACATCAAAAAATAGTTATCATATATACTGGGTGTTTAAAGCTCGACGGTCTGGATATATTCGGGATGGAACATGCTGGTACCACTTAATAAACTCATATTACAAGAACTCGTTGACAAGTTCATTAAACGGCCAGATGTCACATGATTCAAAGCTTGCATCTACATTTCGGTTCCATACAGGCGAACTAGATGGTCTTTAAGGGGAGCCAATTTAGACATAAATACAAATTTTCCGGGGAAAGGAATGCGTCAAAGTCATACTTCGCCAAGGAAGCCACACCTCTCTCTCTCTCTCTCTCTCTCTCTCTCTCTCTCTCTCTCTCTCTCTCTCTCTCTCTCTCTCTCTCTCTCTCTCTCTCTCTCTCTCTCTCTCTCTCTCTCTCTCTCTCTCTCTCTCTCTCTCTATATATATATATATATATATATATATATATATATATATATATATATATATATATATATATATATATATATGATGCCCCAGTGCTAGACATCACTATAAACTGCCACACTGCAGACATTGTAGCGATATGACTAAAAAATTGTTAAAGCTACGTTAAAAATCATAATCGCATCGTATATACGTCATCATGCTGATTTTAGCAAAGGGTTGCAGGTATTTTTTGGGTATCGTTACCTATTCTTTTTGCTCTTTGTAATGTGCTGTACATTAAAGTAGCGTCCATGATGGCCCAAAGGTTTTTTGGTGCCCCAAGATCATCGGCGCCCGGGGCAACCGATAAATGCCCCCTCCCCGTTAGCATGTTACTGTTGCTCAGTAATTCTTCAAATATTCTGACGTCCTCTTCCAGTTCATTTTCGTGTATATTCTTCAAAGCAAGTAATTGATTGAATCTCCCTTCTAATTTTTTTTAATCTTTCACTTCGAACTGTCTGAAATACATTTGGTGTGCTTCGTCCTTTAGCATTTTCTTATCTGCTTAGGAAAATGTTCCCTTCACAACAATTTACAACAACAACAACAATAACAACGCAATCTGAAGTTGTTGTATTTTTCTCTTTCAGTTTCGTTTGTTTATCTTCACTTGCCGTACTATAGCGAGTAAAGAACTGACGGTTCCTAATCAATTAGATTTTTCTAACTCGTTAGGGTGTTTGCTTTTAACACACACTGTTCTAGTCCACATACCTCCATCTTAGATATGGTAATATACCGGAACCTTGACTAGCATAGATTACATACCTCTAGATCATGCATACACAACTTCTCTCAGAGTGCGGTTCAAATAACCTTTTTTTTTTTCTTCAAAGCCGCACATTTTGATTAAATTAGCAGATAAAACTAGGTTCGCTTGCTCTAGAACAGAAGTTTCCAAACTTTTTCGGGTTACTGCCCATTTGGTTATACTAAGCACCATCTTCATTACCCCGTAAAAAGCATTATTCAGTATCAGTGCCACCTCGGTAATCCACCCCACCCCCGGGAGGCTGTACCGCCCACTTTGGGAACCACTCCACTTGAATATGAAACAAACTTTTGATCACGTTGAGATAGTGATTGATTTTTTTTCGCTACATTAATACTTTTCTTTTTTACATATGACAAAATATACAATATTTCATCTATGTTAAATCATAGACATTACAAGTGCGGAGAATGTGAAATAACTGTTCTAAAGTTAACATCATCAAATATTGAAAGATTTTATCTGTACTAAATCCAGTACCGGATTTACTAGTGTGCTTAGGTATACTTAAGCACAGGGCTCCTGAGCGCCAGAGGGGGCTCGTCTACTTGGCAAAAGAAAAAAAAAATACGATGAATTTTTCAAACGTCTGGCTTTTTTAACTACTACTACTACTACTAAAATTTATGAGTATATATACCTGATTACCAGTGTAGGCCTAAAGGGCATACCTCCTTCAGGGCCCATGTAAGAGGCCTCATAACTTAACCAGTACATGGCCTCATTTGCCCTAAATCCGGCACTGACTATATCAACACTCAATCATTATTGAGAGTTATTAAAATAATGCTTAAACTGATAGAATGATTAGTTGATCCTAATATCAGCGGTTAAAATTACAAAAAGAGTTTCAGCGAAGAACAAATTTACCAGCTTGTATTGTTTATTACGACAGTGAAAATAACGCCGATGCATCGTCTCAGACAAGGGATTGAGATACAGAAGGTTATACATCTGCTTGAGATTCTCTTTCTTTGCAACCTGAATAAAATCAGATGTAAACAGTTAAATTCCCATTTCATTTATTTGAATAGTAATAAAACTTTGTGTTTCATTATATAGTGAGTTATAATTAGAAACGATATGTTCCGAATGAAAAGTATCACTTTAAAAAATTTTAGAACTGTGATTTGATTGGAGAAACCTAAGGTCAAGAGATCATGACCTCTTACGACATTGTGGAACTCTAATCAGATTGCCCTTCTTATATTAGTTTATATCCAGTTTCTTCTTATAGGTACACTTTTAGACTAAGCAGGAGAGAAGAATGCAGTGAATCTGTAAAGATCCGCTGCCGATATCTTCTTTGAGGCAATGAATGGTTTTATTAATGGTGGTATATTTAGCAAAATAATACAAGTATAATAATAAAAACACAGGCAAAACAGCAATAAAACCCAAACAAACAAACAAACAAACAATAAAAGCGGTTGTTCAACACCTCAAAGTGTAATTTACTCATTCTTCTCAACACGGTAGAAAAGGTAAACGAACAAAAAAAAAAAAAAGCTATGCCTTAATACAGGCGACACAGGTGACACCATGACCAATGAATTCGGGTTTTGTCGAATTCAGCCATTTTCAGCCATTTTTCATCATCAGTCAGATGTTTTTAATTTTGTTTTTTTGTAATCTAGAAAATTTTTGTTAGAAGTGATGATGACGTAATTGAATTTCACATTATGAATTGTAAAGGCACGTATACACACACCTTCATGTTTTTGAATATGAATTGCAAAGGCATGTAAACACACACCTTCTGGTTTTTTGAATATGAATTGTAAATGCACGTAAACACACACCTTCAGGTTCTTGAATGTAAAAAAGGGTGATACTTGAGATTTATTAGTCTATCTTACACGTAGGCAATGATTGTGTCCAAGTAATTTACAACTGTTGTAAATACGTCGAGACTGGTATATCTAGGACGAAAACCTCAAATTGCTCGAATAATTTTCATTGTAGCTTAACAAAATTCATGCAGATTCCAAAGACATCTGTCACATAAGTGAGAAATAAAATGATGGCATTTGTTACCATTATGACCTTCACGCTGTTTTTACTGACGTCCAGCTTATAACGAATACAATTTGAATATAAAAGAGTTCATACTGCTTTTTATATTTCCGTGATAGCGTTCCTTTTATCATATAATTGGTTAGACTATACATATATAACTAGGTAAACTTCAGCATAAACTTCGTTGTAGAAAAATTCACGAAAGAAGGGAAGAAAATCTTTTTAAAAGAACATCAAGAAAAATTTGCCATGTTCTGAACGCGTATGTTGCAGGGATGGGTAAACGATCAAATGAGGCAAACAACATTTTGAAAACAAAAAGTGTGATTTAAAAGAACAAGAACAATTATCTGCTCCTTGCTTTCTCAAATCTGACATTAAAATTTGCCTTCATTAAAATAATATTTATATTGAATGTTAGCAGATGTATTGTGAACAATTTCAAAAGGTAATTTGATTTATTCAGCGACCATTTTTTTGGGCATTGTACGCCAGAAACTGTCATCTGTGAAGGTATATGCCATTTTATGGGTCAATACCCACGGACATTGTCCCGTTTTGTTTATAGAGCATGTCGTGCTTTCTAGGTTTGTTGGTTAGATTTAGACATTCTTAGTGTGTATTTTATCGATAGTTGACAACGAGTGAAGAGGCGTTCTTGCTATCCCTGAAATAAAACATGTGACCCACTAGGGACGTATATTTCAGCTTGTATTATAACGGGTTAAATATAAAACAAATACCAAATGTTTTCATTGCAATGAATTAGATGATAAATTTTCACTTAATAGATTGAATCCTCTGTTTAAAGTTACTACACTATGGCTCTCCTTACTGGCGCTACTGGGTGATTTCCATATTTTGAGAGCTATTGCGCTGTGAAATACCAACCCAACAAAATTATATCAAATATCTAACGCCGAGTGGCAAAGGTCAGAGAAATCTCAGACTAGAAATTTTTTTATACTCTATCAATGTTGTTTCTTCTCGTGCATGAAACACGTTTTTTCTAGACACTGATACATGTATTGTCATAAGATATGATTTATGTGTTCACCTCTTTCATGTTCGTTTGTACCATAAAAAGTAAATAAGGTTGCAATGACCTACTTTTGTCGCTAAAGTAGCTATGTTAAATGTCTGGTCAATATATCGCCTCAACACCCGAGAATATAGCATTTAGCAGTTGCGTACAAAGATGGTACTTATTCGAAGTACTAAATTGTTCTTCTTGCACGTTTTTCCGTATATAACAACATCTAGTAATTGTTAGACGCTAATGTCAAGTGCCTTAATATTCGATTTTTTTGTTGTTTTTTTTGTTTTTTTCGATGCGAAACGGATTACTTTGACTTTATAAAGTTGGAAATTCCTCAGCGTATTCAATTGCATGCTACAAAAACCTTCAATGTAAATAATATCCATTTTGAACTACCAATTTCTGCTATTACCTAAATAATGACTTGACAGCATAAAAATAAATAGATGATGTTATCACGACGATCAACGCAAGCGAAAGTTCCACACGACTGAAACATAATGAATTCATTCCAACGTTGCAAAAATAAAGTTATTTATTTTTGCTGGAACAACTGCCCAAAATACTTCTTGTGTTACTGTTCATTAATTCCCGTGTCATCTATATCTTCTGACGTTATGAATTATTTTGACTTAAGAACAATCATGGACTTAACAGTTTTCAGTATTCGCAACAAGTCTATACAGGCCGGATGTATTTTTAGGTTTAACTCACGTGGAGACTGCCGTGTAGAGGTTTACAAACACAACGTTTTTGTGTTTATTTGTTTGTTTTGTATATGTTTTGTATTTGCCTTTGAAAAAGACTCATTAAGAGTCGAAAACGCTCAGGCTGATTAGTTACTAGTTTCGCACTGTACGTCGTCAGTTTATTGCATCTCTCTCTCTCTCTCTCTCTCTCTCTCTCTCTCTCTCTCTCTCTCTCTGTATATATATATATATATATATATATATATATATATATATATATATATATATATATATATATATATATATATATATATATATATATATATATATATATATATATATTTATTTATATATATATATATATTATAAAAATAGTTATCGGCTCTTTTGTTTGTTTTGTTTTGTTTTGTTTTGTTTTACAATTTACCTCTGAAGTTCGGGAAGTGAAAATAACCAAGTGGAGCTAGCACTTTCTTGAATGATGCACATCTTGAGTAAGGCCAAGCTACATACTCTTTGAACAATTCAAAAGATATACAGGGTCATTTTTAAATAGCCAGTATAACAGCGAAGAAACCCTGGGTAATTCTTTTTATTTAAAGTTCAAAATTACCTGGAACCATGATTAAAGGTTACATTGTTTGCGCATTCTGGGTCAAATAATGTATCGTAAAAAGCCGAAGTAGTTCAAATGGAAGTTGTCGATATCAAGGAAAAATCCGTATGATTGACGTCGACATTGGGTTCTACCAAGAACTTCCAAAATAGCTATGTTGAAAGGTTACAGTGAAATTTCACAAAGTGAATTGAACAACGAAAAAGAAACAAGCTAAATCCCAAATTTACATACAGTTCTATGGTAAACAGGGATTAGTAAGTACGACTTGAGTTTCAAGAGATGTAAATTTAGACATTACGACGGAAAATCATGGAAAGGTCACACCGGCACTGTTTTATGTTTATTCACATTGCGATGAGTGCTGACATTGTCTTGCAGCGTAAGAGACGACTTATGCCATGATAATTGTGACGAGTCGAACGAAAAAACATAAAATATCTTACACTGTAGGACTAGGACCCCACAGTGAAACTGAACCGTGTCTTTGTTATAGTTGACTAACTTCTACTTTTAGATTTATACTTCAGTCCAATCTGTCTATATAAATACGTTGACGCTCACTTAACCATGAAGCAACGGGTGTTGCGTGGTCAAAGATAAAGTAAAAACGGAAGTGATAGGACTGTCAAGAGTAATGCTAGGAAAGGCAGAAATAATTGTCAGTACATTTTCGTCCCTTCATACTTCGACAACAGGAATCAGTCTTTTTATCAATAAAATTCGATGAAATCAATGACAACACAAAATCACATTATTGGTAGGCTTACTAAAAGTAACACAAGGAGTGCAAGCATGACACCAGCCTCCACTCAATTCAACTTTTGTCGATTCTACCATGGGATAAATAACAATTTTAAAGTAATTTCACAAAATATTTGAATTGCCTTTTTGCTGATTGTATTATATAATAATTTTATATAAATTTCCAGAATAGAAATATCTAGTTATGGTTTGGATAGTAGAAATTATGGTTGATGATATCACACTTTCACTATTAAAGCCAAGACGGATGATGAATTCAGTAACATTAAAAGATAACATAGACTCTACTCCGTAATCAGTACGAGTATTAGACCCTAATGGTTTTTTACCGCAAGATAGAATCTGGTAAAATAGGCTACTTCTGCCTGACAGTGGCCTTGTAAAAAGACTGACCATAATGGTGAAAATAAAGGTTAATTTGCTGGATTAGATTCATTCATGTGATGGCCTTCTGAGAGTTATGCATTGGTATCTTACTGTATTGTGAATGGATATTTGTAGCTTTTTTGTAGCTGGTCACACTTACACTCCTTGTGTTTTGAATTTATAGTACTGATAAGGTGATTTCATATTGTCAGAGATTTCATCAAAATTTAATGATGAAACATCACACTCTTGTGCTCAGACCGATCCAGAAACCATAGTGGCAATGAGATAAGGAACCTCAGCTGGCATAGCCCTGAGATGCCTCCATTGATTTGGGGGATGGGGCTTAGGTCACAAAAAAGAACAAATTTCAGGAGAGGCATCTTACATTGTAGGACTACTTTAGACGTGCACACCATACAAATTAATTTTACGGATTAGGAATGGCAGCTGACTAAATTTATCCAGTTTGATGCACATGAGTTTGATGATAGCTGATACAGAAATTTTAATCCCTTTGAGGAGGCAACAATATTGTAGTTAGATGTTAGCTAGTTTCACTTATCTACAATGTCGGAACGATGAAGATGGGGTAATAATTTTAGTACTAGTGTGATTGTTCTCTGGAATCTTACACACTAATATCGTTGCGGTATTTTTTTCATAGCCTGTAAAAGAAAATCGCAGAATAATTTGTAAAGAATGTAATTTATATCAAAATTTGTATCAAAATACAGTGACTCACTGTTATACCTACTCAGAAAGTAAAAGCATCTGTTTATGGGTGCAGAAACTTTTTCTATGGCAGTCATCAGTTTCAGAACAGTAGATTACATATCCAGTTGCAACCATTATGTACATGAGAAAAGAAATGTGTGGTGACAGTGATTTGATCTCTTAATATTGACCAATAGTTTGTCAATCTTATTTCTAATGCTTAATTTTCAGAATAGGATAGATGTTAATTTCCTTTTATTGCTAGTTTATCCATTTACGTTGCATAATAACTTTTGCTTCCCTACCTTTCATTGCCTGATTCCCATGCATATGCATTTAGACACACGTACACTATCTGCATACAAGTGCATTTAGACACCTGTACACCATCTGCATACAAGTGCATTTAGACACCTGTACACCATCTGCATATAATTGCATTTAGATACCTGTACATCATCTGCATACAAGTGTGTTTCAACAATGTCTAGTAAACTGGACATTTTGAGCTGATTTGCTTAGCCACAATTTTTCGGAAGCTCTATGCTAGAACTTTAGGCACTGAGGGAATATGATATTTAATATACATGTATTAGGGTCAGATTCTACATCATCCAAAATGGATGCTATGGATTTTGTTCAACACTCATTTGAGTTTGAATGACTAGAATTATGGCTAAGGCATCACCTGTAAATAGCTTCTGAATCCCACTGACACATATATGCAGTATTCATAAGCCTTGTTTATAACCCCAGTGTCATATCTATGCGGACATGACTGCAATGTGTAAATTAAACTAAATATTGATTGGTTGAAAGTACAGATGTGTACTTATTTTTCATTATCATAACCAATGAGAAGACTGGTTACTGAACATTTCGATGCAAGTTTGAAAGCTGAGAGGTTAAATTTAGACATGCGGGAAGGGATTTCCTGCAGTGTACAAAACGCATGTAGTTGAGATAAACAAAAATGGATTCCTAGTTAGATATGAACGACTTTGAAGGGCTCAATGCAAGTGATATCAAAGAGTTTAATGGATCACTCTTAGTAAATGGATCAGATAATTGATGTAAGCCCCGTTCAACACTAGATGTATGTGTTTTTGAATCAGATGACAAGGATTTATTTTGTGCAATTCAAAACAGTTTACATGACTGGGATTTCTTGTATGATTGGATTAGGAGTAAATAAAATGGAAACTTTTGAATAACAGACACTATACAAGGTCAGCTGCTTTTTATTTCACTGAAATCCAGCACAAACTAATTAAAAAATGAATATAAATATAACCATGTTTTTATTGTCAGTTTCCGTAGTCAGCCATGATGATGCTCTAGTATTCAGCCTAGCAAATAGCTTCAGTAGTCTCAGTAACTGATACAATATCGCTCAGCAGTAGTGACACTGTACAACAGCTATAGTAGCTAAAGGGTTAAGCCAGATATAGACTCCAATATTGATGTAGGCAACAATGATTTTGCATTATCTAATTTGGATGAATTAGGGATATAGACATAAAGTAAAAGTAGGTACATTTAGCGGTTGAGAAAGGTTGGCTTTAGTTAGTCACACAGCTTCACTGACTTGACGTTAAATTATTCTCTCAAGATTTTAAAGTTTGTATAAAAAAAACTCTATTTTGAAAACTAATTATACATTGATACAGCCATTAATTAAAATACCCAAATTTTTTATTGTTTCACTGAAAGGTCAGTTCATCACAAAGAAAAGTAACTATAGTCAAAGTTACTTACCTTTGACAACTGGTTCCATAGTTTTGTCAAATTGATTATAATCTGATGGGCATTCAATCAAATACTGATACTTAATCCAATCAAATCATAATTGATTAACTTTTCCTGTCATAGAATAAAAGATGATCTTAAAACCATCTGACCATGATTCAGTTGTGCACATCAAAGTATGACATGAATTACCTGTTTAACTATTAACTACATATAGATTCTATTGATTTTACATATGTATGACATTATTGGCCAATAAGGTTTCAAACGGTAGTATAGCAAATTTCAATCACTGGCACATGCAGTTAGTTTGTTATGGAGAGTTCATGCTGAGTATGAAATCATGCTTGAGGCAAATCGAGTGTAATTAAGATGGATGTAAAGCAAGAAGCACAATATATCTATGTGTGTTCTCTTATTTGAATTATGCCCTCTACTTCCCAGTATTCATATTTGCATTTAACATTGGATTTAAGCAATACTTTATTTTATAGTAAATTTTTTTTTAGTTTTTTTGGTCATATGACTCTTAAAGCAAATACAGTCCTTCCCACATATGTCGATGTCACTTTTGTCTATAAGCCGCCTATTTCAACAAAAAAGCAAAGTCCCGGTCCCTTGGTCTACTATTGCTACCAAAATTGTCATGCTTATGTTGAAGAAGAGATAAAAAAAAAAATTTATGTTGACAAAATCCCTTGGTTTCAGCTTGAACAAATCCTTTGTTGTCTTATCATTTATGTCCACAAACTGCCAGTTCCTACCCATTCTTTGTTAAACAATTAGTTGATCTTGCCAGCAGACTTTAATGTCACAGTCAGATAATAAAAAACAGGCACAAAAACAGGCTTTTGTTTGGTCCTATAAAGTTGGCCTCTCAGCAGTGACTTAAATAAAAGCACTGAAATCTGATCTGATTCTTGCATTTTCCAAAGTGATCGGTGATTAAAACAGGTTTATTGTGCAGTGAAAGTTTCCTTTTTAACTTTATTTTTATTTATGAATTCTACCAATGGCAGTGTAAATACAAATTAAATTTACAGTCTCTGGAAACTAAATATTTGGCTGTTAAGGGAAGTTGAGGGTGGGGAATCTTGCAAAGATGTCTGTGAAAAATGTTAAATGTATTGAGCTGACATTGTTACAACATTGTATCATAAGAATAATTTTCTTTTAATACCTCATTAGCACGTGTCAATGTATACAATATTATGCCTTCATTAATTATACCAGCCGCATATCTCTTGTTTACTTTTAAATAAATACAAGTACTGTTTAAAATTTTTGACAGGTTTTCATTTCCCCATGAATAGTTCCATTTTGCCCCATTTCCTTGGTAGCCTAAGATGGGAACCGACTGGTCAAAATCTTTGCCAATATAAGTACAAGTCCATATACTTGAAGTATGTAAATAGCTGTGATACTGCCGACATTGAATATCATAATGCTTTTCATATCAGGATGTAACCTATGCAATATTTCATTGTGGATTTTATTACACAAAGTTAACCTAATTGTAATTTGTCAATATACAAGTGTCTTCATGTATAATGGCAGTCGTCTAAAGTACTCATGGTTATGGATCACTTCCATCTCACCTCTGTGTGAGTTTAACCACAGGAGTCGATAGTTTTATCAATAAAGCACAACAAAATATTAGACTTGAAATCACCTTAATATTATTACAATACTATTAATACTATTAATACAATACTATTAATACTATTAAATTTCATGTCAGAAATTTAGTTGTGCTTTATTGATAAAACTGCAGACTCCTGTAGTTTAACTTGTATCTTTATTCCGACCCCCTGGCATAACACTTATCTCTACATCATATCTTCGGTGCAAGATAGTTCTCTATATATATATATATATATATATATATATATATATATATATATATATATATATATATATATATATATATATATATATATATATATATATGCATACAGAGGTCTCACTAGGATTTTAAAATTAGGAGTCCCACCAGCAAAAAGTTGCTGTCCCACCAGCAAAAGTTGCAGTCCCCACTAAACCAGACATTATGTACTTTCTTACACTTGGCTACTGTCGCATCTGAACTATCAGTTCTAGCAACTTTAACACAGTTCTGAATGTCATTGAAATCCTCATCATTTTTCCATTTAACCCAAAATACTTGTATAAATTTGCAAACAGCATTTTGTCCAAGTCTCTTGATTTCAAGTTCACATGCAATATTTATATGACAACAACCGGAAATGAAATCAATAACAGTGATCATTCTTTGCTTTACCAATGATGCAAATTGCAATTTTGTTTTACATATTGGTGACAAAATATACCATCTGGCGATTTTTTTGGCTAATAAAAGTTTTATAAACAGTCTTGGGTTTGTAGTGGAGAAATTAAAAAATCACCATGACAGGAAGCTGTAAAAATGGATATAAAAATGCACTGGAATCAATTCTTACATAAACAAATCCTTATTTCATATTGACAAACAGTGTATTGTTATATCCTAATCCGCTTATGCTGATATCTGGCCTTGATACTGTATGCTGTAATATAATCAAAGTAGCCATGCAACTGACTAGCTACAATCGACCACCTCTGATGGCAGAAATGTGAAATGACTACAGTCAACCACACAATGGCAATTTAAAAAAAAGTATTAAAAAAACCTACAGAAAATATAGTTTTCCTGCAACTTCAATTAAAACTGATTACCTTTGAAGCACTGATATATACTAAGGAATTTGTAAAAAAAATTGTCTGTGCTTTACAATTATTTGATGTTGCCACAGCAATAACAAACAGGTATTTATTTGGTTGTTAAATGGGAGCCTTTAGCAGCACCTTCAATGACACATGCAACTTCATCATAGCAAGCCATGATCTTTGATCAAAGACATCAGCAACAAATTAAATAAAAGCATAGCTAGAGTTTTCATAGTGATTAGAATATATTTATTCTGCCACAAGACTTTCCTATGGAAGACTCAGGTGCCAGCAATTTAATGCATCCCAAATCAGAAGTTGGGTCCAAATACGTGTAATTAAGCATTTTGGAGATCCCTGATATATATATATATATATATATATATATATATATATATATATATATATACATATATATATATATATATATATATATATATATATATATATGTCACAATTGATCCTAATGTGTCCTTAAGCTGGTTGAACATGATTTTAATCTGTTGTGAAGTTATTCAGTGTACATGGATCATATTACAATTGTGGTTTGATGTTCATGCTGGTAATTAAATGTAAAGGTTTTCAATTATATGCATGACATGGTATTATTTTAGGTCAAAAATACAGTTCTGGCAATTTGTATATTCAAGGTTCATGATAAATTACACTTTTGCCATTGACTTGTATTTGTTATCTTCAGTGCAAGATAGTTCCCTCCATGGTGCCTGAAGGGTGCATAAATAATATGAAAGAAAATAAAGATATAAGATTATTTATAGATTTGATTGAGCATATCCCAAGGTTACTGAATAGTGTGCTTAGCCCCTGCCCCATGTTTGTGTTCTTATTGCACTGGTTTTAAAATTAGGATAGGCAGGTTATTTTTTTTAAGCAATATATATATATATATATATATATATATATATATATATATATATATATATATATATATATATATATATATATTTAACATGACTATTTTTACCGTTTTAGGTAAGTGCTAACCTTGCTATAATTTTCTTGTCAACTAACAATTAACTGATTATATTAGTAGACATGGATATTTTAGTTATTGTTGGTGTTATAGGGTTTAAGGCTGTTTTTCAGCACAAGATAGTCTATACATGGTGGCCAGTATTAATGGTGGAGGAAGAACCCCCGGGAAGAACCACCAACCCATAAGAGGCTACTGGCAGGCTTTCTCGATTACCCATGTTAGCCGAGTCTGGGCTCGAACTCATGCAGACAGAGGTGAGATGGCAGTGATCCGTAACAGTCAGTGCTTTAGACCACTTGGCCACTTGGGGTCCCTGAATATTTTAGTTGACAAAACCATACTCTGACTTGACATTGACTGGTTCAGATCATGAAATTCTGGAGAAGTGAATATCTATTGAAAAAATAATAAATTCATGATGCAGGTATCTCTGATAGTGATGTATGTTTGAATTTCTAGAATAAACTAGTTACAGGTGATGATATTTGTCACTTCTATAATTAAAACAACCCAAAATTTATACTAGGCATGACCAGGTGCTACTTGTCTAATCTTTGGAATGAACACTGTTTACTTCGAATGTGATGCTCACCATCAATTTCTCATAGGTAGGGGTGATCATAGACCATTGTGTGGTTGATCTCAAGGTTATTTCTGTTTGAACATGTACACCTGTGATATTAGAGTTTATTAATAAATTTATTATTTATTTATTTATTTATTTATTTATTTATTTATTTATTTATTTATTTATTTATTTATTATTAATAAATTTATTTATTTTTCATTTTGGAAATAATTCACCTGTTATTTTAATGCAGGTAGACTGCACAACTCTACCAGTATACTTTTATTTGACAGACCTGACAGTATAATTACATGTATCTTTAATGACTTTATTTCTCCCTTATTTTTAAATATAAAACATTTTCTTATACAGATATCATGGGTCTGGATGTGCATAATTATGCATGAAGTATTCCTATTTAGTTTCTGCATAGTACACAGCACTTGATGAAAAGGTAAATATTTTACTTTTCCAGGTACAGCTTTGAAATTTAGTAAGTCTTTTTTTATGAAATAATAATACCTATTGCTATATGCACTTTATGATTATGCTAAAATGAGGGAAATAGTGTAGCACTTACCAAAGTTTAGCCCAGAAAATTCATTTAGAATATTTTGACCTGCCTCTTGTTATTTGATGTTAACTTTTTATTTAGATTTTGCTGTACATTTTTTAATTTCTTTTTTAATCAAGAAATATATAATGTACTGTAAAGGCATTCCTTTCAAGGTGAAACTATTTTAGGATCTGATTAGGAGTGACATTTTATTGCAGTGCTCATAGTGATAAAACCAATTTAGTGATCCCCTTCACTTTTTCACTTTTAATGTACTTAACTATGGACCAGTCTTCAACTTATTTCAGTGTGGAATATTTATGGATGTAGCAAGTTTGAGTCATTTGTGAATTTTCTGGCTGTATCATTCATCTGTAAGTGTCATATTTTTTTAATTATTTTTGTCATATTTTAGAGAACCGAAAAATGTTGTCACAACTTTTTAAAGTTCATGGACATTTTTGTGCATCCCATCCATGGGAAGTGATTGTTTCCACAGTGACCCTAACAGTCAGTGTCATGTCCATGAGCCTTCTCAAAGGAGCAAACCAGATCTGTGGCTGGAATTATGTTTGTTCAGAGGAAGAGGTCAGTATATGTACAGTAATATTTCTTTTTTAGCTTTACTGTTCATAGACCAGAAGAGCGTATGGGATGATTTTTCATCCATTATCTGTTGTGTTTTGTATATATATCCATTACCAGATATATGTTATAGTACTTGTGTCTTGTGTATATCCATTAGCAGATATTTGTTATAGTACTTGTGTCTTGTCTATATCCATTAGCAGATATTTGTTATAGTAATTGTGTCTTGTCTATATCCATTAGCAGATATCTATTATATTATTTGTGTCTTGTCTATATCCATTAGCAGATATTTGTTATAGTACTTGTGTTTTGTCTATATCCATTAGCAGATATTTATTATATTACTTGTGTCTTGTCTATATCCATTAGCAGATATTTGTTATAGTACTTGTGTCTTGTCTATATCCATTAGCAGATATTTGTTATAATACTTGTGTCTTGTTTATATCCATTAGCAAAAATTTATAATATTACTTGTGTCTTGTCTATATCTATTAGCAGATATTTGTTATAGTACTTGTGTTTTGTCTATATCCATTAGCAAAAATTTATTATATTACTTGTGTCTTGTCTATATCTATTAGCAGATATTTGTTATAGTACTTGTGTTTTGTCTATATCCATTAGCAGATATTTGTTACTTCTCTTAAACTACCTGAAGGATTGTAATGAAACTTGACAATACATGGTCAGATTGGTCCTAAATGAAAATGGACAGATTAGACATCAATATGGCAGTTAATGAAAGAATGGTCATACAAACATGGGGCTTATACTGAAAGACTTCTTATGATATATAGTTGGGCCTAAATGAAAATGGTACATTCAGTATGACTGCTACTTCTGCCATTATGAGAATATTGTTAACATTAGTACTATGTACAGCCATTGCTTTCATTTTGAGAATCTTATTAATATTACTCTGAATGGTTGGTACTGAGTGACAGTGGTGCCACTCAGGAGGTGGTCAGCACCACTTCTTGTTAGAATTAAAATTTCAGATGATTGAGCATGTTTAAAGTTATTCTCTTATAAACTGATTCAACATTGTAATGTTCCCAAAATTCTGCCAACAAATCAGTTTTTGATTGCCCAATTTTTTTTTAATATTCGCAAAAATTTACTTCTTTTAGAAATATTCTTAATTTTTTTTTTTGTCATGTATGTTATTTTCACATGCACTAGGGGAGGACAGTGTCTGGGGTATGAGGTGTCAGAGGTCACATTTTTATTGATATTATAAATAATAGTTTGTAATTTGAGCTCCATTAACACTGGTTGAAGGAGGGTATATTTGGTGTGAATTTTCATGAGATGAGTAACTAACAAAAATAATTTCAAGTCCTAAATGTGGTCCAGGGATTGAGATATTGGGTATGGTGAGGTAGTTTTGTGATTGGTATGTAGCCTGAAATTCGTCTGTCTGTTTGTCATACAGTTCAGCTTGTAATCAGAACTTTATCTTTACTGAGAGAGGGAGAATAACTGTAGTGGATACAAAGTGTCACAAGTAAGATGACAAGAAAAATTTCAGATCCTGGATACTGACTCATAGGGGAGGTGTGGTCAGGTTCAAAGGTCACAATGTTAATAGTACTATAGAACCTTTCCTGCAAACTGAATTATATGTACAAACAAGTTAAGATCATATATGGGCAGATGTTTCACAAAGATGAGTAGATCATAACAAAATTTTCAGTCCTGGATGCTGGCACAAGGATGGGGTCAAAGGTCACATTTGCATTTGTGGAATGGACTACTATTTGTAACCTGAACTCTAGCTTATCCACATGAGGGTGATATTAATTATTTTGGCATTACAGTCAAACCCACTTATCTCGACCTCAGTTATTTCGACAACCCACATATGTTGATCATTTTGGTCCAGTCCCGAAAAAATACTTCTTTATTATGCTATTTTTGTCTAGGAATTATAAACACCATCAACTGCACTGCTCTATATATATTTTTTAGCAAATATGAAGTAATATTAGTCTGCTTTTGTTTAATTCGACGCTGATTTGTAACTAATGATTCAAAAGCACTTATGTTTTCTTATATATGCTCTACACGGGTGACACTTGCCACAACCAATTTCAGTTTTTTTAATACATTCAGCCATTTAATGAAACAGCATATACATGTTCTTGTCAACAGAACATAAACAGAAGAAATTTATTACTAGACAGAATATCACCATATATATATATATATATATATATATATATATATATATATATATATATATATATATATATATATATATATATATATATATATGCACACGGGAATGGATAATCTCAGGCAGTCAAGAAGACCCCTCAGGCTTGAGCTCTTCTTAATTTTGTTTTGTTTTCTTATTTGAAATATCTCATCTTTCAGTCTGGCCAAAAAATTGTCTTCCATTGTCTTAATTTATTTTCAAAATTCAGGTGAATACCTGTAAAAGGAAACTACAGTTGGCTGGGGAAAAAAAAAAACAAAAAAGAATAAAAGAATCTGCATATTTTAAAGATTCCACAGTTAGTTTCCAGGGCTGGTTTCCTTTGCAATAAATTAACCTTTGTATTTGATATCCTGCCAGTAAGTTCAAAGAATGAGTTTACTGCTAGTTACCAGATATGTTTATTCACCACTCTGGCATCTATTTGTTTGTCATCTGGAATCATAATTGTTACAAACTCTCATTGATGCCTGCAGGGTAAGTAGTATACTCAACATCCACTTGCTTTAATAATACTCTCTGTAACCAATGCTAGGGAAAGGATTGTCATTTGCACTCACTGTGAATGTACC
Organism: Potamilus streckersoni; assembly: GCA_016746295.1. Taxonomy (NCBI): domain Eukaryota; kingdom Metazoa; phylum Mollusca; class Bivalvia; order Unionida; family Unionidae; genus Potamilus; species Potamilus streckersoni. The sequence goes on from JAEAOA010000528.1 coordinate 593,896, forward strand.
TGTATTTTCAAAAACATGTATTGATCTTTATTTGCAAGATACTGTCATATATTAACCTGGATATAATACAATCTTGGTTTTTTCCCACCTAACACAGTTTTATCCATGAATGGCATGTGCCTGAAGCATTCCACTGATCTCTCTCTCTCTCTCTCTCTCTCTCTCTCTCTCTCTCTCTCTCTCTCTCTCTCTCTCTCTCTCTCTCTCTCTCTCTCTCTCTCTCTCTCTCTCTCTCTCTCTCTCTCTCTCTCTCTCTCTCTCTCTCTCTCTCTCTCTCTCTCTCTCTCTCTCTCATTTGTGATTTTCTTGGATCCATTTTTCAGTCATGATAACATATTCAAACCTCTGAGTACAGCCAAACATGATATGTTTTTCAATGCATTGTGTGTTATATGGCATAAGTGATGCACGCTATGGCATGTGATATATTATAGGGAGTTCATATATTTTTCCTTTAATAAATTGCTCATGATGATAAAAAAAGGAATAAATAATAACAACACCAGGTTAGTTTCTCTTTCATATCTTTGTCAATTAAAAGCATTTTTTAAATTTTATTGTAACATGTAGTGGGAGGGGTTTCAAGTTAAACACAAGAGCATGAGATGGGAGTGTTGGTCAAGAACATTTTAAAAATTATGTTACCGGTTTTAATGAACCTGGATATCTCAGGACCCGGTTAAGTCAATGATTTTTTTTACATCCCCAACATAATCGAGATAACTGGGTTTGACTATTTTATGCTGATGAGTAGATAAAAAAAATGAAGTCTCCACCTCCAGGGGTGGAAAGTGAATGAAGTAAATTGTGTGTGTGAATATTTGTATTTGTAAATTGTATGTGTGAATATTTGTAATGGTTTTCTTCTCTAATATTTTCCTGAAATTCATGGCCATGGTGGAGAACAGCCATGAAACAGTTTTTCACAGCAAGAACATTAGAGTTGTGCAAATCTGATGATTTGAAACAACTTATAATTACCTAGTTATTCTTTAGTGCCATTGATTATAAATCTAATCAACCCATCTTGTGGATTTCTTGAAGAAGGTGGTGGGGTTGGGACAGGCATATCGTAGGAAAATGATTTTTCAGAAGAATTATGAAGTTGTTCTTTAAGTTTAGTATGTAACACTTAGGCCCATATGGGGATAGGCTTTGGTACCCAGGTGTGATCCATCATAAATCTCTTCTATTTTCTCTTGACCACCTGCCCTGGCAACAAATTTTCTTAGAAAAGAATGTACATGTAGCAAAACATATATGACCCAGCAGTAGGTGTAAAACAGCAAATACATTCAGCAGTTTTTAATCTTTTTGCAAAGATCAGGGATGTACATGAATCAATAATAAAATTTGCCATTATTATCTTCATTTTTTGGCCAATCCCTCATATTAGCATTAGCAAAATTAAGTCTGATCATGTCAGCTTACATTAGGGAATAGAAATTTGTTTTGGTTTTAATGGTACTCATAACATTATTGGCTATATTGTACTGAAGACATTGGGAAAGAGGTGCCTATCACAAGACAGCCAGATCAGGCTGGTGTAGATGGGTTTTGAATGCATGACCTTTGGATTGTGAGTTAATGCCATCACCTTGAGCAGTTTTATGTAATGTATATACTGTCCCATTTTTTTACACTAACTTTTTATCTGTCTTCATTAACCTACACTATTTACATTCACCGTTGATTGGGAAGCTTTATATATTACTGTTGCCATCTTATCGTTTTACTTTCAATTATTGGGTTTTGATATTGCTGGTCGGTATAAAACCCTTTATCATTTTTAAATGATCATATGTATAACCTTTTTTATGGCATTAAATGGCCTGATAGTGCTGGTGTGCCATAAAATACAAACAATCAATCAATTACTGTATTGTGAGTCCAATGCCCCAGCAACTGAGGTACTGCTGCTCCTGTATAGAGATGTACTACAAAATGTTTGTGCAGGACAATCTATAGATGTCAGTTATTTTTTTTTTTTTTTAAACTTCTTTTAGAGTACTTTTAAATGTAAATGTTTATTTGTAGCACAGTTTGTTGTCATACTATGATATGTACAGTCAGAATTGAGGGCAACATAGCTTATCTGGGTTTGTTGATATTAATTTCAGGATATCAAAAGGTCAGATGTAATAATTATGTCTGTAACAAGATGCCTAGCAGTTGTTTTCATTTATATGCAGTTCAGAAACCTGCGTAAATTTGGTTCAAAGTATTTGTTAGGTAAGTACATGTTTATTAAATTTGTTTCAGAAACCACCATTACTTATTAAGTATGCGGTCATTGCTAGGCTTGATACCTGCTTCATATGCTTTATTGTATAATGTCTTTTATTAATAATGATTAGAAAACATTTGACAAGTTATTTAATAATGAGCAAAAAATTCATGTGTTTAATATTTTTAAAGAGATATTTGCAAAAGAAATAGCTTGTCTTTAAAAAAGTTTCACATAACTGAATTTATTTAATAGCTTATGACATCATTTGATGTTCCTTTAGAAAATTATGTGGAACTCAGATATACTTTTAAAACTGAACAATGGCAGTTGCATACATCATTGTTGAAAGATAAAACACTGAATATTTTACACTTTTCTTTACAGGTATATCAGGATTATTTACAATATTTTCAAGTTTTGTATTCAGTATAGCTGTTGTCAATCTGTTTGGAAATGACCTGACTAATTTAAAGTAAGTACAGGACTTAATTTTTTCATGTTCATTAGTTTGTAATCCAATTAACCCAGAATATACCTGATTAAATGGTTTGTCAAGATTTTTGTATTATTAGTGGGAAATATTTCAAACGTGTTACTTAAAATGAAGCTCACAAATGTGTCACATTCCAGAATATACCTGATTGATTGGCACTGTCAAGATTTTTGTATTGTTAGTTGGAAATGTTTCAAACATGTTACTTAAAATGAAGTTCACAAATGTGTCACATTCCAAGATTTTCAAAACTAGGTCATCTTAATGTTTGTATCCATAGCATATGTGTTCTAAATACTAACATTTACTTTGAACTGATTTTAACAACAGAGACATGTTTTTTTAAAATAAAGTAACCATTTACAGAAAAAATAACTGATTTTTGCCACACAATTGAGTTATTATTTGTCTTTTTTTGGTTTATTTCAGTGAAGCAATTCCATTTTTTCTTCTAATGATTGACTTATCCAAAGCTAGTAATCTTGCTGCATTTGCCTTGAAGTCCAAAAGTCAAGATGAGGTTAGGTCGAATATAGGAGACGGGATGTCCTTATTGGGACCTATCATCACACTAGATACAGTTGTAGAAACACTGGTCATTGGTGTTGGGACTCTATCAGGTAAAAGAATTATTGTTGGAACTGTGGTAAGATTATTGTTATTCATATTGTGACGATTAGGTAAAATAACTTTGTGGTATTGGTATTCTATCAGACAAGATACCTTATTAATGGTCTTGAGAGAGGCAAGATAACTTTTAAGAATTTGATAAAGCTAAAATTGCACACCCAAGTGCAAGATATTCAAGTTATTCCCACCAATGTGATTTATTTCACTGCTTTATAAATTGGATTTCATTTTAATTGGAATTTTGTTAAATTTGCTCTAATCCCTTCACATACTTATGACTTAAAAATTATTTTTCTTAAATAATCCAAAAATATGAACTTTTACAGATTGCATAAACTAAAAGTCAGTTCCAAATTAGAATGAAAATCAAAATGATAATTTGATAAATATTTTGGCTGAAAGTTACCATTGATAATCCTACAGGTCATGGGAACGTTTTCCAATTTTGTAATATGATACTGATTAACCTGGCTGAATAAGACACCATTTGAACTGTTCTCCAGAGCTTAATTAGTTTACCTGTCATGTATGTCCTGCTTTGGTGATCAACAGGCAAAAATAAGCCAATACATTTCTTATTAGTGATTTCATCAACATGCAGTTCTAACAAGTTGGATTAGCATCACTCGTGAAGCCCCCTGTTTTGATTGCCAAGAGCAAGCTTCCATTTATGGGTAATCAGATATTGGTAATGATTCTTATCTATTCTGGACACTTCATCTCAAGGTCACCTTGAGGACTCAGTGTGAGCTCTGAAGTGGTATGTAGGAATGTTAGGACTCAGTGTGAGCTCTGAAGTGGTATGTAGGAATGTAGGAAGACTGTGCTGTTGCAAGAAGGAAGATCATGACTCATATTTTATGTTCATCCCTTGCGATTTGGTTAAGACTTATTTTCTTTCAGGCACAGTAGTGGTTGATCCATGTTCTGTGAACATACCGGTATTTCAAGTTTTCTTTTTATTTTCTTGTCTTGCAGGGGTGAAACAACTCCATACCATGTGCTGCTTTGGTTGTTTATCAGTTGTTGTCAACTACATTGCCTTCATGACATTTTACCCAGCATGTTTAGCCCTGGTGCTTGAGGTAAGTGGTGTAAAACAATTCCATATCTTGTTTACCATTATTGACCTAAATATCCAGACACCTGACATTAATTATTTAATTTCTGTGTCAGGATAATTCATGTACTTATGAAAATTATCAATTTTCCCAGTTTATGCCTGGAAAATTAACACATCATAATTGTGTGTATCAATGTATCTGGCATGTACAGTGCTGGTCAGTTACTGTGCTGGTCAGTAGTGGTTTTTGTGGTTAATGTCTAGTTGGTTCTAAATAAAATGGAGTCCATTTTCAATTTGAGATACCCTCTAACATACTGTAGTATTTTTATGTGTTTCAATTTTTGGGGCTTTTCAGGGGTTAAAACAATTTTTCAACTTTTATGAACACAAATCAAAACAACTGTAAAGGTTATTCACTTGCAGCCAACATGAAACAGAGCTGATACAGCCTAGAACACTAAGCTTTTTGGTAATTATATATATGAATGTCCCATTTTTAAAACACTATCCATCAGGTTGCATAATCAATACTTTTTCATGACCATGGTAATTAATGCAGTGGCTTAAGAATGGTATGATTCAACTTAGATTCCATTGGTTTGGATAATGTCATCATTCCATATGTGAAGCAAATGCATGACCAGCTGCCCCTTGCACAATGCATCTTTGTGGACATGCTAACTCAATTGAAAAGCAATGGAACAATCCTTTGTCTGAGCCTGGTTCATGTACAAACAAACTAGATTCAGCCACAATAATTTGAATATACTTCCCCCTTTGTTTGACCCCCTCCCACTGATTTAAAAAATGAAAAGCATAAATGGAAAAAAAAATGCACAGTACTTGGTCAGCTCTTCCATTGATTTATAATTTCAAACATAATTTCCAGTTCCTGGAAAAGTCCATTTTCATTGAAGAGGTGGATGAACAACCACACATGTATGTGCATAGAAGGTAAAAACTATGTCATCTGCTTCTGATATTTACAATGTTGAATCAAGCAAAGGAAAAGATTGATAACTACATATTTACCTTTCTTGTCAATTTAACAAGCAGTGTAATTTCTATGTGCATGTGTGTGAAGTGATATAACTCAACTCTCTTTATGCTATTTATGGAATTATCCAGCAGTTACCGAATAGGATGAACTACATCACTGTTGTCTTAGGAAAATAAACCCATCCATAGTGTATGCAGTATGCCACTGTGTTAGTATGGGAACTCTGTTAAGCATGAAACGGTCAGATGACAATGATGACCATGTTAGGGTCACCTTGGTCAAAGTTGTGTTAGAGATCCTAAAGAATGGAACGAATAAACTCTGTGTATTTTTTGTCATAGTAAAGATTTTTGTAAATCATTATGGGGGTGCAAACACATGTGGATTTATGCAAAAACTACAGACTTTTACAATAAATGAAGACCACAAAACAGCTAAAATCACATTTCCAGAACAGTAGATAATGGAGACCTTTAAACCTCATCAGTCACACTGATTGATGCTGAATGGATAACTGTGACTGACATGAAAGTGTCTAAATGATTGGCTCAAATTATCTGTAGCTTTTTTATGATGCTGGACTTGAACAATTCAGGATTTTTTACCTGACAAGTGGTTTTGTCTGAAAATGTCAACTTCAATTCTCTGCTCTAATTAGTGTATAATTAGTGTATATACCAAGTTTTTCATTAGTAACTGTGCTTCAGGCAGTAGTTTTGGTAATTTAAAGTCTTGTTCTTCATTGAGATTAAGCATGCATGGATAAAGTTAGACGTGTATTTATGAGGATTTCATTTTTTCAACAAGTTTCATTTGAATGAAGAATACAATTAAACATGTATTAAATCTAATTTTCATATCCTGGGTCATGGCCACCATCTTGATAAGTCTGTTACAACGACTTCTTCGGAATGGATAGCTGTAGCTGCATTATTTTCACAAACAGATTTATCATTCGTACTGGATACTAAATGAAAATTGTGCTACACTTTTCTGCCAACTCACTGCTTACTGGGTTGTTTTTGTTTAAATCAATTTATGATATATCTCAAGAATACCTTGAATAAATATGACTTGAATAACTTTATTTTTTCCTTCCAAATATTAATCATGTAACCAAACATAACATGTAGTTATATCTTGACATTGTATGAGACATGTTCAATTCTTTTCTATTCATATCTTTTTCAAGGTTAAGGTCATAAGGATATTTTTAATATGCACTAGAAAGGTATCTTGATATATTGACTTAAACATAAGAAACAAATGTTGCAACCAAATTTTGTTCAAGGTCAAGGTCATAGGATTTTTTTTATATAAAAAATGCACTTGAAAGGTATCTTGAAAAAAGAACAAATGTGCTACCAAATTTGGTATGTTAGAGTTTTTTAAGAATTACAGAATGGATTTATCTTGGACTCTTTGGAATTACTTCCAGACAGTAGAATATCAGTCTCTTTGAGAGACTAATGACAATAATGGAAAAATACCTTGAAATAATTGCTTAGGAACTATTTTTTTGTGGTGTCATGCAGTATTTATGAGATAAAGTTTTTTCATGTACAGATGTTATCCAATAAATTGGCAGATTTAAATTCTGTGTGAAGCAGAAATCTCAAATAGTCCTGTTTTGAAGGTTATATAAAAATTTCAAGCATCAGTTTTTACTCTTGACTTAGAACTTTGACCATCAGTTCTTTCTTTGGGAACAGAAATACATGAATGAAATGGGGTTAGGGGTGGGAAATGGGAGCAGAATTACAGTAATAAAATGGGGTTAGGGATGAAAGTGTGGCCCATAATTAAAACAGTTTAGATGGGATAGTGATGGGTGATGCTATGAAACTATGCAGCCTTTAGTTTTAAGCTTAAAAGATATCGATTGATTCTTACTTTGGTTTACAAATTTTGGATTTACAGCCCTAGTTTCATTCTTTTTGCTCAAAATATGTTAATAATTTTAGGGTGAAAATCAAATTGTTAAATTGTTTATTTACAGCTATCGAGGGAAAAGGGGCATGCTTACCCATTCGGGAACCTACAGCACCTTGCCAAAGTTCTTCATGAAGAAGAGGAATCAAAGAAGCCAAATCCTGTTACGCAAAGGGTCAAAATAATAATGGTATCTCACTCTTTATTACATGTTTGTTTAATTACTCTAATTAGGAACTGGCTAGAGAATATAATAAATATAATATCTGAGTGGTCTAAAGCGCTGTCCGTTACGGATCACTGCCATCTCACCTCTGTCTGTGTGTGTTCGAATCTAGGATTCGGTGAATGTGGATATGTGAGAAAGCTTGCCAGTAGCTTCTCGTGGGTCGGTGGTTCTTTCCGGTGATTTCCCGGTTTCTTCCTCCACCATTAATACTGGCCGCCATGAATAGCCTATCGTGTGCTGAAAAATGGTGTTAAGCCCAACAACAACAACAACATAAAAATTAAACTATGTTAAAAATTCTGCTGACATTTAAGCTTTCAATATAATGTATTTTTGAGGAAAAAAAATTAAATCTTAGTTTGTCATGCCATGCTCATTTAGGGGCCCTGAGTGGCCGAGTGATCTAAAGCGCTCTCAATTACGGATCACTGCCATTTCACTTATGTCTGCGAGGCTTCAAGTCTACGATTCAGCAATTGTGTATATGTGAGAATGCTTGCCAGTAGCTTCTCATGGGTCGGTGGTTCTTTCCGGTAATTTCCCAGTTTCTTCCTCCACCATTAATACTGGCCACCATGTATAGCCTATCTTGTGCGGAAAAATGGCGTTAAGCCCCAGAACAACAACAACAACAACCATGCTTATTTACATATGTGATCAGTGACAGCAATGGAACCTGCAAAAGGCATACAATGTTCATGAAAAGCTTAGTTTCTCAGATAGGATTCTTTATGGAAAAGTGAGTTTCAACATTTTAGTGAAGTTAAAATTACATAATTGATACTCAGAGGTTTTAATCAAGGTGAGCACAATGTTGGCATAACTTGCAATGATATCACAGCATAAGTAATTTAGATATATGGATAACAGTTTTTAAGAAATTGGGTTTCAATTTTGTTCCTCCAGATTAGTGTTACTTTTTAAAATAAAGAATCTTTTTCTATTCTGAATCTACAATAACACTAGAATATATGAACATTCATAGACGAAAAGCTAGAGATATAATATGCAACGTTTTGCTGGTACATGCGATGTGTGTTGAAACCAGTTGGAGTACTAATTTAAATAATTGTTCAGAGATTGGGTACATAAAAAAAAGATGAATTTTTATGTAAAATGCAATTTATTTACAATTATTCCCAATGCAATTATTTAAAAAGTATTCAGCAACTTAAACTGTGCCCTTCCATCTGTTGATCAAAACTTTTCAAACGGTATTTTGTGCCCTTGTTTATGCTGTGGTCAATATTCATAGATCCCAATGTGCATGAGTTATCAAGGGAGAGGTATACTTACCTAGGAATGCTTTGGCTATTAAAAAGTTTGTTTATATTATTTTTACACTGCATTGGAAACAAATTGCAAATAGTCTATTAAGTTCGTTGTTTATAGAGTTTATAACATACATCATAGCTAATTTTGTAGGCAAAACAATATTTTCTGAAACTTTGTTTTTAATCCCTATTTTGTTTCTTTGTTCAGTTTTAAGAGTTAAAATATATAGTTTATCTAATGTATTCTTTCTTCATTTTCATGGGGGAAAAAAAACCATTTCAGTCTGCAGGGCTTGCACTTGTACACATCTACAGTCGCCTGACAGCCTCAAATGGAGATGAAACATTGCTGCCGAGTTCAGATATCTTTAAATTGGTGGATGGTGCCTACAAGGAACCAGATACAGCTCTTTGGCAATTCTATCTCACCAAGTAGGTTGCTTCCATGTTCTTTTCTGCACTGGTAGATAAGACATTTTGCTTCCAGTCATGTTGATTGCATCATTAACTATTTTAAAATCAAAAGATTTGAGTCCATGTGTGATAGCACTATTTGCAAAGAAAGAATACAATTCATTTTTTTACATTTGTTGTTGATTTTACATTGATTTGTAACAGTTTTTCTGTGCATACTCCTTTGGTTAGACTCAATTTTCATGCACAAGATTAATAACGTTAGAAGTAGTCTGGGCTGATGTTCATTTAGTTCAGTCATGGCCCAATGTATTAGATTTAGTTCATTTTTAATTTTTGGCTCCATAAATCTTTAGTAGCATGATTACATGCATGGATATCTCACATTTGTTTCAACTAGATCATTAGCCATAAAATTAACCAGGTGATTGTGCACACTTTATATTTTAAGTAATTGAAATTGGAAGATAATTGAAAATAAAGCTGTTGTCAGTTCTTGCCAGCTGGGAGACATTCTTCTCCAACCCAACCAATGAAAGAGCCCTGTCACAAGTTCAAATTCCTATTACATTACTCTCTTTACCTTAAATCAGGGGTCTTAAACAATCTGTCCATGAGCTACAAGCAGCCTGCTAAGCCATGTCATGTGGCCTGAAAAATGATTAGTGTCACAAGGTGTCATGAGAGATAACAAGGGTCGGGCAGCCTTTGGGCAATTTAAAATGCCCTCACGCAGCCTTAAGGTGGTTTAAGTTTGAGACCCATACTTTAAATCTTTGGACATCCTATGTTTCTTTACACCCATTTTGTTTTGTTAGAGCAATGCATTTTTGAACTAATGGTTAATCATGAATGGTAATTTTTTTCTTGAGCCTAACATTTAGATCCACTACAGTTTGGATGATGAAACAGAAGAGTAATTTGTTTGGTTCAATGCAACATAACGATATTTGAAAAACCTTGATATATACTGCAAATAAAAGACTGTCAAGAATTGCCTCTTTTACGATTATTCTCCATTGTTTTCTGTTTACATCATATGGAAGAATTACTGAAAATTATAATTTCCGAAGATTTATATATCAGTATAATATTATTAACTCAACTGGTAATAATCCATCTGCACATTTGATAGCTATATCAATAGCTATATTGCCTCTTCTCCTAAATTACTTACAGGATTTTCACAAAACTTGTAACACATTTATCACAAAGTCAAGTTGGTCCTAATTGAAAATGGTGTTGCATGGTCATGCAATATATCCTCAAAAGTATCCAGTGTTTCCCTTTACGCAGTGGAGAAAATTGACGCACAGAAATTTTTGCTGTGCATTTTTTACGCAAAGGATTTGCAAAATATAATCACGATTTATTTAATATCCAACGCGTTGCATTAGACATGGAATCGAGTATACTTCGATTATTTATCATTAGGGATGGCATCGTGAATTCTTCTTCCGGTTTCCTGTTTTGTATACTCTCTGTGTTGCACACTGTAATACTGAGCATACAGAGCAGAGAACCAGAGTACCTTTAGGCAATATTATGACAGAGTAGCTTCCCCTGATCTCGCTAGCTCTCACGCGATTCTGTTGAGTTCAGCATGATGTCCAGATGTTTGACCTCAATTCTTGTTGCACTAAAATGTGATCTCGAGATGAAAACAGCATGCACTAAGAATCATTAGCGAAGAAAGTGAAAGAAGCAGAACACGAAAGAGTACATGTGGATCTGAGTCTAATGAAAAATGAATAAAATATTCCCTTGACTAGAATATGGCACATCCAAAGTATTGGGATTACCGGTGTGACTTCATGATTGCGAAAAATACACAAGTGAATAATCCTTTTGTGACATCGTTTGAGAATTTTTAAAATCTGCTCTTGATCACCACAAGATATCTTTTGAACACATTATTACCTAAAACATTCTTTTAGAACAAAAAAAATAAGTAATTGCAGAGACAAATTCATTATTTGGATTACAAATTCAAGGGGTTGTTGCAGATTTTGCTAACTTTGCTGCAACGAAAGAAAGATTAAAAGTTCAAGTGTAACTTGTTAAAGAGAAGATGAATCATTACCCTCAGAGTTTTGGATAAATGTGTTTTAGGACGATGTACAATGAAACCGATGATAGTACACATTTTATGACTGGTAGTAAATTAACTGTCATTTTGTTAATAAGATATATATGGAGTTTTGTAATGGCTTATATGCAATGTGTTGGTCTATAATATTGCTACAGAACTTATACAAGACTGTTAAAAATATGACTTTAAACTAAAAGGAAAATTAATAAAAGTAACCTTTGAATGGAAAATTCATTTGTGTTAATTGTGCCTGTGCTGTGTGCCTGTAGGTTTATTTGTGTGAGTGAGAGAGAGAGAGAGAGAGAGAGAGATGTCTGTACATTTTTTACCCCCAGATTTTTTGTTTAACCCCCAGTTTTGACACCAAGGGTTTTTTTTTTACCCTCAGTTTTACACACCTGGGGGATACACTGAAAGTATCCATCTTGAAAATATTGTTAGCACTACTTCTGAATGAATTGTCAAATTAACACATGTTGAAACAAAAAAAAAGATTTCTATGATGTCTAGTTGGTCCTAAATATAACGGTGCCATTCTAACAAAAGTATAGCCACCAAGGCAGCCATTTTGAAAAAATTGTCACTACTCTTGAACAGGTGGTCATATCAACATGGGTGTTTTCACCAAGAAATTTCTTATAATCTGGTTGGTCCTAATCAAAAATGATAGAAAGCCATATTGACATTAGGTTTTCTGTATGGTCCTGAACAAAAATGATAGAAAGCCATATTGATATTAGGTTTTCTGTTTGGTCCTGAACAAAAATGATAGAAAGCCATATCGATATTAGGTTTTCTGTATGGTCCTAGAAGAAAGGGATGCCAGTATGACCTCCAATATGGCCACCATATGCTGGCCACCTTGAAAATCTTATTGCTAAAAATATCAGAGATGGTTTTAACACTCAGTAATTAAATAAAATAAATAGTTGTATTTTAGATTCCTGAAAAAAAAAAACAGCTAGTAGGGCATCAATTCCATTTAGTGATTCTTGTTTTCAAGTTAACATTGGTCAATGGATACAGTCTAGTAGAAATTAGGATTGGTTGCTGTAAGATGTTTTGTTTTTAATTTTAGTTTCACAGAAAAGATAAATTGATAAAACTGGTATACAAAAACTGCAATTCCCGATATCATATTATTAAATGTAGTAAATCATTTAAATTATTCATAACTCTTCAGTTTAAGATGTTTGGTCCTTCCAGAATTGCACTATTCCTTGTTATTAATCCTAAAATGCCTTATACAGAGTATACCTTGGATGCATTAGCCAAATATTGTTAAATCATTCCAAGAAAATTTATTTAGCAGATTACTAACTTCATGGATCATTTATCAATACATATGCCTAAAATTTTGGATATTTTAAAATCCTGTTCCAATCAGTCAAATTAATGTACTGCTGCTATGTTTATGTAAATATTGTTTTGCTATATATATTTATCACAGAGATCTATTTCTTTGTTTATATTCAAAAAGTTTAAAGATGCCGACAGTGATACTTAAAATGTGAATAATGTTCATCCTGCTGTCTACACTTCTTCAGCAAAACACACGTAATGTTGGTAACATGTACTACTTTATTAATAGTTCAGTACCACCCCAACAAAAGTGTTACGGTGGCTTAATGGTTAGAGAATCTGCCATGGACGTGGGAGGTCATGGGTTCAAACTCCAGCTGAGTCATACCAAAAACACAAAAAAAAAAATCATGCTAACAGCTGCCTCACTTAGTGTTCAGAATTAAGAGGTTAGTGTTAGGACTGGTCATCCTGGTGTCAGGATAATGGTCACTTAGTGGGTCATCATACTGCATGTCTGCAGCATGATGACTAAGTGCTAGACATCACTATAAACTGTCGAACTGCAGACATTGTAGTGACATGACTGAAAAATTATTAATTCTACATTAAAATTCCAACATAGACACACACACACACACAAACACACACACTGATTGGTTAATTATGAATTTTTAAAAATTGCAGTGCACTTCACAGGATTTCATACTTGAAACTGTTATAGAGGAATTTTGAACAAGAAAGACACTGTAAAAATATTTTCTTGGAAGCATTAGTCTCTTTCTAGCTTTCTGATAATTGTTTAGTCTTTTGCACAGTCTCATGGCTGTGTGTAACCAGTTATGACATGACAGATGAACTATGACTTGAGTGATACTGACAAAGTGCTGTTATATCAGTGTTTTCCTTTATGCACAATTATGTGTCAGGGATGCACACTGGAGAAAATTGACACACAATATTTTACCGTGCGTTTTTTGATGCAAACTATTTGAAAAATAAAATCAGGATTTATTTAATATCAGTGCATTGGATTAGGGATGGCATCGTGTATCCTTCGATCATAGGCATATTCTGGTTTCCTATTTTGTATACTCCCTGCCTTTTACTCTGCTATGCTGAGCATGCGAAGCAGAGAACCAGACTAGCATAGGCAGTGTTATGATAGAGTAGCATCCCCTAATCTCGCGAGCTCTCACATGATTCTATCGAGCTCAGAAAGATGTTGTCCAGATGTTTAACTAAAATGTGATCTCAAGATAAAATTGGCATGAACTAAGAATCATTAGTGAAGAAAGTGTAAAGAAGCAGAACACAAAAAAGTAAATGTGGATCTGACTTGAATGAAAAATGGAGAAAATATTCCCTTGACTGGAATATGACATTAATTTGGATTACTGGTGTGACTTCTGATCTTGTGATTGCAAAGACTGCACAAGTGAACAATCCTTTCATAAAAGCATTCAAGAATTTTCAAAAATCTGCCCATGATCAACACAAGATATCTTTTGAACACATTATTACATAAGAAATTCTTTCAGAACAAAGAAATAGGTAAACATGCAGAGACAAATCCATTATTTGGATTACAAATTCAGAGGGTCGTTGAAGATTTTGTTAACTTTGCTGCAACTAAAGAAAGATCTAAGTAATGTAACTTATTAAAGAGAAGATGAATCATGAACCTCTTTGATTTTTGGATAAATGTGATTTAGGATGAAGTACAATGTAACTGATGATAGTACACATTTTATGACCGGCAGTAAATTAATTGTAATTTTGGTTAAAAAGTTTTATATGGAGTTTTGTCATGGCTTATATGTAATTTGTTAATCTATAATATTGCTACAAAAATTATAAAGAGACTTTTAAAAGTATTTATTTGGATTTTTGTCTTGGCTTATATGTAACGTGTTAATCTATAATATTGCTACAAAAATTTATAAAGAGACTGTTGAAAGGAAAAAGGAGAAGGAAAAACTAAAAGGAAAAAAAAGGTAATAAAATTATTCTTTGAATGGACAGTACATTTCTGTATTAATTGTGCGTGTTGGTTTATTTATATTTGAGAGAGAGAGAGACAGAGAGAGACAGACAGAGAGAGTGTGTTGTGCAAGTGCAATATCCTCTTTCAGCTGAAAAGTATGGATCAGATAAAAATTTGTCAGTACATTTTTGACCCCCACATTTTTTTATTTGACCCCCAGTTCTGATAACAAGGTTTTTTTTTTACCCTTGGCTTTACACCCCTGGGGGTACACTGTGTTTGTAATTTTTTGTTTAGAAATGGTACATGCATATATATATATATATATATATATATATATATATATATATATATAAAGTGTCAAGATCAACTAATATGTAGATGTCATATTGTTTTGGTATTATGGTATCTATATTGCAACCACATTCACTAATTGGCTCTGCATTCAGTTTTGTATGGAATTATTTTCTTTGCCCCCAAGGTTCAGAACGGGCATAAAAGATTGCCTATCTAAAGCATGGGGTTAAAAGACCATTATCACAATAATGAACAAAAAGACTGCATATCAATGTTGGACTTTTGATGTACTTTCAATTTGAACAATACACTTGTTGGAGGAGTGGATAACTGCCATTGAAATGAGGTTAAGACTCAAATGTGCTTCACTCTTGGATAGTACAGTGATCATCATCAGAAAAGATGGCCATTGAAAATGGGATGACCTCTGATGTGAGCATTAAAGTGATAGAAATACATGTTTGATTTTGGGCAAAAGTCATCTCTCTTGTGATTGACTTTTCCAGATGATGACCAATGTATTTGTACATTTTTGTACTTTATAGTTTTTCTTGTGCACATGCACTTGTAAACACAAATCAGTCAGTCACTGAATCATCAATCAAGCAGTTATGCTGAAAGAAAAATTAGCTTGTAGTGGGTTTGTTTTTCAGATCAGTTGATAAAAAGATTTATGTATCTTTTCCAGAAAAAAAAAATAGACTGTTGTGTAAGGTTGAATGTAAACCCCCTTGCAAAAAAAAAATGATACTTGATGGTGTTGTTATTAAGTAAAATCAGTTGTGTGACATCAAGCATAATAAATTGTTTGACACACATTAGGTGTACATTTTTCTGAGATACTTATATTTTGGAAATGTTTCAGCATGAAAAAGCAAATGTCTTAGATTGTTTGAACACTTGGCAAGGAATTTAAATTAGCAGATTTATATTTCTACTTGAGAATCTTCTTTGCAACAGATCATTGGACCTTGCTGACTTAATAGCTGTTGAGTGTCCTGTTTTTTTTTCTTCTGTATTTGTCCCATATTTGGGACCCAATAACAGCTCTACATTTTTCTTGTTAAAAAAATTAAATTAAAAATTTCCTTACAATTTTATGTGAGCAAATGTATTGCAAGGATATAGGGATATGAATTCTAAAATAATAATGGATTATTCACAATCAAGTCTATATTGCCATTTTTTAACTACCCTATTAGATTGTGCCAACAGTTGCTGCTATCACTGTATGCCATCTCCATAGCAACTTCTATTCATGTCAAAAAAAAGAAAGCAGAAAGATTCAGAATTTTCTCCTGCAAAGATAAGAAAACAACAAGGACAACTGTGCCAAACTGTTTAGATTTGTGAAACCATCAATTAAAGGAGAAAACCATGCATTTTGCTAATTGTGTAATTGTGATTTCGCTATTGGGCATAGAAGCACCAGGGACGTAAAACAGCATAAAAAGACTAATAAACATCAGCTTGCTGCTTCATCATCAACAACTCATACTGACATTTATAAATGCCATAGCGGACCTTGATGTAAATCAATTGGAGGTCTGTTTACTTAATGTTTTTTAGAAATGAACCTTCTTCAGTTACTAGTGTCGCTGGTGATTTATTTCGCACACTTTTCCTCACAGTTAAATTGCAAGTTACTAATATCCTTAATAAAGACAGTTAGTAAAATAAAATTGTACAGAATCGAGATTATCAATGAAAGATGATACACCTTCTAAATGGGCACCCAAATACAACACATGCATTCTTGACTTTAAAAAATTAATTTACTTTACTGGTAGTTATACATGTTGTAAATAATTACATATGCATTACAGTTTCAAAAATCAATCTTTGAGCTTGAAAATCAGTATTTTTGTAATAAGCACTCAGTATTTTTGTAATAAGCACTCAGTATTTTTGTAATAAGCACTTAGTATTTTTGTAATAAGCACTTAGTATTTTTGTAATAAGCACTCAGTATTTTTGTAATAAGCACTCAGTATTTTTGTAATAAGCACTCAGTATTTTTGTAATAAGCACTTAGTATTTTTGTAATAAGCACTCAGTATTTTTGTAATAAGCACTCAGTATTTTTGTAATAAGTACTCAGTATTTTTGTAATAAGTACTCAGTATTTTTGTAATAAGCACTCAGTATTTTTGTAATAAGCACTCAGTATTTTTGTACTCTGGGGTTGGCATCTATGCGACCACATGTGATCCCAATATTTTTTCCTCTGTTACAGGTTCCTTACAGCCAATGTCGACTATGGGTTAACCTTTTTCCTTGGAGTAGCGCTGATGGTCAAATACCTCTTCTTCGATGGAGATGTAGAATTGGAAGTTAAACAGCAGCTAGCCATGCGGAATATGATGAATGATACATCACAGTCCAAGCAGAGTTGTACTGGTGATGGCAAGAAATCAGTGGCATTTGAAAACGGTATATATGTTATTAGACTTTCCTATTTTATTCATGAACTTATTGAAGAAAATAGGGCATTATATAATTCTGCCTATCTTTGCTTTTATGCAGAAATGACTGTCAAATTATAATTGAGCTCTGATCTGATAGGCACATATAAAAGGTTATGTTTACCTTTATTAGCTCTACTGGAAATAGAGCAGAAGAGATTATTGGATGGTCTTTTATCCATCTGTCTTTTAGTGCAAGTTTGTTATTGCTACTCCTCCTAAAGTACTTGGAAGATTACCATGAAAATGTAAACACACATTCATTGCATTGTCTAGTTGGTCCTCAGTGAAAATGGTATCACTTTAGAATCTAATTTGGCTTCCACAGCAGCCATCTTGAAAATGTCAATCTCTGCTTCTCCAAAATTATGGTCATATTGCTTAAAGTTTTTATTGGAAAGCTTCTTGTGATGTCTCTTTGGCCCTAAATGAAAATGGTGCTGATCTAATGTCTTATATGACCACCATAGTGGCCATCTTGAAGTTCTTGTTGTAACTACTCCTCCAGAATAGATAATCAACATGGGATTTTAGTTAAACATTTTCATGATGGTTTAGATTTCCCCAAAATGAAGATGGTGCTGATATCATGTCCAATATAGCCACCAAAGCACCTATAGGGAAAATCTTGGTTTCATGAGTTCCTTAATGGAAAGTTTAAGACTTTTGCTGTCTTATTGGTTCTAAATGAAAATGGTGCTGTTTTGATGTCTACTATGGCCATTGCAAAAGCCATCTTGAAAATCTAGATCTGCTATTCTGCTTCTGGGTTTTCTTACAGTGTCTTCTTGGTCTTAGTGAAAATGGTGCTGCACACACATCCAGTATTGCTGCTGCTGTGGCCATAATAAAAATATTGTAATCAGTATTTTTGAATGCATTGTTATAAAAACAAGGGGTTTTCATTAAAAGGCATGATGTCTAGTTTGTTGTACCAGAAGATAGTGCTGATAGATATCAACTATTACCACCACAGTTTTTTTGAAAATCTTTTTATGATACTTCTCTTAATAAGATGATCATATAAGCAAGGGTTTTTCTCTGAGAAACGTCTCATGATATCTAATTGCTCATAAAGATGGTGCTAGTTGGACCTCCAGTATGGTTTCCCTAATTGCAATCTTGTAATTGATAATATTGCTACTTCTACTTGGCTCATTATATCAACATTTGATATCCAACATGGCCACCATGTCAGCCATCTTGAAATTCTTGTTATTGTTACTCCAAAGACATGTAAAGTCATATTGACACTTCTTATACTGTCTTGTTGGTCTTAAATTAAAAAGTTCTTACCTGATATCCAGATAGAAAATCTTGTTATTGTTACTCCTCACAAATAAGAAGTCATTTTGAGGTTTTCAGTAGAATAGTTCTAATGGTGTCTAGTTCTAAATGAAAATAATGCCAATCGACCTTCAGTAGGCCACCATAGTGATCATTTAGAAAATATTTTTTACCTCGACTTCTCAAAAATGGATTTCTATATGAAGTATATGAGAGTGTGGAGTGTTCACTATTATTCATGTCTTATATAATTCATGAAAAGTAGATTGTTTATTATTATTCATGTCACATATAATTATTGAAATGTGGAATGTTTGTTCATGGCACTCATAATCCTTGAAATGTGGAATGTTTTACTCATGGCACTCATAATCCTTGAAATGTGGAATGTTTTACTCATGGCACTCATAATCCTTGAAATGTGGAATGTTTTACTCATGGCACTCATAATCCTTGAAATGTGGAATGTTTTACTCATGGCACATATAATCCTTGAAATGTGGAATGTTTTACTCATGGCACATATAATCCTTGAAATGTGGAATGTTTTACTCATGGCACATATAATCCTTGAAATGTGGAATGTTTTACTCATGGCACATATAATCCTTGAAATGTGGAACGTTTTACTCATGGCACATATAATCCTTGAAATGTGGAACGTTTTACTCATGGCACATATAATCCTTGAAATGTGGAATGTTTTACTCATGGCACATATAATCCTTGAAATGTGGAATGTTTTACTCATGGCACATATAATCCTTGAAATGTGGAACATTTTACTCATAGCACATATAAACCTTGAAATGTGGAATGTTTTCCTCATGGCACATATAATCCTTGAAATGTGGAATGTTTTATTCATGATACATATAATCCTTGAAATAAGGAATGTTTTTTCATGGCACACATAATCCTTGAAATGTGTAATGTTTTACTTATGTCAGACATAATACTTGAAATGTGGAATGTTTTATTCATGATACATATAATCCTTGAGTTAAGGATTGTTTATTCATGGCACATATAATCCTTGAAATAAGGAATGATTTTTCATGGCACATAAAATCTTTGAAATGTGGAATATTTTATTCATGGCACATGAAATGTTGGATATTTTTTTGTGGCACATATAATGCTTGAAATAAGGAATGTTTATTATTATTCTTTTAAGTGTTTGCTTAACATGGATTTAGAATCTTTGAAATGTGATGCTTGCCTTGGTCATCAATAACAGAAAGTATTTATTAACTGCACATGAAATGATGAAATTTGTTGTTGTTTTGGGTTTAATGCCATTTCTGAGTGCATGATCGGCTATACATGGCAGCCATTATAACTGGTACAGGAAGAACTGGGGAACCCCAGTAAGAGCCACTGACACATGGGAAGCTATTGGCAGCTTTCTCACATACACTTATTGACCAAACTCAAGACTGGAGAGAGAGATGTAAGATGGTAGTGATCAGTATAGGTGAGTGCTTTTGACCAGTTTGGCCTCAGGATTCCCCTAAAATTTGTATAAGTTCTCTGATTAACATTATATCACTGGTTAAAATCAGATTTTCTATGCTTCCTAAAATGGCTGTCACCTTTACATAAATAGCATTGTTTATCTTTCGATTTAAACAACCCATAAAGCATATGAGAAATGATTTAACTTTGTATCCATGTATTGTTCAAAATGGCTGAAAGTTAGTGAGGCAAATGATAATCAGTTTGGAAGTATTTTATAATCATTTTGTTGGTGGCAAACAGAATGCTACATGTAACCTGTTCTCTATGATTTTTTTTCTACACTGAGGATAGACTCATTGTGATAATTAATGACTCAAAATAAGTGTCTTAAAAGTGAGACTTGTAAGCACATAGTCTCGACAGACTCACCTAACAGCCAGTTGCCAAATTTATGTCAACACTGGTATTCAGAAGTTATGTGGAAGCATTGTACTGAAAACTAGCCATCACGTGTGTGCAAGATCTCCTACAATCATGGTTGGTCTTGTAATCTCCTGTGATCATGATTGGTCTTGTAATATCCTGTGATCATGGTTGGTCTTGTAATCTCCTGTGATAATGGTTGGTCTTGTAATCTCCTGTGATCATGGTAGGTCTTGTAATCTCCTGTGATCATGGTTGGTCTTGTAATCTCCTGTGATCATGGTTGGTCTTGTAATCTCCTGTGATCATTGTTGGTCTTGTAATCTCAATCTCCTGTGATCATGATTGGTCTTCACTAATTATATGATGATGAAGTAACTTTTAAGATTACTTCAGCTAGGTGCAAGAGCCAAGCAGGTGACCAATCCTGGAAAAGGAACTTAAGCCCGACAAATCATTTTTGCATTAGAGTTAATACAAACTGTCTTCCTTATATCTGAACTGTTCATGAATTTTGTAAATAGAAAATGAAGAAAATGTAAACTTTTTTTGTATGTTATAGGTGACAGAATTTGCTTGTTCAGCTATGTCTTTGAAATAATATTGTGGTTGTCTGAGATTTTTAAGCAGTATAGTCATGGAAGACACATTTTGAACATTTTTATCAACATGTACAACTAAAGAACTTTTCAGCTGGACATGGAAATTTAAGTTCGATTCTTGCTTTAATCTTTGTAACATTATCATTTATGGAATCATTGGAGTATTAGAACAAATGAGTCAGTACATATTCTGTAATACAGCATGTCTTGCTGTAGTTTTTAAATTTGGGCAAAAGCAAATGTAAACAGGTAATTAGTCCTAATAGATAATCTGAATTATCATACAAAATACATATTGTAGACTTAAATAAGAAGAATGTACTTTTCCTGTCAATATTTTCAATGAAAATAACCCTCATTTTGACACAAATCGCCAGTTTTGGCATTTGAATGGATTAATCATGTTTAAATGGAATTATTCCATGCTCCAGTTCTTGTGTAAAAATTTACAATTTGTTGTAAACATGTCAGCCTTACTGACTAATTTGGAAAACTTGAGTGATAGTGAAGATGGTTATAAGATAATGGGGGTCCATCAACATCAGTGGTATGAAACAAGTAAATTTCATTTTTGGTTGAAAGTTTGTCCATCACTCAGAAAGTGGATATGAAATGTCTCATGTGTGTCAAGGCTGGTAAAGGAAAGTGTTTCACAATTAGTGAGGGTTGCACAACATTAGGACATCCATTCTAGCAAGATATTCAGATTCTTTACAACATACAGATACCCAAAATGCACTTAGGACTGATTGTGATTTGTTTTTCCTCTATGGTTTTAAACTAAGTAATAGAAAGAAGCAAAACTTAAAAGTTTCGTTAAATCAAGAAAGAAATTTATTTAACTAGAATAAAAAGTGAAAATTTAGAGGAACTTATTAGTATAGTGAATTAAATCCTAATAGTCTTAAAAGTTCTGTCACAAGTCCAAAAGTGTTCCAAATGAATTCCAATATTGAATGTATCAGTGTATCAGTAGCCTTGAATAGGTTGATGTGCTAACAGTCTTGTTATTGTGACAACAATATAATCCAGATTGCCTTTGAAATCACACTAATTCCATCTGTCTTAGAATCCTGGAGAAAACAAAATTAAATGTCAGACATTGAAATTTCATCTGTCTTAGAATCCTGGAGAAAACTGGTTATTACTGCTACAATATAAACATAATGTCATGGGGAATAAACAAAAAGTTGACTTCCCTAAAAGAATGCAGAAAAATAATTAAACAGAAGAAATGAAATTTTAAACCATTCATTTCTTAAACATGTGGATGTTTAGTCATAAGCAAAACAAAATGAAAAATGCAATGCATATGCCTTCCTTCATGTTTAAGATGGGTTATAATTATGCAGGATTAAGCCAGTACTTTCTATACATCTTTATGCTTGATGTTGCTTATAATTTTTCATAGAAAATCAGTTACATGAGCGATTATCAGAGAGAGCCCTTTTATTTTTAGAACATAAACAATGTGATACAGTTGATGACCATGAAGCCCATTTTGTTGTGGGTGACTCAGATGAAGACTCAGATCCTGATGTCAATACCAAAGAGACGCAAACAGAGTCCTGCCAGACAAAGTTCCCTCCCTTTAAAAAGTTGGAGGCACCCAGGCCGCTGTCAGAATGCCTGACTATTCTCAAATCTGATGTAAGTAATTGAAAGGCTGTATAAAACACTAGCTGCATTTGCAGCAATCATTTTGGATGTAGTGCAACTTTGATTCCAGTCATCAATTGTTATGTGCTTGAATGATTTATTCTACTAATCATAAACAAGAAAAGCTTATGAGATAGATTGTTTGTCCCTCATCCATCAATCCATCAGCATAAATTTGTTATTGCTACTTTTCCTTAACTACCTTATTATACACATTCATTGTCTCAATGATCCTAAATGACACAGCAGCCATCTTAAATGTCTTATGATCGCTGCTCATATTAAATGGATGGTCATATCCACATAGTGTTTACATTGAAAGATCTCTTGTGATGTCTAGTTGGTTCCTAAATAAAAATATCAAAATTCTTTTGTCCACTTTTAATGCCATCTAGACAATTTTGTTATTACTATTCCTGTAGCATTTGGACATGGAATATTTGCTAAGGACTTCTGTGATGAATAGTTGGTCTTAAATGAAAATGGTACAGTTCAGAACATTCAGTATAGCTACTGTAGTGCCAATCTTATAAATCTTGTTTTAACTACTGAATAAATGGTCGTGTCAGCATGGAGTTTTCACTGAATGTAAATGAAAATGCTGCCAATCAGACTGCCAGTATGTAAATGAAAATGTTGCCAATCAGACTGCCAGTATGTAAATGAAAATGCTGCCAGTATGTAAATGAAAATGCTGCCAATCAGACTGCTAGTATGTAAATGAAAATGCTGCCAGTTGCACTGCCAGTATGTAAATGAAAATGCTGCCAATCAGACTGACAGTATGTAAATGAAAATGCTGCCAATCGGATTGCCAGTATGTAAATGAAAATGCTGCAAATCGGACTGCCAGTATGTAAATGAAAATGCTGCCAATCGGACTGCTAGTATGTAAATGAAAATGCTGCCATTTTGACTGCCAGTATGTAAATGAAAATGCTGCCATTCGGACTGCCAGCATATAAATGAAAATGCTGCCAATTGGATTGCCAGTATGTAAATGAAAATGCTGCCATTCGGACTGCCAGTATGTAAATGAAAATGCTGCAATTCGGACTGCCAGTATGTAAATGAAAATGCTGCCAATTGGACTGCCAGTATGTAAATGAAAATGCTGCCATTTTAACTGCCAGTATGTAAATGAAAATGAATGCTGCCATTCGGACTGCCAGTATGTAAATGAAAATGCTGCCAATCAGACTGCCAGTATGTAAATGAAAATGCTGCCAATCAGACTGCCAGTATGTAAATGAAAATGCTGCCAATCGGACTGCCAGTATGTAAATGAAAACGCTGCCAATCGGACTGCCATATGGCTTTCATACTGACCATCATGTTATGGCAATTTCTTCTAGATTGCTGGTCATATCAGCATTGTGCTTTCTTCAGAAGACTTTTTATAATATCTTGTTAGTCTTAATTGGAAATGGTGCAAACCTGACATCCAATATAGCCATACCATGGTAGCCATCTTAAAAGTTCTGTTATTATTACTCCATGAAAACAGAAAGAATAATCAACATGGGGTTTACCTATAGACATCATATGATCAATGGTTCATCCTAAATGAAAATGGTACTAATCATTCAACCAGTATGACTGCCACAACAACTGTCTTGAACATCATCCTGTAGCGATTTCCAGTTTATAGGATTGTTATATTGAGTTGGGGCCCTAAATGGGAATGGGTTGCCCTCAATTGCCAAGTGATCTAAGGCACTTACTTTTTCTAATCACTGATGTAGGTTTGAGTCTTGGCTCTGCCAGCGTGGGTATGTTGTCTTGCCAGTAGTACCCCGTTTGTCGGTGAATCTTTCTAGGGTTTTTCAACATTCTTCCTTGTTTAGCCTATCATGTGCTAAATATTGGCTAAATGCTTAAGCTGATAAAAACCAAACCAAAACTTGATGGAAATGGTTTGAATCTGACATGTAATATGTCCACCATAGTAAGTAATTTAAAAAATCTTGTTATCACTGAAGAATATCAGAGAGGGTTTCAGCACTCAGCTGTTAAAAGAAACAAATCATATTATCTTGAATTCCTAGAAATTCTTTTTATGCAGTAGAGAATAATTCATTTCAAGAAATTATTTTTCCCGCTTGAAATCAGATTTAGTTTCTTGATGTTTGAAAAATCTTGTACACTCATCAATAACTGGGGCACTTTCCTTGCTATTTTGAAAGTGTTAGCAGCAGTATTAGAACTATGTTATTGCTAACCTGTAAGCTCATGATCCATGCTCCTTTCTTTTCCTTCTTGCTTATTTTGATGTATTTTTATTTATTTACAAAGGGACCCACATTTTAAATATTGCATAAATAAAATTGTGTTCAATAAATATTCCCAAATATTTTGCACAGATATGAAATAATAAGTAATAACACAAATTTTATTAAAGTTTCAACTGAAGGTATTAAAAATAGTGATAAAATAATAGCAAGAAGATTTAAAAAAGTAGCTGTAATAAAAGTGTGGTTTTAAAATATTTTTAAATGTGAAATTTTTCTTTTTATATGAGGATAAGAAGAGACAAGATAGTTAAAACATAGGTGTTACCACATATACTCACAAGCCAAGTCCAGCTGCAAACAACAGAACTTGATCTGCCGTTGCATACTGCACCACCAGATCAGTTTGTTTTTATTCAGCTGATTACCTTTAACAAAATGCATACACCCAGATCTGTTGGCATATTATGCACTGGCAGATCCGGTTATGTGAAGTTTACAGTTGGTCTTGACTTTTATGTGAATATATATGGTAATTTAAATAGTTTCCATTTCCTGCTGAATCATAGAACTTGAAAAAGTATTTTAATGTTTGCAGGTTATAAATTAGATTTGTTTCACTTCATTTTCATGTTTGTTAAATCAGCCATAACTTATTATCAGAAGAGGAAATAATTGACTTATCTGAAAATTTTGTTTTTGTTGTTGGACAGGATGGTGCATCAGCATTGTCAGATGAAGAGATCCTCAGCTTGGTGAAAGCCAAACACATTCCTGCCTACAAACTAGAAGGAATTTTACAGAATTATGAACGGGGCATTGCAATAAGGTACTTCATTCAGGTCACGGTTAAATAATCTTTCTTGGTTTCTTATTTCAAGAAATGATGGATGTTTACTTTCTTTCTTCCAAATAAATGAGCATTTTCCCTTCCATATAAATGAGGTTTTTTTCCTTCCATATTAATGATTTTTATCTCTTCCATATAAATGATTTGTATCCCTTCCATATAAATGATTTTTATCTCTTCCATATAAATGATTTTTATCCCTTTCCATAAAAATGATTTGTATCCCTTCCATATAAATGATTTTTATCTCTTCCATATAAATGATTTTTATCCCTTCCATAAAAATGATTTTTATCTCTTACATATAAATGATTTGTATCCCTTCCATATAAATGATTTTTATCTCTTCCATATAAATGATTTTTATCCCTTCCATATACATGATTTTTATCTCTTCCATATAAATGATTTTTTATCTCTTCCATATAAATGATTTGTATCCCTTCCATATAAATGATTTTTTCCCCTTCCATATAAATGATTTTTATCTCTTCCATATAAATGATTTTTTACTCTTCCATACTGAATTTCAGGACACAGTAAAATAATCTTTCTTGGTTTCTTATTTCAAGAAATGATGGCTGTTTACTTTCTTTCTTCCAAATAAATGAGCATTTTCCCTTCCATATAAATGAGGTTTTTTTTCCTTCCATATTAATGATTTTTATCTCTTCCATATAAATGATTTGTATCCCTTATATATAAATGATTTTTATCTCTTCCATATAAATGATTTTTATCCCTTTCCATAAAAATGATTTGTATCCCTTCCATATAAATGATTTTTATCTCTTCCATATAAATGATTTTTATCCCTTCCATAAAAATGATTTTTATCTCTTACATATAAATGATTTGTATCCCTTCCATATAAATGATTTTTATCTCTTCCATATAAATGATTTTTATCTCTTCCATATAAATGATTTTTATCTCTTCCATATAAATGGATTTGTATCCCTTCCATATAAATGATTTTTTCCCCTTCCATATAAATGATTTTTATCTCTTCCATATAAATGATTTTTTACTCTTCCATACTGAATTTCAGGACACAGTAAAATAATCCTTCTTGATTTCTTATTTCAAGAAATGATGGCTGTTTACTTTCTTTCTTCCAAATAAATGAGCATTTTCCCTTCCATATAAATGAGGTTTTTTTCCTTCCACATAAATGATTTTTATCTCTTCCATATAAATGATTTTTATCCCTTCCATAAAAATGATTTTTATCTTTTTCTTTTTAAATGATTTGTATCCCTTCCATATAAATGATTTTTATCTCTTCCATATAAATGATTTTTATCTCTTCCATATAAATGATTTTTATCTCTTCCATATAAATGATTTTTATCTCTTCCATATAAATGATTTGCATCCCTTCCATATAAATGATTTGTATCACTTCCATATAAATGACTTTTATCTCTTCCATACAAATGATTTTTATGCCTTCCATATAAATGATTTTTATCCCTTCCATATAAATGTTTTTTTTATCTCTTCCATATAAATGGATTGTATCTCTTCCATATAAATGCTTTTTTATCTCTTCCATATAAATGATTTTTATCCATTCCATATAAATGATTTTTATCTCTTCCATATAAATGATTTTTATCTATTCCATATAAATGAATTTTATCTCTTCCATATAAATGATTTTTATCTCATCCATATAAATTATTTTTATCTCTTCCATATAAATGATTTTTATCTCTTCCATATAAATGTTTTTTTTATCCCTTCCATATAAATGATTTTTATCTCTTCCATATCAAAAAGCTTTTTCCCATCCATAAAAATGAGCTTTATCCCTTCCATATAAATTAGGTTTTAGAGATTGATGTAACCTTAAGCTCCTTTTAAATTGAATAACTCCTTCAGTTCTTGCAGCTAAATTTGCAAAAAAGGGCTTTTTTATCATTGTTTTCTTTTATATTTATCTATCCCTTTTAGCTCTACTGGCCATAATGCAAAGGGAACTTTTGGTACTTTCTTGAATCTATGTACGATCCACCAGCAGTTGCCATTTTTAGCTCGTTAAATAAACAGCATCTATAATTTTTAATAAATTTTACAGAAAACATTTTGGGTGTAAAGAACTTCAAAGTTAGTACCAATCATGCTAGTCTATGACCAAATATGACTCTTATTACTAAATATAGAAAAACCTTTAATGAACATATTATAATTCTGATAAATCAGTCTGGCATGACTTTCCGATTTATTTAAATGATGCTGATCTGGAAGCAGATATTCCTGCCCTTGCTAAAACTTGAGAAACCTTTAAACAACATTGTCTTAAAAACTGTTCAAAAATATTTTACCAGATATAACAGAAAGCATCATGTTATGAAGGACTTTCAGATTTACAAAAATGATGTTGATCAATGGAATATATCCATCATTACTGAAAAAACAGAAAAACCTTGAAATAGCTTCTTATAAATTGCTCAACATATTTTTTCCACATATTACAGAAACCATTCAGGTGTGAAAGGCTTTCAACTTGATGTACATGATGCTGTTTTGACATTAAATATTACTACTGTTAAGAACTTTAAATATAAATTTCTTTTCAGTAATTTTTTGTAATTTTCAAAAACACTGACTTAACAGACTTTAATATTTATGCAAATAATACCGAGCAGTCAGCAAAGATGATTTCTGTTACTGAAAATTAAAGAAACATTTGAAGAAGTTTCCCTCAAGAAATGGTCTGGACAGAATAAGACCAACTTTTTCAGAAAGCATTCTGTGTCAATAACCTTTTATGAAAGCTATTGATCTTTCAAATGTGGACAAAGATACTTAAAATATATGTCTTGAAACAGCTACTGTTATCACAAATGCAAAAACATTGGAACAATTTCTGCAGAATGCTTCCAGCTCATGCAGATTTCTTGCTCATCTTCTTGATTTTATGTTGTATATAAAACTTAATGTGTTTTATTTTTACAGAAGACTCTTGGTGTCAAGTGCAATATCAGATACATCAGCTATGGATTTTCTTCCATACACAAGTTATGACTATAAATATGTAAGTTTTTATATATTTGTTATATGAAGTTTTATTTTGTAGTCTTTGCCCAAATTTGAAATTGCAAAAATTGGACGAGATTATTATTGGAAAATAGTGATAGAGAATACATGTTTGTTGGTTGATTTTAACTGTGATACCATAACTGCCTGATCATTTTTGTTTTCTTACATTGCCGATCATATTGACATTAGAAAATTGCTTTCTGTTACCTCAAAGTCTATCCCTCACTGGAAAGCAAAAAAGGGATTTCCAGCAAGACATCATTAAACCCAGGGAAGCAACTCTTACAAGTTAACTCCCCTTATTTCCCCATGCATCTTGGATGGTGTATGTGTGATGTAGATTTTTAATGTAGCTTTAACAATTTTTAAGTTATATCGCTATGATGTCTGCAGTGTGACAGTTTATATAGTAATGTTTAGCACTGGGGCATCATGCTGCAGAAATGTGGCATGATGTCCTACCCAGTCACATTATCCTGACACCATGCCAACCAGTCCTAACACTAGGCTCTTAATGCTGAACACCTAACGAGGCAGCAGTTAATACCATTTTTTAAAGTCTGTGGAATCACTCGGTCATGGTTCAAACCAGCAACCTCCTGCATCAGAGGCGACCGCTCTCACACTAAGCCACCGGAGCTGTTCTCACCTGTAATTGTGAACAGTGCTTCCAAGGATTGCATTACAGTTTTATATTTAATTTTGACATAGGATATTTATTTTTATTGATGCAGTTAGTCTAAAGATTGATATACTTGATGTATGCAACATTTACATTTTTTACAGTGAATTTATTTGCATGTTTTACTGATCATTATTATCCATTTGATATTGATCAGTAACACTAAACTTTCTGCCTGTTAGATTTTGGCTTATTATGCATTTCTTAGATGTCTTGGTAATGTAAGATCAACTGTTTGAACAAAATTTATATTTATTTTAGGTAGTTTTTTTTCTTCACTTTTACTGCCTTAGCTGTCAGTCAAGTTGAAGTGCAGACACTGAAGTAATGGAGGACAACCACAAGAAATGCCTGGCATGCTCAAAATATTCTTCTCCACATTAGTGTAGCTTGTATTGCAATATGAACAGAGGAATATTTGAAAAGGCAATTGAAGGGCTGCTTAAATAAGAGCAAGCTCAAAATCTTTCAAACATGAAGTATTAAGCATTCCTCAAGATAATACCTCTGCCAGTGAAGATACCTAAAACAGATTCATTAAAAGCTATATCCTGTGATTCCACTTCAGCTGAATTGGAATTACATATAATACACATGCCAAGGTGTGACATTTAGAATATTAATGAGGGAGTTGAACAAACCTAGGACCATTTTTCACCCAATTTGGCAGCCCACTGGGCATAAGTACCTATTCTTCAAACTGGCTTTTCAGGATTTTCTTCCAACTGTGCCTGCTAGACTGGCTCACAGGTTGTTTATCATTCACCTTAGGCTTTTTCTGGCTGCAGATCAACTGGTCCAACCATCAGGAAAATCAATTTTTGTTTTCAGCAGTCATGAATTTGTCATCTCAGATTGATGAACAGCATGCAACTCGACAGTTCCTACAGCAGTGGCATCCTACACCCAGTATAATATCCTGACTGGTTGGACCAATTTGTCATTACACCCAGCAAAATATCCTGACTGGTTGGACCAATTTGTCATTACACCCAGCATAATACGCTGACTGGTTGGACCAACTTGTCATTACACCTAGCATATTACCCTGAATGGTTGGACCAATTTGTCGTTACACCAGCATAATACCCTGACTTGTTGACCAACTTGTCATTACACCCAGCAAAATGCCCTGACTAGTTGGACCAACTTGTCATTACACCCAGCATAATACCCTGACTGGTTGGACCAACTTGTCATTACACCCAGCAATATCAAAAATGTCTACAGCAATTATTGTACCCATTCTGCGCCCTTCCATTTGGCCTTGGAATCAGCTCTTGAGCCTTCAGCAAGACATTGTACTGCACCATTTTCCTCTTCAGGCTGTCCTTCACAGCAATGGTTGCATACCTGGATGATATTTTGTAAAAATATTTGGCAAATTTAGTTTTAGTATGTGATATGAACGATTTTCTCTACTCATTTGCAGTTCAGGAAGGATGTGGAGAAGTTAGATCTTGTCGTTTCTCAATATTTTATTCATCTAGGTGTGGCTTTTCTAAATCAGTTCAGCCCAGTTCATCTCCCTCCCAAAACAAATTATAATATTGTTTGTGTGTTGGAAAAGGCAACCACCAGGATGTTCATTTTGGTAAGAGAGTTTATTTGACTTCTTAGCCTGTGCAATTCAGAGTTGGACCTGTTATATCTCTGCTGTCTCTGCTTGTTTCTCTAAGGTGGTCTTTTTGGCAGTGTTGCCAATCTCATTTTGTTTAGATCACCAGATTATGATCTCAACTAAAAATGACCTTCCTGCTTCCTTAGCAAGACAGGGATGCCTTTAAAAGCTCCACAGTTGGAAATCAGAATTTTTTCAAATAGCAGTATGTTAGATACATGCATACATACATACATACATACATACATACATACATACATACATACATACATACATACATACATACATACATACATACATACATACATACATACATACATACATACATACATACATACATACATACATACATACATACATACATACATACATACATACATACATACATACATACATACATACATACATACATACATACATACATACATACATACATACACACACACACACACACACACACACACATACATACATACATACATACATACCAAATATAATTGGTTGGTTAAAAGGGACATATTGTCCATCAGTTGTGCCACAGGCTGTGAAACTGGCAATATAACAAGTTCATAGAATTTGCCAGTTATTTTGTCATTCTGCCATTAGACATCATTAAAACTTCCAGTTTTAGATTTTGCCAATATTAAAGTGCTTACCTTAAATACGCAATTATATAATTATCTTCTGCTTCCCAAGGGACATAAACCCAAGTACCATTATTGTTATTATTATTATTTTTATTATTATTATTATTATTATTATTATTATTATTATTATTATTACAGTGCTCCATTTTCTTTTAATTTAAATGGTGAGCCATAGAGTTTGCTAAATGTTTACTTATGGTAACTAAAAGAGATTAGGATAATATAACTTAGTGGGACATGATGCTACACATGTCTGCAGCATGGGGTCCCAGTGTATGGTATCAATAGAAACAGCCAAACTGCAGACATAGCAATATGACTAAAACTTTTAAAGCTACGTTAAGAATAAATGCATGCAAATATGCATTCTCATATCTGTATTTTATACTACAGTCCATAAACATTTGAACTGTGACTCATAGTGTTTTTGATATATTCTTATTCTTCCCTCTTTTCTTTCTGTCAGTCTAAAGCTTGTCCACTCAGTAGACACATGACTCAATATTTAATTCAGAATTAACAATGTCTCCTTGGATTTTGTGTTGTTTTCACATAAGTAACTGCTTGGTCAGTCGTTTGGTAAAGTAACATAACAAGAACAGTTTCACCACAATCAGATCATTGTATGAACTATTGCATGATTTTAGGTGGACGGAGCTTGCTGTGAAAATGTAATAGGCTACATGCCAGTACCTGTAGGAGTTGCAGGACCACTTTTATTGAATGGAAAAGAATTTTATGTACCAATGGCTACAACGGAGGGATGTCTTATTGCCAGTACCAATAGGGGTTGCAGAACCTTAATGGTAATTTTAATTATCGAACGTTTTCCTTGTTTTAAGTGTGCTTGTGTCACATTTATATTCACTCCTCTCTCCCCTAGCAGAAAATGCTGACACGATAGCATTATGTCAATTTTATGCCATCATTCATCACTCATTGATTACTGTAGTTAACATTTCTTTTATTTGTTAATAAAATTCCCTTTAA
This sequence comes from Potamilus streckersoni, assembly GCA_016746295.1. NCBI lineage: Eukaryota > Metazoa > Mollusca > Bivalvia > Unionida > Unionidae > Potamilus > Potamilus streckersoni. The sequence continues at coordinate 626,808 of JAEAOA010000528.1, forward strand.
ATTTTGATGAAGATTAAATTCTAATTAATCCAGATGAAGCATCATATCTTTAGAAATGTAAGCTCTCACATTGGTCTCAGTACTTGTCAGTCCCTAAGTATATTGTCATATTTCCAAGAGTAGAATTTTGGATTTGATGTTTATGTTTTTCAGCAAAGTGGTGGAGTACATAGCGTGATTATTGGAGATGGTATGACAAGAGGTCCGGTTGTAAGATTGGAATCAGCAAAGAAGGCCAGGTAGGTTCACACTTGAAGATTTTGAAAGACATTGAATACTGTACACTAAATGGTTGATTTTGTTGAGGTTGCTTCACTATGACATCCATTAGCATGTCTATCTGTACATTTGACCACACTCTCCATTAAGCTTAGTTTTTTTTTATAGATTAAGTTCTTTGCTAAAGAGTTTTACTTTCTAGTTCTAAAAAAGTCTTTTTTTGCTTGATGGTAAAAAATGGCATCTGAAATTTAATTAACTAATTTATTTCAAGAAACATGGTAAAATGTAATGGTCGTGAGAGAGTGAAGCAAACTTGGAACTGGGGATGAAAATTCCTTTCTACTGAGGTTGAAGAATAGAATTCTGTTGCCAGTGATCCAACTGTTTTCTCCATAAAAATATGAATGCTTGACTAACTGTGCTGATAGATTATTAACATATTTGAATAAATATTTCTTGGGTTTTCTGATCTGACAATGTTTGCAGTTTATGTAGTTTACAAAAGACAGTCAACATCTACCTTTTACCTTCTGCTATATCAGAGTGATTGATCCGTTTATGTTTAAGTAGTAATCTGACATGTATTAACTACATAGATAAAAGGTAAATACTTGGTTGAGATGTTCCTACAAACACAGTAGGAAAAGAAATCATTATTGTAATTTAGCTTATAAAACACCAGGATTTTGTAATTATTAGAGGCATTTTTGTTTGGCATGTGGTCGGGAAGTTCCCAATGACATATCAGATATCAGATGCTTCTTAAAGTTTCTGGAAAGGTCTACATGTACAGACAGTGATGGCTGAATCAAAGTGACAAGTGTGATTAATAATGAACAAAGTGAGAAAAAAAAATGAAAAAGAAAAGAATTGCACAAGAAAATTCCTTCTTTTACTGGAAAGAAAATATCCCAAGATTGAAAATGGGAAAGGAATGTTCTGCAAATAGTGTGGATAGTTTGAAATTCCCCTTGTGTATCTGGTGAAGCTGATGCTTTAAAATGGGGAACATCAGTTTTAAAATGGACCCAGTTGAACAGCATCAGAGCAAGGCAGAGGATTAATTTGACATTCAAATGAAAATGCAAGGCGTGGAAGGTGTTTTTGAAATGGATAAAGACTAACGGTAAAAAGTAAATTACACTTCTCACATGCACTAATTAAAATGCACATAAATTTAATTACATGCATTATCAAAAACACATTGCTAGCTTGTATAACTTCAGTTTCAAACTTATCCAGAACCCTTAAAAAATTTATCAGTTTAATGCATTGCCTGACCACATTAACCTAAGGAAATAACCTTTGCTTTCTCTGAATCCAGCTTTTCATGAAAGTTGAAAAATGTCTTTCAAGCTATATATTGCCTAGTTGATTGAAAACAACTGTTAAAGATTAGCTCCCTTTGCCTGCAGTAAATATATTGGATATGGTTGGCACTTAGGTAGAACTCTACAACTTCATATTTTGCATAAGGTTGAATATTAAAAAAAAAAGAATTCCTCTGTGTTGCCTCAATAGTTATACTGGCTATTTAAAAAGAGAAGACCTTGTATATCTTAGGTATTGTTCAAAGAGCCTTTAATTTCCTTTATTTTGGTGTATGATTGATGGGTGTAATTTGGGTTATAGAGTATACAGCTTGGCCTTACTCCAGATGTGCACCTTTCAAAAAAGTGCTAGCTCCACTTTGTCTGAACTTCAGAGGTAAATTATAAAAAAAGAGAGCAGATCATTTTTTTAATACATTTTATGTATTTGGTAATTTATTCATTGCACTTTCAGTAGCAGGTATTGTCTAGTCTGGAAAAATTCATTTTCCTATTTTTAATAGCTTCTAATGATAGTGTACTTTAGACAAATTCAGGCTGATTTTTGGAGCACAAGAGAGCAGTTATTTTAGTTAGCAGTGTACTAAGATCATTTAAAATTTCCAAAAGTACAATATCCAAAGAAATGTCAGCCACATTACATCAAAGTAGCATAGAGGTATGCCAACATTCTCTCCACTGTTTTTGCTTTAAATGCAAACAATTTCACCTTACATACGTCACTCTCAACAGTACATAATAACTGGTGAGCGCCCACTTAGATGATTGCCATGAAACTAGTTGGGCCTTAAGAAAATATTGCAATTCATGTATTCAGTATAGTAGCCATATCAACAGTGGTCATTCTGCAAATCATGTAATTGCTACTCCTCCTCAATGGACAATCAACATGGCATTTTCAATAAGACTTGTTGTGATGCCCGGTTGAACCTAATTGAAAATGATTTATGTCTATTTGATTCTAATTGGAAGTGATGTTGACTTGCTGATTTGACATCCATTATGGCCACAATGGCAGCAGTTTTGAAAATTTTCTTATCATGGTCCTTTTTGACAGAAAGCCATTTCAACTTGGGGTTGTCACCAGAAGACTTGGTGGTGGTGAATAAAAATGTTGTGCATCTGACTTCTAATATGACTACAGTTTATGATTTTGACCTCTAATATGGCTACAGTTTATGATTTTGACCTCTAATATGGCTACAGTTTATGATTTTGACCTCTACTTTGGCTACAGTTTATGATTTTGACCTCTAATATGGCTACAGTTTATGATTTTGACCTCTAATATGGCTACAGTTTATGATTTTGAAACTCATTTTTTGAAATGGTGGTTCTGACAGTATATAAACACACTAAACAGAGGAAATAAATTATGTACAAGATTAACTGTTGTATCTCTTTGTTGTATATGCTTTTATGCACAAATACTTTAAAGTGAGACTAACTTGCCAGGTAGTTTTTGTTCATAACCTCATCACTCAACATCATTATTTAAATTTCAAGCTTGTATTATGTAAAATCAGTAATTAAAAATTATTTGAATGCATGTTTTTAGTTTTTAGGCTTTTAAACAACCCCAGAACAAAACATTGCCCAAAATGTTTTTTTCCTGAAAAACTTTAAAATGGTTTACAGTCAAATAATGTAGATATCAAGACTTTTAATTTTTCCAGATGGCAACCCAAAAAATTTCTATTCATAAAGAAAGAAAATACCCCAACCTACAACTCAACAAATTCCAGATTTTCAGACTGTTGGGACCAGAATACATTTAATTTTGCTGATCAGTAACAGTATTGAACAGAATGTATATTGACATGCTTGATTTTTCTCTCAATATTATTTAGGACCTACTGGATATACATTTGAAAGCTTGATTGCTAATCATAGTCTGTTTAGATTTAAAAGAAGTTCTATCAAATGCAAACTAAGTAATTATATAGAGTGCACACATAAATATTATATTACATGTTGTTGAGTACTTACAAGTCTTTTCACAAAGGAATAAAATTGGGTCATCTTCAATAAATGAAAGAGAATAAAATTAGTATATAAAATAGTCACATTCTGATCGATCAACCCAATTTATTCTTTGCTTGAAACTGGAAACACATCTATTTTCTTTTCTTTGTTTAGATCCTATAGACAATGTGGCAGCTTAGTTCTCCAAACTTTTCTTTACACTCAGATTCAAAATAATGTATTAATTTGATTTTAAAAACATATATATATGTGTGTGTGCATATATATATATATATATATATATATATATATATATATATATATATATATATATATATAAAAGCATTTATTGCCTACTTGGGCCTCCTGTGGTGAAAGGAGATCTTCTGATAATCTCATACATTGTAACTAATGAAGAAGTCCATGACAGGATACAACTGCTCTGGTGGCCTAGTGGTTAGAGCGTCCACCTCGGATGTGGGTTTGATCCCTGGTCAAGTCATACCAAAGATGTACAAAAATGGTACTGACAGCAGTCTCGCTTGATGCTCAGCATTTAGAGGTTAGTGTTAGGACTGGTTGGCCTGGTGTCAGGATAATGTGACTGGGTGGGACATCATGCTATATGTCTGTGGCATGATGCCCCAGTGCTAGACACACTATAAACTACCACACTGCAGACATCATAGTGATATGACTGACAACTTGTTAAAAGCTACATTAAAAATCATAATCACATCACCATAACAAGATGCAATGAGCCATCAGATCCTATGAAGACCTCATGACCACTGTAAATAATTTGCAAACTGAAGTTGTACAGTCATGTTTCAAGATCAACTGGAATGGTAAAAATATTCTTGCAAGGCACAATGCAAGGGTACAGAAGAAGAGGCAGACAAAAAAGAGGTGGGAAGACAACATTAAGGAGTGGACAGGCTTGGGATTTGGAGATTCCCAAAGGGCATTAGAGAACAAGAAAAGATGGAGAGAATTGTAAAGTCGACTGTGGTGCCCCAATGACCTCTTGGGTTAAGGGATAGATGATGGTGATCATGATGATGATGGGTCTCCTGTATATTTCAGATTCCATATTAAAGCTTGTATTCTCTTTTGCCATCTCTAAATCCAACTACTTTTGGGTGAAACTTTGAATGCTATGTATACAAATATATATGGGAATGATAATTTCATTTTTGAAGGGCAGTTCAGATAATGTTTTAATACATTTTTTTGGTGCTAATAATTCATAGATCTATTTACAATTCTATTGAGTTCTATTTTTTTATGGCTGATATCACTTTTTTGATTACAGTGATTTAAAGTATTGGCTAGAAGATAGCAAAAACTTCCAGAAGGTCAAGGACAGTTTCGACAGTACAAGCAGGTTAGTAATTCTCAGTATGGAATAAATTAAATCATTAATTTATGACCATATGGATATATTGGATAGGTCGATGTCGATGTATCTGTACATTAATATTATTCTATGAACTGCATTTAAATAATGTGTGGAGGCACATATCATTTAGTTTTCTTTAGCCATTTGTCCATCCTGTCTGGTTTTTTCTTGGCCATCTGTCCATCCTGGCTGGTTTTCTGTAGGTCATCTGTCCATCCTGTCTGGTTTTCTCTATGCTTCTGTCCATCTGGCTGGTTTTCTCTAGCCATCTGTCCATCCTGGCATCTGTGAATTTGCTTTCCTGTATACCACATTATTATTTTGACTTAAAGAGGTGTTTTCCTTTAAGCAAGTTTCTGTTTCCAGAATAAATACAGTCGTAACATCATCATGGATCTCACACATTTAAGTTTACATTGTATTGTAAATATTATGTATAGTATATATACATGAAGATGATGTAGGTAACAGAATGATTATAATATTTGATGGAATTAAATTTCATTTGTCTGAGGTCAACATTGTTAGCACACCTCCCTGAACTACATTTGAGCTTATGGTATGGCCCTGTATTTGTCATCTGTTGTGTCTTCCCTCGTCCCTTCATCAGCATTTATGAAGACAGTAGAGACTTGATATTTTGCTTGACTGGAAGAGCTTATGGTATGGCCCTGTATTTGTCATCTGTTGTGTCTTCCCTCATCCCTCCATCAGCATTTATGAACACAGTATAGACTTGATAATTTGCTTTACTAGAAGAGCTTATGGTATGGCCCTGTATTTGTCATCTGTTGTGTCTTCCCTCATCCCTCCATCAGCATTTATGAACACAGTATAGACTTGATAATTTGCTTTACTGGAAGAGCTTATGGTATGGCCCTGTATTTGTCATCTGTTGTGTCTTCCCTCATCCCTCCATCAGCATTTATGAACACAGTATAGACTTGATATTTTGCTTTACTGGAATAGCTTATAGTATGGCCCTGTATTTGTCATCTGTTGTGTCTTCCCATATCCCTCCATCAGCATTTATGAACACAGTAGAGACTTGATATTTTGCTTTACTGGAATAGCTTATGGTATGGCCCTGTATTTGTCATCTGTTGTGTCTTCCCTCATCCCTCCATCAGCATTTATGAACACAGTATAGACTTGATATTTTGCTTTACTGGAATAGCTTATGGTATGGCCCTGTATTTGTCATCTGTTGTGTCTTCCCAGATCCCTTCATCAGCATTTATGAAGACAGTAGAGACTTGATAATTTGCTTTACTGGAAGAGCTTATGGTATGACCCTGTATTTGTCATCTGTTGTGTCTTCCCTCATCCCTCCATCAGCATTTATGAAGACAGTATAGACTTGATAATTTGCTTTACTGGAAGAGCTTATGGTATGACCCTGTATTTGTCATCTGTTGTGTCTTCCCTCATCCCTCCATCAGCATTTATGAAGACAGTATAGACTTGATATTTTGCTTTACTGGAAGAGCTTATGGTATGGCCCTGTATTTGTCATCTGTTGTGTCTTCCCTCATCCCTCCATCAGCATTTATGAACACAGTATAGACTTGATAATTTGCTTTACTGGAAGAGCTTATGGTATGGCCCTGTATTTGTCATCTGTTGTGTCTTCCCTCATCCCTCCATCAGCATTTATGAAGACAGTATAGACTTGATATTTTGCTTTACTGGAAGAGCTTATGGATGGCCCTGTATTTGTCATCTGTTGTGTCTTCCCTCATCCCTCCATCAGCATTTATGAACACAGTATAGACTTGATATTTTGCTTGACTGGAATAGCTTATGGTATGGCCCTGTATTTGTCATCTGTTGTGTCTTCCCTTATCCCTCCATCAGCATTTATGAAGACAGTATAGACTTGATATTTTGCTTGACTGGAATAGCTTATGGTATGGCCCTGTATTTGTCATCTGTTGTGTCTTCCTTCAGTCCCTTGGTCAACATAGTCATAGACCATAAGAGCCTATGCAATGACCAATCATTAAGTCTGCCATTGTCATTGTATCTGATCACTGAAGCAGATTCACTACTTTCAGGTCAAATCTCCAGTATTTAAAAATTGTATATACTGTGAACCCGACCTCGTTATAGACCAAACCATATAAACAACCAAGTCAGTTAGCTAAAGATAATGATGCATTTACCTAAAACATGAGAGGGTGGAATAAAAGCGGTGCATACATATATGCTTTTAATTAAATGACGACAAACCAGTCTGGAAAATGATTGTGTATTGAAAACTTAATTTGAGTAGTATGGTCCATAATCCGTTAATAACTTTATAGGTATGTAATAAATCTATGAATTGGAGTATACATGTTATAAACTTAATGCTTGACTCCCATCCCATTATAAAACACAACACATACAAATAATAAAAAGTTGGTATTCCTCATTTGATCTATATCATATGATTGTCACTAAACAATTCACTACAGTTGTTGCAAGTAGCATATGACTATACTTGTTTACATGTACATGTACTTAAACTGGTCTAGATTTTGGTCAGCAGGAGACAGCTATCATCTTGCCAAGGCTACCCAGGGGATGAGGCTATTCATAGGGAAATGAAATCATGAACAAATTATAAACATAAACTTTTTTGAAGGATAACTCATCTTCAATTAACTTTATGGCCAAAGATTGTTTCAAAAGATGGGAAATTTAATTTATTACTTTGCATTAAATAATGGACATAAATATCAAGAATAGTATTTTGTCCTACATTTGGTAGAATGACATTTTTAAGCCAAATAAACATTATAGGTATCTCAGGCAATCAGTTCCCATACATAGGTCACATGATTCACTTTGCAGCTTTCATTAGAAGTATGATAAGTATTCCATCTTCAAAAGGGTAAGGGGCATATACATTGGATAAATATTAATGGTATTCTAGTCTTTCAACATGTTGTAAATAGATTTCCACATTACATCTTTGCAATACAAATTAGGTATATTTTTTTTCATGTCAAATATAACCTCATTTAGAACACAGGAGGACCCGATGTAAAATTAGAGGAAGCCCAGGCATATGGGTCAGATTTTTGGATCACTACATATTGGGAAAATAATCAATACCATAATTAATGCATGCTGAAGTAGTTAAATGTTCCTTCCCCTTTTCAAAGTTTCTGTATATATGTGAATTTCCAGGAACAAGCTAACACTGTCAATTACGCAGGTGATTGATACCAAACTCACATAGAACACTTCTTTAAAATAGATGTATATTTCTTCAATACATATATTTTGATATTTTTCTTACAGATTTGGTAGACTTAAAAAGACGCACACAGTTCAGGCAGGAAGACTCCTGTACATCAGATTTGTGGCAACTTCAGGGGATGCTATGGGCATGAACATGGTGTCAAAGGTAAACCAATGCATATTTTGGACAAAAAAAAAAGTCTTAATGTTAGTGGCAATGATGTCAAGGAAAAAAATCCATGATGAAAAAGGGTTTTGTTAAAACTGAAAATTTAAGCAAAATCTTTCACTACATTTTGAAGTCATGAACATTTCAAGATTGATTTGGGAGGGCTCATATAGTAAATTTCTAACCATTGGCTGATTTTTATCACATCACACATGAGGTCATTAGGGGTAGGATTTGTAATGTAAATTTCTAACCTGATTTTGATATTGCAGATGATGAGGCAGTTTTAATAAAACCATTGATAAGAAAAAAACACTTTCTTTTCCTCCTATTTTACAGAACATTATCTCTAAATTTATTTTAATATAGAGGTAATGAAAATATTAATGTAAAACAAATTAAACATATCTTATTTTGCTGAATTGGACTTTTCTTATTTTCAGATTGGGTCAGATAGTTCACACAAATGACAAAAATGTAATAACAGATTTGACCAACCCAATCCTACCTCTTACTCAGGTCATATATATCTTTATATGATAAGTCTGTGAAAGTGAGAATTTAATGAGTTTAATCTTTTAAACTTTGATTATGAAGCAAAATTTAATAAAAATAAAATTTTCTTTTCCTACGGTAATAATGAATGAGTCATGTGGTACCAAAATGGTATATTTTAACTTGTCGCTTTGCCTTTCATTAAAATATCACCTGTTTGGTACCACATAATGAATGAGTCAAGTGGTACCAAAATGGTATATTTTAACTTGTCGCTTTGCCATTTATTAACATATCACCTGTTTGCTAGCACACAATGAAATTTATTTACTGCATGTTTTTGGACATTGTTTTTGAACGCCATTCTAGGGGAAAATATAATAATATTTAAATGCCTTGTACTTTTTCAGATGTTGCTCCACTATAATTTTTTCTACAATTTATGTTTTCGGACACAATCTAAGAAGATCTTTGTTTTAAAGTAAAATTCCCAATGTGTTTGCCATTAATTTAACTGATACAAAATTTGCTTAATTTGGTCAGCAATTATTTAATTTGATCAATAACTTCCTTCCACATGGATTGGTTGACAGTGTAGACATCATTACACACAAAACCATGTAGGTTTGACAGTTTTGATTAGAAACCATGATCCTGCTTTATATCATTAAACAATACATCAGAGTCAGTATGGATTAGTAAATTCATTGGCATCATGCAACAAAAGAAACCCCTAATCCCCAAGGCATTATGTGCCATGGGGTTAAATGTAGTTATTGTTCAACAGGTAATAGACCTCTTTGTAACCAATAAATATTAATTGTGGGTTCAACATGTCCGGTATATCCTGTGATCTTTTAACGAAATCCAGATGGCTGCCCTTTATTTCCGAACACATCCATCTAAGAAATCCCACAAATTATTGTAGGAACAATTATCACCTAGACACCCTAAAATCTCCAGCAAGAATCAAAACAATCTTTGAGCAATCAGTTGTTTCGAGTCGGCAGGTTCTACTCATTTTGAAGCTACCTTTGGCTAGGTGGGAAACAAAATGAAGAGAGAACCACAACAAATAGATCACCTTTATTTTATCAAAAATACCGATATATTAATGACTGGTATATTGCAACTTGCTTTTTTTTTTTAACCCTTCCTAGGCTTGCTTACAACTCTCAACCCATATGGAGCCTCTCATCCTTGTGCTCTAAGATTAGCACTTGTACATGTACTGGTATTTCTACTCTCGATACAAAAATATTTTCTATCATAAATATCTTCAAAATTATCATTCCAATTTTTAAAATTTTTTAAAAATTTTAATATCTTAATTACACAGACATAAAGCTTGCATGCTTTTTTAAGGTAGAGTTTATTGATCACAGATTAGGCTAGTAAAGGGTTAAACTGGATTACACGATGACTAATATGGCAGTTATTTTGGAAAATATGCACACAACTGTGGCTCAAATACATGTATCACTGTGTTTTCTGGTGGATGGACATGGATCAAATAAACAAAATAGGCAAGTAATGCCTGTTTTTCATTCATTATCCTTTCTGTGGTGTTAGACAAAATACTTGTTTTACTTCACAGCAGCATGTCGTCATATGAGCTATTGTAACTTCATTTCTGACAATGGGGGGGACAAAAATTTGTCTTCCCATTTGTTTTCAGACACCTAATTACAGAATTTAATATGTATTCAGACCACAAAAAAAGTAATTATATTTTGCCGTCTGAAAACATGCAGTAAATATGGTAATGCAGGAAAATATGGTAATGCAGGAAAATAAAACATTCTCCAATATAACAGTTATATGGAGGATCTTAGATGAGCAATGATTTAATATTCCATGGATGAAATTATTTGCATAATTTTCAGCTTTTGCAAGTCTTGGTGAACAAAGCCTTCAATGAGTTTCATAACTTTAGTATTAGATCATCACCCACCTGAGATTCTGTATATCAAATAGTTTTTATTGATGCTGGAGTGAGACTAGATAAAAAGAAGAATGGATTATTTCCTACCTTTCATATAATTCTTGTGGGCCCCAGAGTGACCAGGTGGTCTAAAGTGCTCACCTTTACAGATCACTGACATTTCACCTCTGTGTGGGTTTGAGTCTATGTCTCATCCAATGTGGGTACATGAGAAAGCTTGCCAGTAGCTTCTCATGGGTTGTGGTTCTTTCTGGGGGTTTTCTGGGTCCTTATTCTGTTACATATATGCAATTAAATTGCTTGTGTGTTAGTTTTGAAATTTTTTTATTTTAATTTTTGTTTCATCACATTTTATTCTAATGATTATTGAAAGGATTCAGAGTTCATTTCAGTTATTTGACATGTTTATCTAAGATGTAAAACATGTTACATGAGAATTATTTTTAGTTGACCTAGTTCGTCTTAGGTTAGGAACTTTGTAAACAGGTAGTTAAAATCATTGGTCAGTATCAGGGCCACACTTTCCTTGTGTGATCACCATGTGTAAAGAATGTTTTTATATTATTGGTTTTTAAGTGGGGTTACACTGGCATGCATGATGGATTTCTTGTAGTAAGAGACCACATGACCCATCTTGCAAGATTTAAAATGTTTTGAAGGTTTAAATTCTCATGCTTAATATTCTTCTGTCCGAGTCATTTTAACATTTTGAAGGTGTTATTTTTATTTGTTGCCAGATTGTTTTTCATCTTATTTAAGGATTTAATAATTTATTCTCCTGGAAATTCAACAAGTTGATTTTCTAATAAAATATTTTAAAAGATATTTATGGCAATTTATTCCTCAATTATTCAGAAACAACAACTGATTAAATTGAGAAATTGTTGATATTTGTACATTGGACCACATCTGATGTCATCACCTTCCATATTTGTATGTCATCAAGATTTGAACCTGGATTTTAATAGAACTATTTAGTGATAGGACTTGTGTTTTCATTCATAGGATCACATTTTGGATTATATACACAAACTGTAAGTTCTATTTACCAATTTTTTACATTGTTTTCAAAGGAAATAAATTATTTTGTTAAGATATACAAAGCTTGTTCACTTCACTCTTTTCTTCTGTTACATTTGTATGATCCTACACGTAACACCTCCACCATTTATACTGGCCACCATGTACATAAGCCTATCTTGTGCTGAAAATAGTCTTAAACCCTATGACAACAAAAACAACATAATTCTTGCTTAGATGCTGCACCTTTCAATTCTTGTGCATGAAAATATAATCCCAACTGCATGTTCAAGCAGTATTGTACAGTTTGATAACTGATTATTTTTAAAAGTAAATTTTTAAAAATAATTACAATTCCAAGAAGCAGATGTCCTTCCAATCAAAAGAAGCTTAGTATGGATATCATTTTCCAGCACTTGATCTCTGATTTAAATCTTGTGTGATGTTGCAAAGCTTACTCATTGAAGTGCCATATACATGGGTTTTTATGACTGTTTACATTACATTATTTCCACTGTAAAAATGCTTGAATCCAACAGTGATATTCACCGCAGATGCAGTATTGGATTTATTTATTCCTCACATTCAGTTGTTGGAGGGATTATCACTAGAGATAGGGCTTGAATTAAATCTACATGTATTGATGTTGAGGGTATTTGTTGATACCAACTCACATTCATCATATTCTGGAGTAAGTGTTTTTGTGACCTGGTATTTGCATGGCTTGATTTGGAAGAATAATGTGGTTTGATAACTTTTTGTCAATTCAGAGACCAGCATATCTTGACATTCTCTTCATAAAAGAGGTTTGTTTATTTATTCCTGTATGTTGACATTTAAATCATGCTTGTTCTTGGGTAGGGTGCAAGATCCATACTGTGTGTTAACAATAATGTGACAGGCTGGTGGACATTTCTTTGCATTGAATCTATGACATGTTGGATAGCATGATGGATTTTTCCAGGTCATCCAGTGAACATGTTTTCTGTTGTTTGGTTGGCATTCATAAAATTCTAATTTGGATAAATGGGCCATATTCCAACCTACATCACTGCTACTGCCAGTTTTTTTTGATAGTTGTGGAAGTTTGTTTTCCAGTGTCCATTGGTTTCTTTTTGGAAAGATGGCCACCTTATAGCAATAGCAAATCGTAAAATAAATGGACTCTGGAAGTTGAGGCAAGGAAAATTTCCATGGTTACAGTAATGAAAATTCTGTGCAAGAATATCATGAATGTATTTGAGCCATTCAGAATTCACAGAGATATGTTAAAATGTAGAGTAGTTTGTGCAATTAATTCTAATGAATATGGTTACCACTTGTGCATATCACAATTTGATATCTATAGATTTACAGGAAGGATCTCTATGTTGTGCATGTTGTTGTAGGGTTTAATGCCATTTTTCAGCACTTGATAGGCTATACATGGTTGCCAGTATTAATGGTGGAGAAAGAATCCAGGGAAAACTCCAGATAGAACCACCGACCCAAAAAAGCTACTGACAAGCTTTCTCACATACCCACATTGGCTGAATCTGAGATTCGACCCTATGCAGAGGTGAGATGGCAGGTGATCCATAATAGAAAGTGCTTTAGACCACTCGGCCACTAGAACCCCATTGAGCCAGTTTGAACAGCACCTATAAATATACAGAACGTATGTTCAGATTATTGTGAATACTGATTTAACAGCAAAGTACCTCAACATTACAACTTATGTGTTTATGTTTATGTTATGCATGAGGTTCATGAATGCAGACAGTACAGTAGGCTGTCAATTTAATTCACATACATAGAGCAACCAGTCTCATGCATAATGCTATGGAGAAGGACTTATGTTTATGTTATGCATGAATGCAGACAGTACAGTAGGTTATCTATTCAATTTACATACATAGAGCAACCAGTCTCATGCATAATGCTATGGAGAAGGACTGTTCATATTGTGTATGAAAAAGACCTGTAGTATTATGCATAAAAAGGACCTGTTGTATTATACATGAAAAGGACTTGTAATTATCCTTAAGAAGGACCTGTTGTATTATACATGAGAATGACCCTGTTGTATTTTGCATGAAGATGACATGTTGTATTATACATGAAGATGACATGTATTATGTATGAAGATGACATGTATTATGCATGAAGATGACATGTATTATGAATGAAGATGACATGTTGTATTATGAATGAAGATGACATGTGTTATGCATAAAGATGACATGTTGTATTATGCATGAAGATGACATGTATTATGTATGAAGATGACATGTATTATGTATGAAGATGATGTGTATTATGCATGAAGATGACATGTATTATGCACGAAGATGACATGTATTATGCATGAAGATGACATGTATTATGCATGAAGATGATATGTTGTATTATGAATGAAGATAACATGTATTATGCATGAAGATGACATGTTGTATAATGCATGAATATGACATGTTGTATTATGTATGAAGATGACATGTTGTATTATGCATGAGGATGACAAGTTGTATTATGCATGAGAAGGATTTGCAATGTTTTATCTGTAAAACCACGATAAGGAACTCTGATGTTATGCATGATAAGAATCATAAGTCCAGATAACATTGCGGTTTGTTCGACTATGACAAACATATCTCGTTTTGCACATCAGGTTTCAGATGAAATTATGGCAACAAAAAAAAATACAGTTGTCCATGAATGTTCAGCTGGGTAGAGAGTATAAAGCTAGTTTATCCAGATGTTCTCTACCTCATTGTTTTTCTATATTCAGAATCTGGGCCAGATAATAATGACTCATTATCAGATACAATTGTACACCTATGATTAGGTAGATAGAAACAGAACTCCCAGGACTATTTGGAACTTGAGCTTGTGAATTTTGGTTTATATTGCTGTCTCATCTGGACTGCTTTGGTGGTCTAACTTTTTAGATTGTTCCCGGATGCGGGAGGTCACAGGCTAAAACCCAGTTCAGTCATACCAAAGAATATACAAATGTAACAACTTGATGCCTTGCATGTTGCGTTCGGAGTGGAAGGCCTGGTATCGGGATATTATGACCAGGTATGATACCTCGTACTAGACACCAATTTAAACTGCCACTCAGCAGGCATTATAGTTATATGACTAAACTTGTTACAGCTATGTTAAAAATATAGGAAAAACCCCACAAAAAAACACACACCATCTCTGCTCTATCTCCAGAAAAATAAGTTGACTACCACTCAACCATAAAATATATAAATTTATTGCAAATAATACTATCCTACAATACAGATTAGAGAATTTTTAATTTGTACTCTGGAGATTCAAACCCAGGTCTGCTGGTAAACAGCACCCATCACCTTGCCTGCACTCATGAGCCTATATTACATGTAAAATCAATTAAGTAGCATCATTTTTGGGGGATGTTTGTTTAGTCGTGATGGAATACACCTGAATACCTGAACTCTGATGGTATTTCTATCTGATGAATTTTCTTTGTTGCAAAGAATTTTCTTTGTTGCAAATAACAGTGCCAAATCATCACATTTTATTTAGATATTTGTTTCAGAGATAACAACAACTATGGTTATTCTGTCAGAAGAACTTCATTTTTAGATTTTTTTTTTCAGATATAAAAAGAACAAAAATCCCAAATTTTGATTTGTATTTTCAGGGAACAGAAAAGGCTCTTCAGAAGATTAGTGAGGAATTTCCCCAGATGGAAATTATCAGTCTAAGTGGTAATTTCTGCACAGACAAAAAGCCCTCAGCTCTAAATTGGTAAATTTATAATTAATCATTTGTCTTGTATTTTGGACACCCAGGGTTTTGGACTGTTGTGGTTCAGTAAATTTTTTTTAAAATTGACTTTTAGACATGCTATCAGATTAATTGGCTCTAATCCATCACCCAATATTTGAAAACTGAAAATGACTGCATGATGCTGCCAGTTAAAGACTCTTAGTAGTTGCAACTTTAAGAATATCAATGATGGACTTATATCAACTTTTTTGTGTGAAAAGGTCAAAAACTTAAAATAGTTTTCAAGTTTTATATTTCATTTTTTATTTTCAAGTTGACAATGTTTAATAGGCATGATAAAAGTTGAATTTATTTTTTTGTTGTGGAACAAAGTTCTGGTCTGAAATAAATTGTTTCCTTGGAGAAAAAGAACTGACTGTATTTTGTTCCTTTGTTTAGTAGATATATTTGGAGTCAATACAAAAGTCTTGGTTTAGTAATTACTAAATTTAAATAACATTTACTCTTGTGTGCAAATGTTATTTGGAACTGTTAATGCCATTTGAATCATGATATGACTTGTCCATTTTGGTAAATTTCTTTGATCTATTGTTATCATAATAGATAGAGAGAGGGGGGGGAGATGTTCAAAATTGTGATTCATGTTTTCTCACCCATGTTAGAGAGAAATGGTCCTGTTGGTCATAGTATTCCACACTCTTGGGACTGCTTTATCAAGGGAAGCAAACATTGTTGTCTTCTACTTGGCCTGATGGAGCTGTTCTCCAATCAAACAAACGATGACACTTAAGAAATAACATACAAAAATAAGATTTTTTTTTTAAAAAAAAGCTATAAGGTAAAACAAGCCTGGGGGTGGTGACAAATAATGTAACCTCTTGACAGGGATTACCTTGTCTCAGTTCGGACCCAGCATAGAGTCATGTTGACTCTGCTGAATACAAACCATCACATTCGGTAGTGCATGGCAATAATAATACTAGTAACTTGTGCTGATACAGTGTTGTTCTTTATCATTCATCTGTTACATTACAAGCATTAATTGACTGAATATTTTGTCTGCATGAAAAGGGCAGCATACAACATAGGAGGACATATTTGGGACTGTAACTGGGGATGTTTTAATTTAAAAAGGCAATATTTCTTATGATTTTGGAATGAAAGTATCAGTAGTCCTTTTAACTGGCCTTGTTTAATCTACCAATTGCACAGAAACAATGACAACATAGACTGAGATTATAATTTGGGGTCAGAAAAAGTATTTATATGTTGATGGGAATTGATTTCTTTGATCATAAGTTTGGGATATTGAAACAAATGATAATTTTGCATTTAAAAACACGGGTTACTAGCAGTATATTTGTTTTTCTTTAAACCTGATTGTAATTTTAGCTGTACGAGTGAAATATACATTTTAGTGCTTCCAGCATAAATATTGCTGAGTCATAGCATTATGGACCGCTGTACATGTACTACTAGAATCTATACCATGGTATACTGTACTACTAGAATCTGTACCATGGTATACTGTACTACTAGAATCTGTACCATGGTATACTGTACTACTAGAATCTATACCATGGTATACTGTACTACTAGAATCTGTACCATGGTATACTGTACTACTAGAATCTGTACCATGGTATACTGTACTGCTAGAATCTGTACCATGGTATACTGTACTACTAGAATCTGTACCATGGTATACTGTACTGCTAGAATCTGTACCATGGTATTCTGTACTGCTAGACTCTGTACCATGGTATACTGTACTACTAGAATCTGTACCATGGTATACTGTACTGCTAGAATCTGTTCCATGATATACTGGTTAAATTGCACACCCAAGCTAATCAGTTGGCATGGTTGTCTCTCACTTGGGGAAGGCAAGCAGTTGCTTGCTTCTGTTTCTGCACAATAACAAGTTCCAATGAACATATTTCGATCTAGCTTGAATGTTTCTGACTTTGGTAAGCAGCAAATGTCAGTTTTGTTTTTATGAATGATGACTTAAGTTCTAGTGAACAGATTTCAACCCAGCATGTTTCATTTAGTTTTCCTACCCCAAGTTCTAGTGAACAGATTTCAACCCAGCATGTTTCATTTAGTTTTCCTACCCCAAGTTCTGGTGAACAAATTTCAACCCAGCATGTTTCATTCAGTTTTCCTACCCCAAGTTCTAGTGAACAGATATCAACCTAGCTAGCTTCATTTAGTTTTCCTACCCCAAGTTCTAGTGAACAAATTTCAACCCAGCATGTTTCATTCAGTTTTCCTACCCCAAGTTCTAGTGAACAGATATCAACCTAGCTAGCTTCATTTAGTTTTCCTACCCCAAGTTCTAGTGAACAGATTTCAACCCAGCATGTTTCATTTAGTTTTCCTACCCCAAGTTCTAGTGAACAGATTTCAACCCAGCATGTTTCATTTAGTTTTCCTACCCCAATTAAGAATCCTGTTAATGTTTGGGTCAATTGATTCAAGGTCTAGGTCATTATTGTTAAAAATAGATTTTGCCTATGCATTTCAAATTTGGATGATAACTGAAATTCTGGATAACATAATTCATCAAAATTTGGTATATTTCATTACATTTAGCCACATGAAGAACAATATTGATTTGGGGGGTCAGTAGGTCAAGGTCACTGCTTTTAAAACTAAATTGAAACAGCTAAGTTTATTTTGTGTGGCATTATGAGCTGTAAGCAGTACCATTTTATAAATGTATGTAGTAAAAAAGGTCAGAAGTGTCTCCTGATCTTCAGATCAAATTTTCTTTTATTACAGGATTGAAGGAAGAGGTAAATCAGTAGTATGTGAAGCCACTGTTCCAGCCATTGTGGTACAGACCACTTTGAAGACCTCTGTTGAGGCCCTAGTGGATGTCAACATCAGCAAGAACTTAGTTGGCTCAGCCATGGCAGGAAGTATTGGAGGATTTAATGCACATGCTGCTAATATTGTCACTGCCATCTTCATTGCAACTGGACAGGTGAGCCTGACTATTTATATTTCTCTATGTGGAAAGTATTCGTTTTTAAAAAAAAACTGTCTAAGAGATATTGAATCCTAATCTTTTGATATTCATTTAGAGTGATTGACAGTTCTTGACAACTTTCCAGTGCACAGGATTTGTTACTGCATGGTATTTGTTAAAAAAAAAAATCTTGTTAATTGACATGACACGTGCTTGCAACAGATTTTATTGATCATGTTTTGAGTTAAAAGTTTTAAATTTTTTTATAATAATTTTTCTTGGGTGTATTTATGGACAGGAATTTATTTGAAGTAAAAACATCAGAAACCATAAATTTTCAGTGGAAAACAAAAGTTTTTAGTTTGGTTAATTTTGTAGCAGATGCTTAGTTTTACCAAAGAGATTGCCTGACTAACACGATTTATCTCTATGATCCAGGATCCTGCCCAGAATGTAGTCAGCTCAAACTGTATTACTCTTATGGAGGCCACTGGACCCAACAAGGAGGACCTGTACATCACTTGCACCATGCCCTCTCTAGAAGTTGGTACAGTGGGTGGTGGAACAATCCTGCCTCCCCAGGCAGCCTGTTTAAAAGTAAGATAATTTGATTAAATTTGTTGTCTTTTTTAAGGTTTTGCTCATCATATGTTTTATTAATAATGTAAGATGTACACTTAAGTGCCATCATTATTTAAAATTTTAATGTCATACAGTCATGTACACTTTGCAGATGATGTCTCATAAACAATGAATAAACTCTTTGATCAGACTGTAAACCATCAGTATTTTGTGATGTGATTGTTTGACAGTAGTAATTATCAACTTTTTTGCAATGAAAGTCCAGTACATAAAATTTTTTCCAAAGTGTGAATAAGTTGGGATGTCAAGTCTTCTAGAGAACTGATAGTTTTGTTGGCTGTTTTTCATCAGTTTTCAACACTGACCAAACATTTCTTTAAAAGGGTTACTGTCAGAATTCTGTGCCAGCAACATTAGTTGTGGAATATTATTATTCCTCAACATTATTATTCCTCAACATTATTCCTCTTTTCCATTTGTCTTTATCTCTGGATTAATACTCAGGTACACTGTAATCTTTGTACAGCTACAGCTGGATGGTTGGATGGAGAAGTGCATCATAATAACAGACCACAGGAAGATTTATCACTGTTCATATTACCATCTAAAAGCAAGATCTCTGCAACTTTAAAGGTTAAACAACCCCACATATTAAGTTCAGCTTTCTGTCAGGTCTAGGATGTTATAGCAAGACAGTAATCTGTCCATTACTCACTGTTCTTTTTCCACACTTTATCTTTCCATCAGTTTTAACAATTTTAAAACAAAATCTTATTAGCGAAAACACCTTCTTCCAATCATGCCTGTGTAAGCTTTTCGATGCACCATGTCAGATGTTTCTTCAAATTTACTTCACACTTGTCAAGTTTGTTTTCAATATATTTCTTCAGAAAAATATCAGAACATAACTATCAATGGCTTGTTCTCTTGGATACCAATAGAGGCACAGATATATTATAGAAGCTGGCTGTTTCTTGCACTATTTACTACTGTTCACTTTTTTGACAATTAGTGACAATTTGTTTCTCTGCCAACAGCCTGTGTTCTGGTAATAGGTTTGTTTTCCATATTGTTTCACTGGTGTAATCTTTTCAGAAATTCGCAGATTGTAGAGGGATGAATTCCTGAATACATGTGCAACTTGTACAGGTTTAATTACCTCCAGAATCACAGATACAATTGTTCCCTTTGTTCTGACACTCAGTTCTTTTCCCACTTGAAATATATTTGCTTGTATATTGCAGATGTTAGTCAGATTTCTGGAAAATGCATTTGTTTTTAAAAAAAATGTGACAGTGTAAGTATTCCAGTGAGGGAAACAAGATGGGGTTTGTAATTTTGGCTTTCATTTTTGGGTAGCACAAGGAGCTTATTATTGTCAGCCATCTTGAAATTGGAAACAATTACGGCACCTGAGTTTGTTATTCATGTTTATATGTGAATTAATTAGTAATTTTTTTCTTGCCATTGATGCAACTTTTGTATTTTTTTTATCAGTCTTTTGAATTTTGTTTTGAAAATCGTGTTAGCATGGTGATCCAGAAACTCTTTTTTGGGTATCATGACTGACTGACCTTATAAACACTCCATTGAACATCAGGACTGACTGACTTAGGAAACCTTTTTTTGGGCATATTGATTTGATGTTTTAAAAAGCTTTGCTGGGCATCATGGCTAAATGATTTTAGAAACCCTTACTGGGCATCATGGCTGAATGTTTTAGAAACCTTTGCTTGGCATCATGGCTAAATGATTTTAGAAACCCTTTATTGGGCATTATGGCTGAATGATTTTAGAAACCCTTTATTGGGCATTATGGCTGAATGATTTTAAAAACCCTTTATTGGGCATTATGGCTGAATGATTTTAGAAACTCATACTTTAAAACCCTTGCTGGGCATCTTGGCTACCTGATTTTTTGAACCCCTTACTGGGCATCATGGTTAAATAATTTTAGAAACCCATTATTGGACAAAATAACTAAAGATGTCAATGGATGCTCAGGTACCCACCTGATAATAATAACCTAAGTAATAAAATGAACAACCAGGTATCCATTAATAAAAAAGTATTCCAAGTTCACATTGAGACACAGAATAATAATTACAGTTTGAAGCTCATGTTGTGTGCGCATTTACTCGTCATCACAGGTGCTCATATCATTGTTTACAATGTACCTGTCATACATCTACTGTATAATAATACAAGAGAGGACACTTCTCTCCTTCTTGAGTGACCAAAGAATCAATGCTGATATTTAAAGCTAGACAGTCCTATCTATCCATGGTCCATATGCCATTTTTCTAGCGACCTAAATGCACTTGTTTTGTGATCCTGATGATATTAACTAGGTCAATACCTTTTCGTCATCAGTGACAGTAAGTACTGATTAAGAAATATTCCACAAATAAAATTCTAATACGTACTATAATTCAATAAAGGAAAGCACAGCGTAAATGTCCAGTTTAACTAATGCCATTTTTACCTCAAGTTTGTGCCTTGGAGTGAGTATTAGTTCTTAAAGTCAGGGCCACTAATCACATATTTGTTTACTGGACTTTTTGTCATGGCAAAGGTACCACAAAAACTTGGTTACTGTAACATGCATCTCTTATACCATGTTAGGAAAATATGTGATGAATGAGTGTGTGTGTGATTTTACATTTTTAACTTAGCTTTAACAATTTTTTCAGTCATATCAGTCCAATGTCTGCATTGTGACAGTTTATTGTGATATCTAGCATTGTGGCATTATGCCACAGATTGCATGATGTCCCACCCAGTCACATTATCCTAACACCAGGCCAACCAGTCCTAACACTAACCTCTTAATGCTGAGCTCCAAGCAAGGCAGCTGTTTGTAATATTATTAAAAGTCTTTGGTATGACTCTGCTGGGGTTCGAACCTGTGACCTCCTGCATCAGAGAAAATATTTAATGAAATGGACAGCTATACAGAAATTGTTTCTAACTTAACTGTTTAAATGTTAAGAAAATATTTGTTATTTAATAACACTGACAAAAATTTTATAAAACTTTACCATTTGCATAAATATTATTTTTGCATGAATTTTACTTGAAACGGATCCAAGAAAGGAGACAGGATTCTTGAATGTGAAACCACTTGCCATAGATTCATTCTGTTTTGATACTACATACGTAGTGGACCAGTATAAATTAAAAATAAAAGGTGCTAGATATCATAAATAAAACAGGCTGTGTCAGTGTGACTTTTGGATGTTATATGACTCAAAAAAAAATGTTAGAAGGAAGGATTTGTTAAACTTAGAAACATTTTGTACAGGACCATCGTTAAGTGGCGAACCATAGCAGGTCAGGGATACTACAGCAGTGATCATTTGTGGACTTTATGACTATGTTGTTGTTGTTGGGCTTAACAACATTTTTCAGCACAAGATAGGCTATTCATGTCGGCCAGTATTAATGATGGAGGAAGAAACCAGGAAATCACCGGAAAGAACCACCGACCCAAGAGAAGCTACTGGCAAGCTTTTTCACATATCCACATTCGCTGAATCCTAGACTCGAACATATGCAGACAGAGGTGAGATGGCAGTGATCTGTAACAGAGAGCACTTTAGACCACTTGGCCACTCGGGGCCCCACTTCATGACTATATGTGAAAGTTACTGTAAACATGTATAAAACAAGTGTTATGCATAAATAATCTATCCATTTCTTTTGTATCTGATCTCTTGTATTAACTACTAATCTTTGTGGATTTAGCTGATTTGTGCCAAAAATGTTAACTGCAGATAAGGTAAATAACAAAAATGAATGTGCATTAAATAAAATAAATACATATGTTTTTCATACAGTTATCTGTAATTATGGCATTTACTATATAGATTGCTCTTTTTATGCTCAAATTATGCTTATCGTCACTTATATTAGTAATCAATTACGCTTTTACATCTCTTGGGGGTTGGCATGTGTGAACCTACAACAAAATGGTTCAGGTTTACATTTAACACAATTTACCTTTGATCATGTACCAATATAAATGAATGTTAGGATTGACAAGTGCCCAGTAAAAATTTCCAAAACTTTTGTTTTTTCTAACAATGACTCATTGATTTAAGAAGCAAAGTGAAAACTCTTAAATTGTGATTGAAAATTTTCATTGCAGATGCTTGGGGTGAGTGGTTCATCTGATCTGGCACCTGGAGAAAATGCCAGGAAGTTGGCTCAGATTGTGTGTGCCACAGTTCTAGCTAGTGAGCTTTCTTTAATGTCAGCACTAGCAGCTGGTCATCTAGTTAGAAGTCATCTGAAACACAATAGGTAAATGAAACTTAGAGAAACTTAACAAGGACTGTATATACAAAAAAATTTAACAAGGACTGATTATATAAGGAACCTTAAGTATTGCATATGTAGAAAAACTTAACAAGGACTGTGTATATATGGAAACTTAACAATGACTATATATAGAGAAACTTGACAGGGACTTCATATATCAACTTAACAAGGTTGCATATATTAACTTAACAAGGATTGCATATGTACAGAAAATTATCATGTGTGTATATATATATAGAGAGAGAGAGAGAGAAACTTAACATGTAGTTTATATGTGTAGAGACTTTACAAGTACTGCATATCAAGAGAAACGTAATGAGTACTATAAATGTATACATAAAAACTTGACACATACTTTACATGTGGAGAAAATGAGTACCACATATAAAGAGAAGCTTAAGATGGCTGCCATGGTAGCCATACTGGGTGTCAGATTGGCACCATTTTCATTTGATACCTAGTAGACATTATAAGAAGTCTTATGGTGAAAACTGAGTTGTGATATGATTTTCTGTCTAGGGGAATAATGATAAGAGTTTCAAGATGGCTGCTGTGGTGGCTATGTTGGCTGTCAGATCAGCACTATTTTTATTTAAGACCAACTGGATACTGTAAGTAGTCTTTTGATGTGATGTTCAGGAGTAGTGATAAGTGTTTCAGGATGGCTGCCAAGGCAGCCATATTGGATATCTCATTGGCACAATTTTTATTTAGGACCAACTAGATTGACAAGAACAATGACAACCTGTGTTGATATGACCATTTCATATGGAGAAGTGGTGACAGCAATATTTTTAGGATGGCCACAATGACAGGATCGGATGTCTGAACAGTACCATTTTCATTTGGACCAACTAGATCTTTGGTTGAATGTCTGAATAAAGTTTCTTGGCTATTCTTGAAGTAGTTTAGAAGTACTGATTACAAACTTATGCTAATGAACAGCTGCAGGACATGCAATTAATAAATTTTTCTGGTATGTGACCAGTAGACTGAATAAAAAGGAATAAAGGAAGATGACATAAAAATTACTTTTATAATATTTTATTGGATATAAAGATTTTAAAGCTTTAAACAATCGCTTATGGCCTTGAGGAGTATTACTTTTCTAGGGTTGAGAAATCCTTACATGAACCTCATCAAAGTCTATAATGGTAAAATATTTACATTAAAATTGTGATATTCCTGATACACGTTGCTGTAGCATAAAGACCTAGCAAGAAAAGATGTTTAAAAAGAAATCTTTAACAGTAAAGAATACATTCATTTCTGCACAGATGTATGTACACTTTAGACAGGATTTAAGTGTATGATATATGTGGTGATCCATTTGCTTGACAGTGTTGACAGTGATGTACAATTTACTTTAGACAGGATTTATGTGTATGATATATGTGGTGATACATTTGCTTGACAGTATTGACAGTTATGTACACTTTACTCTAGACAGGAATTATGTGTATGATACATGTGGTGATCCATTTGCTTGACAGTGTTGACAGTGATGTACAATTTACTCTAGACGGGATTTATGAGTATGATATATGTGGTGATCCATTTGCTTGACAGTGATGTACACTTTACTCTAGACAGGAATTATGTGTATGATACATGTGGTGATCCATTTGCTTGACAGTGTTGACAGTGATGTACAATTTACTTTAGTCAGGATTTATGAGTATGATGATCCATTTTCTTGACAGTGTTGATAGTGATGTACTCTTTACCCTAGACAGTATTTATGATTATGATATATGTGGTGATCCATTTGTTTGACAGTGTTGACAGAAATGTACAATTTACTATAGACAGAATTTATGTATATGATATATGTGGTGATCCATTTGTCTGACAGTGCAAATATTGTTGGAATGAATTATGTTTTTGATGATTTCATTTTTAGGTGAGGATACTATTGCCATAATTCTTGAAGATTCCATACAATTTTCTATTTTAATTTTACAGGTCCAGTATCAGTATGAATTTATCCAGTCAAGTGTTAAACTCAAATTTGTCTTCAAAGAAAGAACAACTTCATACCCTAGTCCAGGAGCAATCTATATTTTACAAGGACAAATCTTGACAATGGAATGGATGCAGTAGCTTTGTTTTATATTTCTTTTATACCAGTATGGTGCATGTTTTGTACTAAGTTATATTTATTCAATAAAAGTATGAAGTTTAATCTTCTATGTCCTTTCTGTTTCCATTATATTCAAAACTTGATGCATTAAATTTTTAAAAAAATTGAGAGTATATTCAGAATGATGCTTCCTCTATCAATGTAGTATGTGTCTTATAACATGTACCACATATTTGACATGATTTCCCAAACTGCAGAGATAGTTTGATCAAGATTTTATTAAATATGCTTTATCAAATTTTCTGCTTGGTGGTTTCTCGTAACTTTGGTTTCCATAGCAACCAAAAGTAAACTAACTTTTTACATTTCTTGAAGTAATATCCCAAATTTTGTTCAAGTATTTTGGAGATTTTCCTAATGATTTGTTCTTTCAAAGTTGCTTTTGATAGTTCCATAGCAGCAAATGAAAAATCTTCCAAAACAGCAAGACCAGTTTTGACAAAATTGTGTCAGAATGTTCTTTAGACATGTTCCATAATTTTCGCTCCACAAGTACTCATTAACTTCCAGAGCAACCAGTTTGAAAACATGTTTATGACATGACCTCTAACAAAACTGGACTGATTCAAAAAAAACTTGTATGACATTTCTATATTATGGCATACTGTACAGCTATGGTTTCCATAGCAACCAGATGGAAAATTTCTTTAAAAAACAGTGGTCCAAATTTTATTGGACTTGACAGACATTTTTTTCCAAAAACATATATCAAATTATCTTTTGTGTTTGACTTTGTAGTGTTCCTTAATAACCATTTGGCTTCCATGGAAAACATTTTTAACAGCTTTCTAAAATCCATCAGGTTTGATCAAACTTTGTGTTAACAAACTTTTTATTTTGTTGCCCTTTCTCCTTAGTTCTCCATTTTTCACCAATATATTTTATTTTGTATACTTTTTAAAAATTGTGACAATTATGTTTTATTTGTTAGTACTATATATTTATGCTTATTTGGAAGTGTTTATCTTCCTAAACTTGCCAGTAGCTTCTCGTGGGTGGTGGTTCTTTCCGCTGATTTCCCGGTTTCTTCTCCACTATTAATACTAGCTGCCGTGTATAGCCAATCGTGTGCTGAGGAATGGCGTTAAGCCCCACAATAACAATCTTCCTAAACTTTTATTAGAAATCCCTTACCTTTACGTTGCAGTTTTTAAATGGTAGCAATTAGCCAATATTGTGCTGACATGCCATGAAACCATATACATACATACAATCCAGGTGGTAAACTATTTTCACTCATGCACACGCACACACACACGCACACACATATATTGTTGTTGTTGGGCTTAACGCCATTTTTCAACACACGATAGGTTATTCATGGTGGCCAGTATTTATGGTGGAGGAAGAAACCGGAAAGAACCACAGACCCAAGAGAAGTTACTGGCAAGCTTTCTCACATATCCACATTCGCCGAATCCTAGGCTCGAACTCACGCAGACAGAGGTGAGATGGCAGTGATCCGTAACGGACAGCGCTTTTAGACCATTCGGCCACTCGGGGACCATATATATATATATATATATATATATATATATATATATATATATATATATATATATATATATATATATATACATACATACATACATACATACATACATACATACATACATACATACATACATACTTGCACACAGAGAAACTAATTAACTAATTATGTTGCTATTAGAAATTGCAATGTGCACAAAGTAATTCACAATATAATAAACACCAGACAATGGCAGATTAAAAAGATTAAAAGAATTGGCAAATATTGTATAATAAACAAAATAATGCAGTACTCAGATTCTCGATTTAAGGAAATTATTCAAAATTACATCAAATTCTATTTTTACGTGTCTAGGCTCGTACAAAAGTAACAAATAAAAGAGGTAAGCCAAAACGCTTTGTAAAATTTAAGAAAATAGTTTATTTACTGAGAAAACGAGGTAAAAATAAGAAGGTTTATGAATCGAATCCAAAATTAATCCTAGAATTAATGAATATAAGTTCTATCACTAAAATGGTCTAAATGAATCACAGTTCGAATGCCAGTGAAGTTCTAAGATGGAAGGCCATGACTTCTAAAACCTACTTTGTGTTATCGTATCAAGAGTTCACTGCTGAATCACCAAGGATAATATTCCAGTTTAAATTTCCGAATAAGTTTTAATAAATGTCTTTGTCCAAGAATGAGCACTAGAAATTTCCAGAAAAAAAAAATTACTTTAAATTGAATAAAATAAAAATTCAGCTCAAACTGGTCGCAACAAAAACACCTTTGAGCTCCAAAGGTTAAATGCACGACTAGCAAAAATCACTACAATAACGTGAGTTTTAAGCGTAACTACTACGCAGAATAGATACCCGTATGGTTCATGTGATCACATTTTTAGCTGCTGCAGTGTAGAAGTAGTACATACTGACCATCACGTACGCCATGTAAGATTTGATTACACTGAACGAATCTTACTATAAAATTCAATATTTTTTAAAAGTTGTTTACTACAAACTCGTAATTGGCTCTGAATCTATGTCACCCAAAGATAAAATATTTCTGCTAATGGTTGTTTATCAGGTTAACAGAACTGAACTGAATTTTCTTGAAAAATGTCAAATCCAATCAATCAAGTTATAATTACAATAACATGTAATGAATTAAAATAAAAAAGAATTTAAAATTAACACACAAATTACACACACACACACACACACATATATATATATATATATATATATATATATATATATATATATATATATATATATATATATATATATATATATATATATATATATATATATATATATATATATATATAACAATATGCACATGATGTTAACATAATAAAAAGATAAAAGCTTTATTTCCTATCTAATGAAACAATAAACCTTTATTCAAAAGTAACATCATTCTTGTAATATTCACCTAACTATATTTCAGTTCTTGGTTTCACTATAGTTATAATTGTTCATATGCAAAATGAAGTGTCACTTACTTTTACATACTTTTTTTTTACTCTGTTAAATTGAGACCGTTACTTTCAGGCCTACAACAAAACATTCTGAAATATTTTGGCTATTTCTGCTTGACAAAATTGTTCCTCGGGTCGATCGGAACATCACGCGACCATTTTCATCAGGTCATAAAAAAAACTTGCTGAAGTGGTTGTATGGATGCACAGCAACTTGATATGTGGAGAGCGCCGCCTATGACATCAAAGTCAGATTATATTCCGATTGTGACTTCACTGCCTTCTGCCGCCATAACGTTCAAAAATGGCAGCATATTACTTCGATGCTTCTTTCTCAACATTTGATGTACAGCCATCCGAAAAATCAGCATATTCATGTTTACTGACAGAAATGTGTGAATATTCATTTCATCCAGACGAAAAATCTATATTGTTTATTTTTAACTGACAGAAACGTGTGCCATGTTATCTAGCCAGATGAACTCGAGTGTTTTAGTTTCTGGCTGTCATTTTCAACTATATGTAACGAATATAGATGTATTTTTAACGCATATAACTGTAAAATGACTTGCTAAAAAGAAAAATATCTCCTCACACCACAAAAAAAATATATAAAAAATGGGCAAGGTGTAAACTTACAATTTCAAAGAAAGTGTACATTCAAAGACGCCTGTGTACTTTATTTTGCAGATTATTCGCACTTCCTTGCACCCTGCGTTACTGAGTCTATCCGCTCGGTAACTGGTATTTGCCTCAGTTTGGATTACAATAATTATGATGTGTTATGAAAAGTTTTTTTTTCTTTCGGATATTAGTAGCTTTTACCGAGAGACAGCTTTGATAATTCAATTTTACTTAACAGTCCAGATTCTTTTTAATAGAGAACCGCAATGTAATCAAAGAGTATCATTTTCCAGGTAATCGACCAGTGTAGTCAAGTGGACATCTGTTGATCCGCCACACAAAAGATCCAGGATCGAATCCCACCCTATTAATTTGTTTTGTTTGATGTGCATTCTTGGTTGTTTTGAATTCGGAAAGAATTATTGTATTGGAATTTACAGTGCAAATGTATACAAATCTACAGACCCATAACCAGTGAACAGCTGCCATTACATAAGAAATCTGCTTCTTTTCTACTCTTAATACGCTTGGGTTAGCCAACGCGTTTGAACATAACATACAATTTTTTTTTTGTTCTAAGTGGTTTTAAACACGAGTTTTAATATGAAGAAATTACATGGTGGACAGCAGTGAAGCGTCAAGTGCTAGTAGCAATGTTAAGGACCCTTTTTATGAAACTATAGATATTTTATTGAGAAGTGACTTTTTTGGCAGAGCAGTTCTTCCTTTTGACTTTGATGAAATGAACAGTGATTAATGTAACTTTAACAAAAAAAAAAAATGGATTTGAAAAGCGAATTGTAATGACCATAGATAAAATTTGGGGACAGTACAGAAAATATATTTTTTTAAACTTGATAAATAGTATATTCCATATAACAATATAATTATATTTATGACTCGCTATTTTATATTTTATTTTATTATTTTACTTATTCAGGTTTATTAGAGACTCGTTTATCTTTTCGATCCTTGTTCACACACACACACACACACACACACACACACACACACACACACACACACACACACACATATATATATATATATATATATATATATATATATATATATATATATATATATATATATATATATATATATATATGGGTTTTTTATTTATTTATTTATTTATATTTAGTTTATGACGTTACGTAATGACGTAATTGTTATTTTAAGATTTAAAGACATCATCCGTCATTGAGATTTTTAACATAATTCTTTTTCTTCCAGTCTGCAAATAATATAATACTACTAACAATTATTATTATTATTATTATTATTATTATTATTATTATTATTATTATTATTATTATTATTATCATTACTACTACTACTACTATATTATTATCATTACTACTACTACTACTACTACTACTACTACTACTACTACTACTACTACTACTACTACTACTACTATTACACTACTTCTATACCTCCCCATTCCAAATCCCCACGCCTTTTACTCCCCGACTAGCCCTTCCGGATATTAACGCATTTATCAAAACAGAATCCGTTACATATCTTGTGTCCTCCTTCTTCTGCTGTTACTATATAAATCAAAACAAAATTTAAAATGTTTCACGTTCCGTAATTACGATACAGTCTACTAGCCACTATTATTATTATTATTATTATTATTATTATTATTATTATTATTATTTACTATAATTTTACGTCCCCCCCCATGCCAAAAAACCCACGCTTTTTATTAAAATATCACACCCCGACTACCCCCTCTGGATATTAACGCATTTGTTAAAACAGAATCCGTTACATATCTTGTATCCTCCTGCTTCTGTTGTTACTATAAAAATGAAGACAAAATTTAAAATGTGAACGTAATTACTATCCACCACCACCAC
The DNA here is from genome assembly GCA_016746295.1 of Potamilus streckersoni. Lineage (NCBI taxonomy): Eukaryota > Metazoa > Mollusca > Bivalvia > Unionida > Unionidae > Potamilus > Potamilus streckersoni. The sequence goes on from JAEAOA010000528.1 coordinate 657,806, forward strand.
CATCATCATCATCATCATCATCATCATCATCATCATCATCATCATCATCATCACTATTATTATTATTATTATTATTATTATTATTATTATTATTATTATTATTATTATTATTATAATTATTTAATGTTCTTGTGGATGTCATTTAATCGAGTTAAGGAGTTTTAAGTCTTTTAAAAGGAAATATATTTATAAGCTATAATAAATTATGCACCAAAGCTTGAACAATTTTACTAATTTTAATTTTGAAAGTAATAAAATACAAATGTTTAAAGATCTATATCATTGGAAGAAGTCTTTAGACATACGCGTCACAACTTATGCGAAAAGCAATCGAATGGAATACTTCCCCGTCATGATCAGTGAATTCTGCTATTTTTCATTCTATTATAATTTAAACAAATAAATTCGATATTTAAAAAAAAATCAGTTCAGATTATTATACTTATTATTTTTATGAATTTCACATCAGAACAAAATTGCTAAAATAAGTTTATATTATTGTCAATGTTTTCGAAATACCGAACAATTGTCATTAATGAGTTTTTTAATTTAAATATCAAAATATTTCCTTCTTTAAGGTTAATATTTAACAAACAAATGAAGAACCACGGGAACATTTTCTAAAAAAAAAATTTTATAAAAGAATTATGATATTTACACCTTTATGACCTTTGTTACTAATGATATATATATACAAATATGCTAAGGGAACTATCTTCAGAAATGTGTGTTTGTGTGTGTGAGTGTGAGGGGGGGTTTTTTTGTTGGTATTTTTAACGTAGTTTTAACAGTTTTTCAGTCATATCGATACTATGTATACAGTGTGGCAGTTTATTGCGATGTCTAGCACTAGGGTATCATGTCGCAGATACAGTATCAAGTCCCACCAAGTCACATATCCCGACACCAGGGCGACCAGTCATAACACTAACTCCTAATGTTGAGCATATAGCGAGGCAGCTATTAGTACCATTTTTATAAGACCTTGTATGACTCGACCAGGATTCAAACCCACGATCTCCCGCATCTGAAGCGGATTCTCTAACCACTAGGGCTAGGGAGCGGTCTCTCTAGAGTTGATTCCAATGCTTAATCGCCTTTTTCAATAATGTTTGGACATTTGCAAAATTCGAAAATATTGGTCTCTGGCAAATAAACGCCCCATGTTCCCAAAAAGGTGACCGTGTAATGGCCAATAACTACCGCCCAGTTTTGCTCACCTATGTTCTTTGTAAAGTCCATATATCTGACAAACAACGTTATGTCCGAAAATTACACAGATATTATGAACTTCTGAGAGAGTGACACATTTAAGATGAATTTGTTTGGGTTTTTTTTTTTTGTATTTACAAGACGCACAATGTACAGAACGTTGACACATTTTTTATTTTCGTATACAGTAGCTGAAATTTCCTTTGATACTGTACTTGTGGAAGTTGTGCATGATCAAAGCTGATAGACAACCATAATGACCGCTCCAGCTTGCTCGAATAATCAGCCCGAATTAGTCAAAAGAATACTATCTTTTGCAGTTAATAAAGTAGGGAAAATGAATTTTGCTAGGCTAGATATAACTAGTTTTTGAAAGTGCGATAATTGAATTAGCAAATATGGAAAAAGTAAAAAGCAAAAGTTATCGGTTTTATTTTTATTTTTAACAATTTTCCTCTAAAGTTGAGTCCTACTGCAACCAACATATATCCAGATATGCCATTTCAGAATACACATGCGATCAAGGTCTATATCAGCGACGTTGACAGTTGGACTCGTCTTATGTCTTATGTCTCGTTCGTCTCAATATCTACTCCAGAATATCTACTTTAAAAAGTTCAAAAACACAGATTCTCTGATCATCAATAGAGTACCACGATCAGAGCACGCCTTTCCCTGCTCTGTACCATGCACTGACCATCCATTCGAGCCAGAATTAAAAACAACTTGTGTTGTCTGTGTTACATTTCATTGATGGGCTCTAGTCCAATATACCTATGCTATTTCACCCCTATGTACACACCAGCAAGATGCTTACGCTCCTTTTCTGACACCCGTATTCTCATTATTCCCACTATGCAAAGGAAATCATATGGAAAACGTTCTGTTGCATACAAGGGCCTAGAAACGTGCAACAAATTGTCCACTGAACTTAGACACAAAGACACGGTGATCGCATTCAATAGCACTCTTAAAACTCACCTATTTCAACTGCAAGAACAGATTTAAAGACCTAATGTTTCCGTACTTTAAATAGTTACAGCATATTTTCTGTTATCTAATTTCGTGTTGTTTGGTTATTTTGTAATCTTATCATTATATATGTTTTTTATGTGTTGTCAAATGTTGTAAAGCGCTAAGAGCTTCTAAATATTAGGCGCTATACAATGCCATTATTATTATTATTATTATTATTATTATTATTATTATTATTATTATTATTATTATTATTATTATTATTATTATTATTATTATTATTATTATTATTATTATTATTATTATTATATCATCATCATCATCATCATCATCATCATCATCATCATCATTATTATTATTATTATTATTATTATTATTATTATTATTATTATTATTATTATTATTATTATTATTATTATAAGCGAGTAAAGACATGTCGATGAAAATTCTAATGATATTATTCCTTCCATTTCCTATTATGTACTTAGAAATCACTAGATGTCTATTAATGTGAAGAAAAAAAAGAAATCAAATGATGATTATGATAACTAATTAAAGAATAATTATCGGCATTGCATAAGTCCTCGGTGGTAGCAAGAAAGCGGCACTTCAAATGACGTTTTACCTAATCTGTAATCTGATTTCAGTCTATCATTTTTGTAAACCGGTATTCAATCAATTGTTCTCTTAATGAGAGCAAATTAAGGAAACATATTAATCAGTAGTATATATACCGTACGATGCTAAATATTCATAAATTCTATTAAAGTAGAGCATCTTAAAAAATAAGAATCTCTCCTATTCCCCGTTCTCCGTTTTTCAGTCCATACCACTCTCAAATAAATGCATTGTGAATGATAATAACTTCTTAATCCTCCAATTGCCAAATATTACGGTATTATATTAGATCGAACTGTACACTAATAAAAACTACCTACCTGCTAAATTCATCACATGCTGTATCCGACACAGTTATCTCCCATATAGTCAATTTACATACTAACGACTATTTTAAATTCATTGATTTTATTTAAAATTTATTATTGGGATAAATAAAAACTTTCATTAACCCATTATTTTCTTTATATTAATGTTGTTGACACCTCGTAGTCCTTTACCAGCATAGGGAGCTGGTTAGGAGTTGTAAGTGACACACAATGTTTCTAAATTTGTTTTGGTATATGTATCCATGTCCTCCGAATTGTGACATGGTTAATCTTTGGTTCGTTCTATCAGATGTATTATAGTTTCTTTACCCATGTAGCTTGGTTAGAATTGTACTCCCTTCCCTTTGACCGAGCTCTCTGTGGGACTGGTTCCCTAATCCTTCCTTTGCTATGAACGTAGAATAGTACTACCCTTCCTTCTGGCCTGGTTCCCTAATCCTTCCATTGCTATGAACGTAGGATAGTACTACTCTTCCTTCTGGCCTGGTTCCCTAATCCTTTCTTTGCTACGAACATAGGATAGTACTACCCTTCCTTCTGGCCTGGTTCCCTAATCCTTCCATTGCTATGAACGTAGGATAGTACTACCCTTCCTTCTGGCCTGGTTCCCTAATCCTTCCTTTGCTATGAACGTAGGATAGTACTACCCTTCCTTCTGGCCTGGTTCCCTAATCCTTCCTTTGCTAATAACATAGAATAGTACTACCCTTCCTTCTGGCCTGGTTCCATAATCCTTCCTTTGCTACGAACATAGGATAGTACTACCCTTCCTTCTGGCCTGGTTCACTAATCCTTCCTTTGCTACGAACGTAGGATAGTACTACCTTTCCTTCTGGCCTGGTTCCCTAATCATTCCTTTTTTTACGAACATAGGATAGTACTACCCTTCCTTCTGGCCTGGTTCCCTAATCATTCCATTGCTACGAACATAGGATAGTACTACCCTTCCTTCTGGCCTGGTTCCCTAATCCTTCCTTTGCTAATAACATAGAATAGTACTACCCTTCCTTCTGGCCTGGTTCCATAATCCTTCCTTTGCTACGAACATAGGATAGTACTACCCTTCCTTCTGGCCTGGTTCCCTAATCCTTCCTTTGCTACGAACGTAGGATAGTACTACCTTTCCTTCTGGCCTGGTTCCCTAATCATTCCTTTTTTACGAACATAGGCTAGTACTACCCTTCCTTCTGGCCTGGTTCCCTAATAATTCCTTTGCTACGAACATAGGATAGTACTACCCTTCCTTCTGGCCTGGTTCTCTAATCCTTCCTTTGCTACGAACGTAGGATAGTACTACCCTTCCTTCTGGCCTGGTTCCCTAATCCTTCCTTTGCTACGAACATAGGATAGTACTACCCTTCCTTCTGGCCTGGTTCCCTAATCCTTCCTTTGCTACGAACATAGGATAGTACTACCCTTCCTTCTGGCCTGGTTTCCTAATCCTTCCTTTGCTACGAACATAGGATAGTACTACCCTTCCTTCTGGCCTGGTTCCCTAATCCTTCTTTTGCTACGAACGTAGGATAATACTACCATTCCTTCTGAGTCTAAGAACTGGTTTCCTCTTTTCCCAATAATGATGTTGAATCAGTGAATAACTTTGCCATATTCAAGAGAATTTGTCCTTGTGTGGTATAAATTGTATATGCTTGGTTGTATTGCATCAGGGTTTGTAAGGACAATCGTAATATTAGCTATACCTATGCCGATTAATCAGTCCTTTACCTGTAATGTTGTTGATTATCGCGTGGTCGTCCTTCAGTATCAACATATATTTGGGGGTTGATTTATCGGAGAAGTCTTATCATCTGGGTTGTATTTCCTGTATATTACTGTATAAAGAAAGTTTTTTTGAAAATTATATTTTAAGCCAAGATATAGAATAGAATAAAAATAAAGTGTATATATGCATTTGCCTTGTTCCAAGCATGAGTATGTGCGAAAGTGCCTTTCATTATTATTATTATTATTATTATTATTATTATTATTATTATTATTATTATTATTATTAGTAGTAGTAGTAGTAGTAGTAGTAGTAGTAGTAGTAGTAGTAGTAGTGTTATTATTATTATTATTATTATTATTATTATTATTATTATTATTATTATTATTATTATTATTCTTTAGAGTAGACGTTTGTCAAATTTATTTTCTTAGAAAATTTAGGAGATGTCTCAATTTAGAGTTAGAGGCAATTTCAATAATAATTCTTTTCATAGAGTTGGTAAATTATTTAATTTGGATGATCTTTTAGCTCACATCTCTGATACTCTAATGAAAGCTTCATATGAAAGAGGTTTTTTTTCTGAGATTTGGAGCAAACAATGTGTATAAGTCTTTAATTTGTAAATTTAGATAACTTGATAGTTTACATTCAAGGATTGTTGTTGTTGTTATTGTTGTTGTTGTTATTGGTGTTGTTATTTAAAAGAACTATTTATTGGTACATTGTATTCAACAATATGAACCCCTGTTGTCTAAAATTTAAGTGCGACTTGTATTCTTACAGCAACAGTAACCTCATTATCAAATTACATGTACATAAAAAATACAAGAACTTGATGAAGACTTTGCATGATGGATGGATGGATGTATGTATGGATGTATGTATGTATGGATGGATGGATGGATGGATGGATGGATGGATGGATGGATGGATGGATGGATGGATGGATGGATGGATGGATGGATGGATGGATGGATGGATGGATGGATGGATGGATGGATGGAAGGATGGATGAATGGACGGATTATGATCCTACTCATGTGCAAAGCACTACAATATTCTATCATCAATTAATAGTTCTGAACAAACAAGGATTGTCATATATTGAGGTTGTTTGGTTTTACGCGAAAGGTTTCAGAAAAACTGGTAATACTTGTTCACCTTTTTGATTAATATTTTTTACACATTTTTCTTTTATTTCATTTGAGCAATATTTTATGTTTGCTCATTTTGTGTAAATTTGTTTTCTGTATAGTCCTTGTAGGATAACGGATTCAGTGCAAAATTTGGCTTTCCTAGCTAGGATCAGGAATTGTGTAAATTTGTTTTTCGTATGTTTTTTAACCTGCTAAGTGGGGCTAGAAGTACCTTGATGAATACTACTTAAACAGAGTGAACACAATTCGGAGAATAGTAATAGACCAAATACGGACACAGTAAATTCAGCCGAGTGGAACAAAGCTGAATGCGTTTTTCAGAACTGAGACCGAGGGAGTAGGGAACTATAGAAGGCTTAACCCATTACCCTCATGATGTCAGTTTATCGGAATGTCCCAGACAAGCCGAAATACTGACTGCACTAAACGTAAGGGGAATCAACATCAATGAAATTGATGGCTTGCAAAATGATTATAAAGTATAAAAATAAGAAATAACAAACTCATAGAAGGAATAAAATTACCAAATTTAAAAGATGAAATTAAAATGCTTCAACATGCTAATGATTACACAACTTTATTAAAGACCCAAACCCATTTAAACACTTAGAAAAAGAGCATGGAAATTTTGGAAAAGCATGGGATCAAAAATTAACCATGATAAAACCGAAATACTCAAAATAGGTAACTGGAGAGGCAATCACCCTGGTCTGCCCCCAAACTACGTAAAAAATAGAGTAAAGACACTAGGTAATTTTTGGAACAAATGAAGAAGTGGAAAACTTTAAACAAATAATTGAAAAAATTTAAAAAATACACAGATATCTGGGCGATAACGCCGTTATGTATAATGGAGTATACACAAGTATCCAAAACATATTTATATTCCAATATTAATTGTATTATTAAATCAAATGACTTAGATAAAAAAACAAGTCAGAGAAAATAGACATAGCTATCATTAAATACATATGGGGTTATGGAACCCACTACATTCAAAAAGAGACGCTGTATAAGTCAAACAATAGAGGAGGTCTAAATTTACCCAACCCAATTTTAATAAAACATACTAATATTTTAAACCGTTTTAAAACTCTAAAATCTAAACCCAATATACCTTGGAAGGCACTGTATATATATATATATATATATATATATATATATATATATATATATATATATATATATAGATATATATATATATATATATATATATATATATATATATATATATATATATATATATATATATATATATATATATATATATAGCTATCAATAAATACATATGGGGTTATGGAACCCACTACATTCAAAAAGAGACACTATATAAGTCAAAAAATAGAGGAGATCTAAATTTACCTGAACCAATTTTAATAAAGCATACTAATATTTTAAACCGTTTTAAAACTCTAAAATCTAAACCTAATATACCTTGGAAGGCACTGTATATATTCAGGTATGGGCTAATTATGAAAAATAGACTAGATATTTATAAAAATAACAATTTAAGTAGACTATTAGAAATACCAAGGAAATTAGGATATGTAAAAATGCTAATGTTTAAATACAGAGAGGATAAGGAAATTTGGAAAATTAATAAGAAAGATACATATGGGAAAATAAGAGATACAGGTGCAAAGAATAACAGAAGTAAAATAGAAAATTAAAGGGGGGGGGCGGTAATCTGGAAAGTAATATGAAAAAATTGGGGAAAAATAAACTCGTTAAAAATACAAAGTATAATATTTAAATATTTGCACAATATATGGCTAACCGTGGAAGTCGCTCTAAAAAGACACATGATAAGGGAAATGCCTGTGTCCCATATGTAAAAAAATATAGTAGTAGAGGGAAATGAGGGTTTTGGCCCACCACCCCCTCCCCCACCTCCTCCCCCACCCCCGCCAAACCCCTCATTTCCCTCTACTACTACTATGTAGACAGATATTTTGTAACCAACCAAAACAACAGGTGTTGGAATGCCATAAGCTCTGTCAACAGAAGTGACGAATTTGTTAGAACAGCGTATGTGTGGAATATGATTATTCTAAAGACGGCAAATAGATTTTACCACAAATTTTTTATCAGATAATAGGATGAAAATTAAACTGTGCATTAGAACGTTTCAGTTAACAAGGCGGAAATTAAACTAGCATTAGAATGAAAATGATATTATTTTAGTTATATTATATCTTAAGTTTAGATAAAATTTTATGTTACTCATATTTTTTGTGATATTTTTTTTCATACTTGCTAACCCTCATTGGTAGAATGTCTGTTAACATATTGTCAATAATACGAAATTCACATAATAAATCATCCATATTATATTTAACTCCTCGTAGGTAAGACCGGATCTGATCAAGTAGTTTCTTGTAAGTTTTAATTGATGTTAAACATCCGTGCTTTTTTATCAAAAGTCTTGGTTCTACTTTTTTACACGCCGCTGTCAGTGAAACACCAATACCAGATATAATTAACAAAAATGGATTTAATGATACCCCACTTGAAATTATACCAGAACTGGTCATTAACAAGGGTAGATATGATATTACTCGAAGGATCTTGTTGTAGTATTTGTAACATTTTTTTACACACCAAAGTTTTTTATGATAATATTTATAGTATTGTATTAGTGCGTCTACATCTTGTTTTGGAATATCTTTTGAAATATGATTAAAATCAGCTATACTTCTTTTCATTATAATATTAGTTCACATAGTCCTATGTTTGGTTAATCTATAATAAGAGCTGGTTGTTCAGCTATAAATTCCAAACACCAGAGAAAAATTGCTAATTTTAAAGTTTTATCAACTGGTTCAAGTACAAATTCTTCTTCAGAATTTTTGTTTATTATTACAGATAATACTCCAGATCAGTCATCATTTGGATGACGAAATAGATATTTGGTAGATATTCTAAACTTTGAACTGCTAAGCACTGACAATCTATACACACCGGTAACTTCTGCAATATATTTGATAGAATTATTTTTTGGTGTCCACCCAGTATAACCAGTATCAACAGTATACATAATATTTTTAATCTGTTTGTGAGGAATTTTAACCATACTCGTTTGCTCAACAATATTAGGAATTCCACTAATAATATCATTGAGTTTTGTGTTAATATCATTGAGTTTTGTGTTAATATTAGCGAGTGTAATGTTAACAATTGATGGATTTCCAAAAAAATCATCTTTAAGCGTGTTTATGTTTCTACGAAAATTTAAAAACGTTTTTACGTGACCGGTAAATTCATTTTTGAGCGCTGTTATTTCATTACTGATTGGAACGTCCTGATCATCGACATATTTCTTAGTTACAGCGTCTCCATCCTCAGTTGGGTTTCCAAGATCTGTAATCTTGTTTTGTTTCATAACAATATTCCCACTTGGATTTCGTACAACTATATCTGGCAGTTTTACATCACTCGTTTTTAATCGTCCTTCTTTATCCTGGAAAATGACTTCATCTGGATCTACGCTGGTAAGATTTAGTAAATTATTGATTTCATTTTTGAGCCGATCAAGAGTTGCATATTTGGATAAGTCACCTGTGGATAAATCTCCTAATAGTGTTCCAAATTTTGTATAATAGCTCATTATTTACTGTCCTAGATAAAATTATCAACACTAGTTTAATATTATATAAAATGGCAAAATCGTTGATATTAAACTTTGATACAGAGAGACTAGTGAAGCATAAACATAACAATGAACTTCCTGATTGTCATTATCTTATTGTTGGGCGAACTGGATCGGGGAAAACAAATTTACTTATGAACTTGCTTTTTGGTGATAATTTTAACTACGATAGAGTTTATATTTACACAATCAATCCACAGCAAGATAAATATGAGTTATTAAGTGAGTATAATGAAAAACTTCGTGATGATCTTAAAGCTGGCGAAGATTTTTTTATAATTAGGCAGCCAGAAGATCTTATTCTAGTCAATCAACTTGATGCAGATGAACATAAGATAGTAGTTTTTGATGATATTCCGCTAAATAACATGGAGATGAACAAAATAAGATCATATTTCTCACTGTCACGTAACAAACAGTGTAATTCTATTTATCTCGCTCAAGGATTTTATAATGTTGACAGGTTTATTAGGCGAAATACGGGTTGTTTTATTTTATTTCCAGGACTGGATAATGTTGACGTTAGAAATATTGCAAGCGAGCAATGCGGTGGCGTGACAAAAGATAAGTTTATTGAACTTTACCGTAATGCTACAAAAGATAAATTTAACTTTTTCTTGTTTGATAAACTTACAAATGATCCAACTAAAATGTTTCGCTGTTGTATTGACACTTACTTACAGTAAAGCGTTTCAATTTTATAAAATTTATAATTATAATAATGGACAAACGAGCAAGATACAGACAACACATAGAAGACCTAAAAAAACTTGCTCAATCTCAGGCATCACTTAAGCAAAAAGTACAAGAAGCACGACGTGGGCAAGTAACCGCTACAGAAGCAACAGCTACAATTTTCAAGCCGGTTACTGAAGCACTATTAGGTAAACAACCTGAAACTAAACCACTGTCAGAAGAAGAACTTAAACAACTACAGGAAAAAGGTTTGGTTGGAATTGTTAGAGAACAACAGGAAGCAGCTGCTGCAAAACTTGTTACTAGATCTGATGAAGAAAAAAGAAAACTAATTGAGGCACTTACAGCAAATAGAGCTGATCCTGCGGTTAGACAAGCTGAAACAGATCGATTGATAAACAATCCACTGGAACTTGAGCGAAGATTAGCAGAGTTAACAACGCAAGGAATAACAAATATTATAACAAGTTTATCAGGATATATAAAAGATATCAAAGAGGCGCAACAAAGAGTTGGTGAGCTTACTGTAAAGTTTATGGAAGTTGGAGATCAAAGACTTTATTTTACAAAAAGAGCAAATGATGAGATAAAAGATAGTGAATATGATGATTTTTTAAACAAAGAAAATATAAGGGGTATTGATGATATAAACAAGTGGACTGATGTAGAATATCAAGAATTACTCGATAGATTAGATGTAATATTTAATGACGGAGTTACTGCTAAAGATGAAATAAACACGGTTACAGAGATTGATAATATGATTCCACTTTATGAAAGAATGAGAAACGGTGTCATTGCTCTCACGTTTAAAAAATCAGCAGAAAAAAAGTAGAGAAAAAGGTTTTGGTAAAGGGTGGAGTTTTAGAAGGAAATTTTTTACTTCTGATAAATCTCGTGTAAAAAAAATATAGAAAAGAAAAAACAGGAACTGGTGTAAAAGTATTTACTTCAACTACTGAAATGATAGGTAGATTAATGTTATTAATGTCATCAAAGGAAGCTGGGTATGTTAGTGTTGAACTTGATAATGAAATCATTGACATACTTGATCATCTAAGATCGAGTGAATTATTAACATCTGACGAATATGAAACTTTACACCGCGACTTAATCGCGGCGACTTAATTTTGTAAAATGATATAATATTAAAGGAATGCAAACAACATTATTACTAAACTCTAGCGAGTCTACAGAAGATAGCGCAAATTTTTCAGTAAATTATATTCCACCTATCCAACTAGATCCTACAAAACAATATGAAATTGGATTAATTTCTTGTACTTGCTGGAATGCTATACCTAACGTGAAAAATGATGTTAACGATGAAATGTATTTTACTATGATTACAACATCTCCAATATCTACAACAAAAAAAATAAAAATTCCGCAAGGAGCTTATAAAATTGAAGATCTAAACAAGACAATCAAAGAGCTCATAACAAAAGCTAACGGTGTGGCTGATAATTTTGAATTAGCAGCAAATTATAACACATTGCGAACTAGGATAACTTTGAAAAATATAGCAATCAATCTTGAACCAAGAGAAAGAAGTATTGCACAACTGTTAGGATTTACTGAAAAAACTTACACTGCACTTGATCAGCCTATTACATATGACAGTGAACTGCCAGCAAATATAACAGAAGTAAATACAATATTAGTAAATTGCTCTATTGCTTCTGACTCTTATACATCAAAAGGTAGCAAAGGTCAAACAATTTACAGTTTCTCACCAGAAGTCCCACCAGGTTCTCTCATGCAAATAACTCCACGACATATTATATATTATCCTTTAAACGTTGAAGATCAAATATCAAGTATAAGGATGCAGTTGACAGATAAATCCGGAAAACAGTTACATGTTAGTAATGAAGTTGTAACTTATTATTTACATCTACGCGAGCAAAAGTAAAAATTATGCAACATCAAATATAATGAAAAAAAGAAAAAAAGTTTATCGAAGAAAAATAGTAGGAGGATTTTTTGGAAATATATTCACTAAAGTTATTGAAAATATTCCGGGTATAGCACGTAAAGTTGCACCAATTGCTATTGACGCTGGTAAAGCTTTTGCAACTGGGGCTGCATCTGCCGCTGGGACTGCGGTGGGACAAAAAATAGCTGATAAAATAAAAGGTGATCCACCGACTGCATCTGAAATAAAACAAGTTATCTCAGAAATCGCTCCAACAAAAGAAACTCAAAAAGCTATGATAACAACAACAAAAAAATTATTATCACCAAAGGGCGAGCAGATCATACAAAAATTAATATCTAAAGTAACAGTGCCGCAATAAAATTTTGTATAATCTAATAAAATAAAATGTCTGTTAAAAATTATCTCGACTTAACAGAAACTTATGACATCGACAACGATGTGACAGAATTCGAGTTTGTTGAGTACCTTGATGAAAATTCTAACGAACCAAATAAAACTGGTATTAGAACCTTTAACACCAGAGACGAAGATGTATTTCTACTGCCACGTAAGGCTATGTTAGAAGTTCGTGGTCAGATTATGACAGTAGCCAATCCACCTGCTGCATTTGCAGTTGGAACAGAAGTAGCTCTTATAAATAACGGCTGGTGTTTATTCAAAAGTGCTAGATATCAACTGGCCAATCAAACTATAGAAGATATTTCAAGTCATCTACAAGTTGCAAGTACAATTTTAAATATTATTTCGTTTTCCGACGATTACTCGAGATCAACTGCAACTAATATGATGTGGTTTAAAGATACTGGACGGGGTATAGCTGAATCAACAGAATTTTTAAAGAGAGGCGCTATAGTACATGGAGCTAATGCTGATGAAAATGCTGTAATTGTGAGAAATTTTCTCATTGCTAATGCTGCTGCACTAGATATTGTCGCACCTGCTGCAGATGCTAATGCAAACGCTACAAGAGTTTCTCTTACAGCAGCTTTTAATAATCTAAATATAACGCCACCAGGAGCAGCTGCAGACGGTACTGCAATGTTAAATTTACTTCTTAACACACTTGACGTGAGAAATCCACGTTATAACGAAGGCTTTGCTAGGCGAAGAAAACTTGCAGCAGGATCACGTCAAATTACAATGATGCTTCCGCTAAGCACAATTTTCGGCTTTTGTCGCGATTATGATAAAGTATTTCGCGGAGTAAAAGATACTCTTATTTTAGATCGAGCAGACCAAAACGATTGCTTGTTTAGATCTGGAGGGGTTGATGTACAGTTTATCATAAACAAACTCGCTTTGTGGATGCCACGTATAACACCATCAATCACTAAAATGTCAGAATTAAATAGTACGCTTGATAAGCATACAAACAGAATTTACTTTAAGCAGCATAAAATATATCAGACAGCGGTTCCAAATACTACTGACTACACATGGAGGGTCACAACAACATCAAGCGAACAACTGCCGAGAAATATCTTTGTCGTATTTCAACAGCACGCTCGACGAGGAAGCCAACAACAAAATAATGCAATATTTGACCACGCTGATGTCAGACGAATATACACTAGATTAAATTCAAAGCAATATCCAGAACGAGCTATCGAGTGCAATTTTGCTGATGACGTTAATAAAAATATTTCTCGACCGTACATGTACCTGCTTGACGCAATGCAAAAATATCAAGATGTTGAAGATGGAACTCAAATATCAGCAGAGGAATTTCGTACGCTTTATCCTATATTTTATTTTGATGTTAGTAAACATAACGAGCGAGCTGTAGACAGCACAGCGGATATTGAAATTACCTGGACACTTGGGGCGGTTCCAGTAGCGCCGTTGTACGTATACGCATTAGTGATTAGTGATAGATTTATCACGCGAGGACATCTATCAGGACATGTACAATAATCGACATCTGTTTGATCTTTCCCATTATCCACGTGACAGTAAATTTCATGACGACACAAATAAAAAGGTTATTGGTAAGTTTAAAGATGAAATGAACTCGAGCGCTATCAAATATTTTATTGGATTACGCAGCAAATGTATGCCGTATTGTTAGACAATAATAAAATAACGAAAAAAGCTAAAGGTCTGCCTCGTAATTTTGTGAAAAAGTTTATGAAATTTGATGACTACAAGTACGCGCTTGATGGTGGTGTTAGTTTTATGAGAGCTATGGCAATTCGACTTAATCATCATAAACTCGAAACAGATGTCATTATCAAACGTGGATTGTACAATTTTGATGACAAACGCTATTGTAAAAATGGGGTAGATACATTTGCCTTTGGGTATTTTCATTGTGACTAAAATTTTATCTAAACTTATAAAATAATGTTTGAAAATTTGATAATGACAAATAGCTACAATAATAACATTAAATATCTAATGATGGACGGTAAACAATTGACAGTTGAATTTAATAATGAAACATCAGGTATATGTTTTAATGGAACACGTGACAAGTTAAAACTTTCGTTCATCAGATCTGATAACAGCGAGTATTTCAATTATCTCGAACAATTGTATCAAAAGTTGCTAGCGGAATTTAAAAACTTTCACAGCCCCATTAGCCAACAAAACTATACTAAACTCACAATTTATCTCGATCGGTCAAGGGTATATTTTATCAACAAAAAGTATCCTCTGAACAAACCAGAAATGAAAGATTTGTTTGAGTCCCATCGCTGTGTGAGCGGTAAAGTAAAATTTAGTATCTATAGTCGTGATAGTGAATTATTTTTAATATCAACAGTTGAAACATTAATCATTGGTAATGAGATATAAAATAATATCATTTTCATTCTAATGCTAGTTTAATTTCCGCCTTGTTAACTGAAACGTTCTAATGCACAATTTAATTTTCATCCTATTATCTGATAAAAAAATTTGTGGTAAAATCTATTTGCCGTCTTTAGAATAATCATATTCCACACATACGCTGTTCTAACAAATTCGTCACTTCTGTTGACAGAGCTTATGGCATTCCAACACCTGTTGTTTTGGTTGGTTACAAAATATCTGTCTACATAGTAGTAGTAGAGGGAAATGAGGGGTTTGGCGGGGGTGGGGGAGGAGGTGGGGGAGGGGGTGGTGGGTCAAAACCCTCATTTCCCTCTACTACTAATATAACTTCACTAAAATACATGTATTAACTGAATGTGAAAAATTAAAAATAGAAAGGAATGCTATAATCACAGCAATTACAAAAACTGAGAATTTATGGAAAAACATGCTTTTATATTTAGACTGAAATTTTAAAAAAGATAATTATATGAAAATAATTGAATACATTATATTTATAATGAAAAAGTGTGGGAAAGTTATAACAATTAGGAACTGAAAAATTAACCAAACTAACAATTGTACTAAGAATAACCTAATAGCTATTATTTTCTCTTTATAGACAGGAATCTACACATGGAAGAAGTAAGAGACAAGGACATCGTAGGGCGACATCACCTGGCGACACGCGAAGTGGGCAGACTTGCGAAAGAGCCTCCGAAAACCCCATGTGTAGTAAACAAACAAAACTTTGGCAATCTTGAAATAACTCTATAAATAACCTTAGGGAAAATGCAGGGTGCAACATATTTAAAAAAAGAAATGTTTGGGCCCTGTATTGGAAAGTATTCCACAGCATCTAATAATTAAATATAAATTATATATAAAGGGAGAGACGTTACACTACGCAAAGTCAGTTAAAACATTAGGTAATTTTATAGAAAAAAAATATATTATGCACCGTCTCACCTTAAAAAAGTCCAAAATTCTAAATTCCATAAATTAACTAAAATATAAATGAAATTAAAAAAGAGGACGCCAAGAAAATCCCTGCGTATTTTTGTGTCATGTGATTCCTCCTCAAGACATGGCACGTAGAATATGAGTTGGATAGACTATGCCCCCGGTACAAGCAAGTAGGACATATATATATATATATATATATATATATATATATATATATATATATATATATATATATATATATATATATATATATATATATATATATATATATATATATATATATATATGAGAGAGATTGAATATTTAAAGGGCAGAATACACTTATGCTATACTATAAAGACGGACAAGGAAGCGGTCAAAATTTCAGAACCTAAACTTATAAAATATAAAAATCATAACAAAAAGGAGTCTCAAATGAGGAATGAGGAATGGGGAGTTGAAAAAACAATTAATCATGAAATATAGAGGAGAATGAACTATTTGGGATAATAAAAGATGAAAATAGAAAATTTGACCAAAAATTTAAAAAATACATAATTCTAAAATGGGAGAATATTAAAGGAAAAATTAAAGATAGAGGCAATCAAAATATCAAAAAGAAGAAAAGAGCTGCAAAAAATGGAAAAGGAAGATATGAAAAAAAAAACAATTGGGGAAAGTAATACGGAAGAAATGGAAAAGAAACTGAAATAAAGAATAAACGAAACTGTAGAAGAATACAAAAGAAGGGAAATAAGGGCGGGAAAATTCACTAATATTTATTTGAAAAAGCACAGGGTTTATATAAGAGAAAAGAATTTTAAAAAAGCGGGAAGCAGACATATTGAACAATTAAAATGCTAATAGGGGAAAGAGATATAATAGACCAGATTAGAGAATATTAGACTGATTTATACACATCGCAGAATATTGATCCAGACATTATAAAAATAAAAAAAACTATATAGGAGAAGAAACATGTGAGAGGATATCATCCTAACATAAGGGACTAATTACGCTTATTTATAACGGGAAGGGAGATAGGGAAGATTTAAAAATCTGGAGGTCCATCTCCCTCCTAAACATAGATTACAAAATTTTAAGTAGGAATTTAGCAAAAAGAGTCAAGAAAGACATGGATAAAGTAATAAATTATTTCCCGAGATGGACGAAAATCCTGTATAATAAAAGAAACTGCAAGAGTACAGGTAAACGGAGCAACAACGGTTATAAATTGACATACAAAGATCTGTGAGGCAGGGATGCCCACTATCAATGCTATTATAAGTGATAGCAATTGAAATCTTGAGTATCATAATAAAAACCAATAAAAAATGCAGGAATGAAAATCCCAGATTTAAAAGATGATTTTAAAATGCTCCTACGTGTGGATGATTGCACCAACTTTATAAAAGACCTAAAGTCCTTTAGACATCGAAATAAAGGAATATGAATCATTCGGAAAAGCTTCTGGGGGAAAAAAATAAATCGCCATGAAAATGAAATTTTAAAAATTAGAAACTGGAAGGGAAATAACCCCGGACTATCTGCAACCCACCCCACCCCACCCCACACTACCCCACACCACCCCACTCCCACCAAATAAAAGATAGGGCGAAAGCATTAAGAATCTTTTTAACTGGAAAAACGAGGAAGAAGGAATCTATAAATTTATGATAAGGAAAATAAAAGAAAACATTGAAATCTGGGCACTAACGCCATTATGCTTACTGGAACGGGCCCAAGTGGCCAAGACATACTTTAACTCCAACATGAATTACATTTTAAAATCGATATAGATAAAAAAAAATCTAGATAAACTGAATAATGAAATTATTAATTAGATTTGTGGTTATAAGGATCTAAGACCCATTATATTTTTGTATAAAGAAAACACTTTGTATAGGGCTAAAATGAATAAGAGGGCTTTCGAACTACCAAGCCCATTACTAATAAAATGTACAAATGTAATAAATAGAATTAAAATGGTTAAGGCTGTAACGAATACACGGGGGGAGGATATATATATATATATATATATATATATATATATATATATATATATATATATATATATATATATATATATATATATATATATATATATATATCACACCCTAAGAAACTAGAAGTGTCTCGAAAATTTATAACTATTAAAGATCTCATATCTAAATATATTGATAAAAAAGAACTATGGAGAGCAAATAAATATAAAATGTATGAACAGATAAGGAAAATCTTACAAAAAATATTCGCAGCAAAGTAGAGCAAGAAAATTGGTGGGGGGAGTGAAACTTGGACACGGCATGTGGGTACTGGGCACCATACATTCGCTAAAAATGCAGAGTTTAATCTTTAAATTCATACACAACGCATGGTTGACTAGGATGTAGCCCTGAAAAAGGCATAGGACCAGACAAATACCTTAATCCCCAAGGCAAGTTAAACTAAAATCCACGCCATAACAAAATGTTCAAAAATGAAAGTTGATAGGATAAATTTAATTATACAAAGGTCTAAAAGAGAGAGGTACAAAAGGAATATGCTACTATATTTAGACGGATATTCTGACAAAAAGCTTTTAATGAAAACAATAGAATATATCAATGATGACCTGTGGTCGGGTGATAACATTTAAACAAATTGGCCTGACAGACACTAAATCGTAATTATGGGGTGAAAGGCGGGGAAAGGGATTCGGCCAACAACCCAAGTAGGGGCTCTGGCCTCATATCTCACTTCATTGTAAATAAATAACAAAATGTCCTAGACCTAAATGTCAAAAACGGGGGAGGGGAGTGGGTTCGGTTTACAGCCCAAGTAAGGGTTTATAAAAGTCGATGCGCGGGTAGAGAAATTGGAAACCCTTCAGTCAATTA